>JADLZK010002174.1:0-397662 GCA_015847255.1 Hyparrhenia diplandra | reverse complement strand
CAATCTCTCTCTCTACCACCTCTACCTCTCTCTTCACTTCTTCTTTTCTTCTTCTTCTTTCTTCTTTATTCTTTTTTCTTGGTTAACACTT
This sequence comes from Hyparrhenia diplandra, assembly GCA_015847255.1. Classification (NCBI taxonomy): domain Eukaryota; kingdom Viridiplantae; phylum Streptophyta; class Magnoliopsida; order Poales; family Poaceae; genus Hyparrhenia; species Hyparrhenia diplandra. The sequence goes on along the minus strand of JADLZK010002174.1, from coordinate 397,571 downwards.
GGAGTAGAAAGAGCTACAAGGGGCGGCTTGTCTCCTAGAAGAAAGTGCTTTTGGTAATACATCCACTCTATGGAGCATTCTTTTATTTTTACAAGTCTTATATTTATGTTCTTGGCCTAACTTATGAACTAGAGTATAGTTTTGTTCATGTTCTTGTGTTGGTATATGAACTAGCATATAGTTTTACATATCATAATCTTGACTGTTCCATTACAGTTCATCATCGATCATCATATGCCTAACTTGATTAGGGAGGTGGGATATCGGTTAGTTGTTCCTTGGCGGCTTGCTCTTGTTCTAGTCCGTCCATTCGACGAGTGGGGATCCCGGGGACAAAGGCTCTAATATGCGGGCATGGTGCCCAGGTATTACGACACCTATGGGATATGAGGGCATGCCACTTGGTTGAGGGGGTAGGCGGTTTGGTCGTGACAAGCCTTGACCGGGCCCCTTGAAATCCCCCACGTTCAGATGTTCTCGTAGGAGTTCGTAAATGCTTCCTATCGGGCGTATGGTATCCAGGATCTCCCCTTTATCCTAGACCTAACCATGATTAAATCAGTTTGCATATGATCCTAACTATTCATTTGTATGGCCATGACTAGATACATTAGAACTACTCCATTAGGTTATTCATTTATTCATTTATTCTTTATCTATTTTTCTTTTATCCTTTTGTCGGTGTGGATTTCTAAGTGTGTGTCACACTATCCATGAACCGTGTGTGCTTACCCCCCATATGAACATTTTGGTCTAAGCAAACACATGTTCTCTATTGAATGCCATGCTAATTTATTAATCACATGCCTTCCTTTGGGAAAATATAAATAATCTATACCCCGAATATTTCCTGTGAAATGCTACAATGATAGATCCGCAGCGGCCATGGATGAATATCTAAGATGGCAAGATCTATCCCGTTGACAGCTCCATTTCTGATCACCGACATGGTGGTTTACTTGGAATGTCGGGCTGGCAAGATTCGACGCCTATTGGGGATGGGTTTTATACCTGCTTTCCTTTGATTGCGGCGTAAGAAATGCCAACACCGGCACACGCAGCCCAAGACGGTGAAGGACCTCCTCGACCTCGCCACCTAACCACGGGGGAGAGGAGGTTATCTCCGCAGCCCTCCATGGCACCGCTGGCAAGGGGTGCGAGAAGGGCCGCCGATGAGGGCCGGGCGGGCCTCGAGTCAGCGACCCAAAAAAAGAAGAACAAGAACAAGCTGCGCGGGGCGAGGATGACTTCGTCGCTGTCGCCGAAAAGAAGAAGCCGGTGCCAAGGCCGCCAAGCCCGGCCTCCCAAGGACTTCTTCGAAGAAATGCACTGCCTCGGCCTAACCAATGGCGTCTGCCAAGCATTAAGCTCGTGGACTGCCGGCTTCCCAAGGAAATTTGTAGCCGGGCCAGGAAGGGAGAGGCCGCTGGCGACGAGCGCCACGATGGCGCTCGGGGGTCGCGGGCGACAAGGACGCTGAAGACGGCGCTGCCAACGCTGCTGGCGGCTCCACCGACGAGTCCAAGCGCCGCTTTAAGCCTCAAGCAGCGTGGAAGTCCTTCTTTCACCGAGCCCGCAACACCCCTCCTACCTCAAGTGGTCCCAAGCCCCGATCACCTTCGACAAGAAGGATCACCCCGGCACGTGCCGCATCCGGGAGGTTCCCCGCTGCCGATCCCATAGCTCGGCACCAAGCGCCAAGAAGGTACCGATGGATTCGGAAGCGCCCCGCCTCCCTACATCGACACCATGGAGGCCCTTGGCATCACACGAGCTCGGCTCGACCCTCCACTCTGACCCCATCTTCACGGTAGTGCCGGGGAAGAAAAGGCGCCGGGCCGGCCTGACCTCCCGCCACTCCTCGCTAATCCAAACACCGCAAGGAAGTACCACCTTCTCGGCGCTCCCGTATAAGAGCGCTTACCATGCTCTTGTTGGGGCGGCCATGCTACGCGTCTTCATGGCCGTTCCCAACTACACGCACTCAAGCTCAAGATCCCCAGGCCGAAGGGCGTGGATCACCGCCAACTCCACTTCGAGCGCCTCAATGGCAAGGAGGCCGTGGTAAAGACGACGCCCTCATCGAGCCGAGAGGCTCATCCCCGAGATGCTAGCGTGCGCGCAGAGGACTCCGCCGAGCTAAAGAAGACCGCGAGCTTGTCCAGCAAGGTGGCGAGCCTCTGCCGAGCTCGAGAAGGCGGCGGGGTCCTTCGAGCCGACGAAGACGCCAAGACGTGTGAAGGTCGACGAGGAGGGACGCACCGTCCAAGCCGGGTGCCGAGCTCTCTCCAAAATGGAAAGCGAAGCTCATCGACCTCCTCCGCGCGAACCTCGACGTATTCGTGTGGAGACCCTGACATGCCCGGATACCGAGGGAAGTCGCCGAGCACTCCTTAAACATCAAGCCCTAAGCCTCGGCCGGTGAAGGCTGCCGACGCTCGACGACGGGCAAAAAAGCGCAACCCCAGACTAGCGGCGGGCTTTGTTAAGGAGGTGTATCATCCCGAGTGGATAGCCAACCCTGTACTAGTTAAGAAGAAGAATGGGAAATGGAGAATGTGCGTTGACTATACGAGTCTCAACAGGCATGCCCGGCGATCCGCTTCCTTTGCCGCCATCGACCAAATCGCTGACTCCACCCCTCCGTGTGAGACACTCTGCTTTCTTGACGCATACCCCTGCTATCATCAAATCGCGATGAACGAGCCTCGATCAGCCGCCACCTCCTTCATCACTCCCTTCGGGCGCTGCTCGCTACGTAACTATGCCCCCAGTCGAAAAACGCCGGCGCCACTTTTTAGAGGTGCATGCAGAGAGTCTTCAAGGAGCTTTTGGAAAACGCTGGTAGGCATACGTCGATGACATCATGGTCAAGACGAGGCGCACCGGGAGAGCTCATCCCCGACCTCGAAGAAGTCTTCGGCAAGCTTCGTGAGTTCGGGGTAAAAGCTCAACCCGAAAAATGCGTGTTTGGAGTCCCCCGAGGAAAGCTCCTAGGCTTCATCGTGTCCGAGCGCGCATCGAGGCCAACCCCGAGAAAGTCGAGGCCATCCGCAACATGGGCCCCATCAGAGCGTCAAGAACGCATTAAACGACTTACGGGGTGTTTGGCCGCCCCAGCGCATTCATTGCTCGGCTAGGCGAACGAAGTCTCCCGCTATACAGGCTCTGAAGAAGTCGAAGTGCCGCCGACCAGCCGAGGCCCAGTCCGCGCCGACCCTCTGAAAGAGCCTTGACGAACCCACCCATACTCACTCCGCCCAAGCCCGGCGAACCGATGTTGTTGTACATCGGCGCCACCTCGCAGGGAAAAAAAAAAAAAAAAAAAAAAAAAAAAAAAAAAAAAAAAAAAAAAAAAAAAAAAAAAAAATGAGCACGGCCCCTCGAAGTTGAAAGGGAGGAAGAGGGCCACGCACTCCGTGTGCAACGACCGGTCTACTTTCGTCAGCGAGGTCCCTCCTCCGACACGAAGACGCGATACCCCCAAATCTCCAAAGAGCTCGCCCACGCACTCCTAATCACACGACGCAAGCTACGACACTACTCGATGCCCACCCGATCACCGCTGCCTTCCAGTCTTCCACTCGGCGAGATCATCCGCGCCCCGAGGCCACAGGACGCACGCCAAGTGGGGGAATCGAGCTCATGGGGGTCGGACATCTCATACGCCCGAAAGACGCCATCAAATCTCGTGTCCTCCCCGACTTCGCGGGCAGAATGGACGGAGACACAGCCGCCACCAAGACCGACGACGCCGAGTACGGACACTCTACTTCGACGGCTCCGTGAAGAAATACGGCGCCGGAGCAGGCCCTCGTCTTCATCTCACCACGCAACGTGCGCATGAGGTACTCAACCGCCACTTTACCGCCTCCAACAACGTTGCCGAGTATGAGGCTTTGTGAACGGCATGCGCATCGCCGCCGAACTCGCATCAAGCCGCCCCGAGATCGTGGGGATTCCAAGCTCGTCGCGACCAGGCCACGGCGGTGAAGCAGACCGCCAGCTCAAGGATGATTGGCATCTCGCAAAGGTACGAGCTCGAAGAACGCCGACGGGCTCGATTCAAACACATCCGTCGCCAGTTCAACAACGACGCCGACGTCCCGCAAACTCGGCTCCGACGCCTTCAGGTCCCGCCCGGCGGTTCGGCCACGACCAGCATACATACCTTCCATCCGCTTGAAGGAGAGGGCTCGAACTCCGCCAAGACGGACCCGTCAGTGGGACCCCGCTTTTGTGCCCCCTCTCCCACCAGGGCCGAGGACAACTCTCGAGCTCGAGCTCGCCGATGGAGATCGACTCAGCGGTCAACCCCGGCCCTCGGCCTCGCACTCCTCGGGAGTGTGAAGCCCCTGCGTCCCGACCGGGCGGCTCCCCATCCTAGCATGGCTACGGGATGGCCGCCCCTCGCGGAAAAAGGAAGAGGCTAGGGCGCACGCCCGTCGAGCCAAGTCTTACGCCCCGTCATCGAACACGAGCTCTACACAGAAGGGAGCATCCTGAGTACCCAATGCTTTGGCCACCTTCGAGGAGGGGCACGAGCTCATCGAGAAAATCCACGCCGGCGAATGTGGACATCACGCGGCTCCACGAGCTCGGTAGGCAAGGCATTCCGCCAAAGGTTTTTATTGGTCGACCGCCGCCGAAGACGCCAACCGGACCGTACGCCGCTGTGAGGGATGCCAGTTCTTCGCCAAGCAAACGCACCTCCCAGCGAAGCCCTCCCGCAGCGATCCCCATCACTTGGCCTTTTCGCTGTCCGGGGCCTCGACATGGTCGGCCCCTTTGCAAGGTCGCTCGGGGGCTTCACCCACCACCTCGTCGCCGTCGATAAGTTCACCAAGTGGATTGAGGTGATGCCCATCTCACGCACGAGATCGCAGGAGACAGTCAAGTTCTTCGACGGAATCATCCACCGCCGGGGCGGCATCGAACCTCGACATCACCGACAACCCACCAACTTCACCGGCGCATCTTCCTCGACTGGTGCGACGACTACAACATACGTGGACCGCTTCCGTCAGCCATCCAAGAAACGAACGGCAAGTCGAGCGTGCCAATGGTCTAATCTGCAGGGGTTAAAAACGAGAATCTTCAAGAGATTGGAGAAGTTTGGGGGCGATGGCCTCCGAGCTCCCGCGGTCATTTGGAGCCTCAGGACTACCCAAGCAGAGCGACGGGTCGCACCCCTCTTCCTCGTCTCGGTTCGTGCCGTGCTCCCATCGACCTCGACTACGGCGCGCCACGAGTACAAGCGTACAACGACCCCGCAACCGTATTCCTTACCAAGACGCCGCAGACCAGCCAAGAGGCCCGTGAGGTCGCTGTCGCGCATTCGGCTAAGTACCAAAGAATCGATGCGCCCGTATCACGACCGCCACGTCCGAGGGCGGGCCTTCAACATCAGCGACCAAGTCCCGCGACGAGTACGAGCAGCACGGGGAGAAACACAAGCTCTCCCGCAAGGCCTGAAGGACCGTTCACCATCGCCTCGAGTCCTCCACCCAAAGCTCATACAAGATCCAGGACTCCCGCGGTCGTGAGCTCGCCAATTCTTGAACATCGAACAGCTATGTCGCTTCTACCCTTAGATGCATTTTGTAACGCCTTCTTTTGTACGAACTCGAATAATAATGACACACCTAGACGCAAAAGTTGTGCAAAATTCGATTTTCTTTTTTCGCAATTGCAAGCAATGGCGCCCTTTAGCTCCAGCAAGGCCCGCCCTTGCTCGGGGGCTACAGGGACGGGGGCGCATACCCCTGCCCCTTTTTACGAACTCTTTTTCGCAAAACAACACGAACACTCGTGGAAGAGCTCGATCAGCTTCAACCTTGCACTTCAGTATTCATCTTTCCAAAGAAATATCGAGTCCGGCAAGCTAAAAAGGGTTTCTAAGCAACATCCTCGGCGAGGTCCAACGCGCTTGCCCAACAAGCTCTAGCGCCCCGCGCCAACGAGTAAAGGCCCGTTGCCTTAATCGATGGGATGTAAACTCGTAAAACTACGAGCTAACCGGAAGCGCAACCACAGAAAGACAAAACGAAGTCACTCATAACTTAGACAACTGGTTACCACTTTACACTTTGCCCCGAGCCTCGGGACTTTGTTCAAGACAAAAAAGAGGCGGCGCCTCAAGCTAACTACTCGCGCAGCTCACCTCGTCGCCGATGAGTCCGTTTTCCTCGGCCTCACCGGCGGTAGGCTCAACACCTCGAGCTCCTCGACGGCGAAATAAGAGCTTCCGCCGCGATAGCCCCGAGCGGGCCTCCCGTGGCGACGATGTCTTCCAGCTCGACGCCCCGGACGGCTCGCCAGCCCTTGCCCACTATCTTGGTCGAGGTCCGCATCTCAGATAGTGGGCGAGGACCACGGCCAACGCCTTATGGACGGCCAAGGGCGGGCGTTATCCTCACCACGGCCGGGGCGCTAGCACCCCGTGCGCCGGCTCCCACCTCCACCTCCTCAACTCCAAGGGCCCGCACACACAACTCAACGCCAAGCACGAGGTTGGTGTGCTCGCCTCGCCTTGCCGCGCCGTGGCCTCGGCCTTGTTGTCCGCTCCAAGAGACCCGAGGCTTCAGATTCTCGACCGGAGCCCCCGGCCGCCCCTGAGACCATTCTGCATGGCCACGAGCTCACGCGTCCCGCCCGGAGGTCCTTCTTTCGATCCAAAGACGAGCCGGGTATGCGGCACAGGACTCCGCGGCGGCCGTGGACTGATCCTTCCCTCAAGCTCCCGAGCCAACCCCGCCGACTTCTTCTTCCTACGCAGAGAAGTAAACAAATCAAACTCGTGAGACCAAAAAAAAAGTAGGAAAAGAGGGACTCCTTTACATGCCAGCGCCTGGTAAAGCTCCTCCCGCCTCCCACAAGGCGAAATTCTTGGCATCAAGCCGAATTCTCTCGCCCCGGCGCCAAACAAAACCGACCCATCGGGCGACCTCGTGGTCGTAAACTAAAATACCCACCCCATCAGCCTAAGCGCTCAAAGGAAAAACAAGGGAGACAATGAGCTTAGAAGTAGCAATTACCTTCCAGCCTTTGGCCGGGTCCCGAGAGCCTTCCCTCGCGGTCGCGCTCCTCTCCAGCCAGGCCCGGGTCGACGCCAGCGCTGAGCCGAGCCTTTGTCGCCCAAGGCCCGGGCGAGGTTGTCCGAGCTCTTTTTCGCATGAGCTCACGCCGGGACGCTCTGGCGACCAGCCCCTCCTCACGCCCCACCGCCGCTTCCGCTCCGGGCGGACTTGCCGGGCGACCCTCCTCCCCGAGCCTCGGTGGCGGCATGCTCGCGGCGACTCACGAATATGCCCGCGACGCCGCCAACACCACTTCGAGCTCGCGGTGCACGGCGGACACTTGGCTGAGCCCCCCCCTCGCGTGGGGACCAGGCTACGCCCAGCCGCCCCAAGAGACCCCTCGATCTCGGTTCCAGCCTCCACCACGCTGTTGAATCCGACCACCGCCCCCGCAGATCCTATGGAAAATGAGTCGGCCGAGCTCAAAAGTCGACAAAGGGCGAACGCAAACGGAGTCCTTACCCCGATGATATGATGGAGGCACGCCGCCCCTCTCCGTGGGAAGTGGAGGTACCGCGGCGGCCGTAACGAGAAGGACGCACGGCCGCTCCGCAGCCCGGCCTTCCAAACGAGGTCTCCTGAGCGCCCCCCGCCGACGGCGTGTGGCGCGGATCCGGGGTCGCGCTGCCACGAGAGTCACCATGCGCCGAGCGGTGACCGCCCCCGGCGCCCGATGGCGGCAAGCTCGACGATGCCCCCCCACGGTGACGGGCCCCCGAAAGGGCGCATCTTGGGGGACCTCCGTTAGCGCCGTAGTCTTCCCAACGGGCCTCATCAATGACCACGACGCGCGCGCCGATTCTTTGAGTTCCCTCCCGCTCGCGGCCCCATGCCGAAGTTCGTCCACAACCGCATCGTGAACGCCAGACCTTCGGCGCCCTCCTCACGCCCGCGGCCAGGGTGGGCTCATCCTCACCGGGCGATCCGCGCCGCTCCCGGACGCATCGACCCCATCTTCCCGGTGAGCCGACGGCGGCCCAAGTCCGAGGGATATCTCGCGCTCCTCCACCCGCCGGGGAGCCAAGGTTGATCACCTCAGCTCCACTCGCACTCCGCGATGGGAGCAGTCCTGGCGCCAGTCCTCGAGCCGCTGAAGCGAACGGGATCGCTGACGCCATCGCCCGAGTCACCGGAACGGAGCTCGACGACGACGCCGCGGCGCGCCCCCCGCGACCCCCGGCTCGACCCCGCCCTCCTCCGCGGGCCCAGGAGCGACCACCCCGAAGGGCCCGCACGACGGGCGGAGGAGGGTCGACCGCCGAACTCGACGCCGCGGTCATCCGGGGCCGCTTGAGAGGGTTGAGAGGTCCCAAGGGCTTGACTTTCGCCCCCGGCAGACAACGGAGAGATTGCCAAGGTTAGCATCGTGGAAAGGAAAAAAAAAGCTCGGCGACGACCTAACACGACAGCCAGGATGGCAAGCTTGACACTTACCCGATGGCTATGCGCCTCTTTTGTCCTTCTTGTCCTCAAGGGGCGCGGAGCTCGGGCGGAGCTCCTCTTCCTTTGAGCCCGCCTCGAGGAGAACCGACCGCGAGCCCGGGGGTATGAACCGACGAGGTCGCCTGGAGCCACCCAGACGACGATGACGCGCGCCCGGGACGCCCGACCCGCGAGTTTGTCTCCGGGCCGCTGCCGCCGACCTCCCCCGCAGCCGCCTCCTTCCGACGATTCAGCTGGCCAACGGCGACGGCGGCACGGGCCGCGCCGTGGAACACACCGAGAAGGAACGGCCCTCGCCGGCGGGATGGGGGCTCGAGGTACACCGATCCGATCTCGCAAAAATCAAAGGAGACCGACTCCCCATACACAACGAGATCGACCCAATCATCGTGCAAACGAGGAAAAGAGCTCACCAGCCTCCGCCGCCGACTCGCCGGGCAGCGCCATCGGATGTCGTTGGGATCGGCCGGGATTTTGAAAGGCTTCCCGGTCCCCCTACGGACGATGAACTCCACCCGCCTGGCCGGGAAGCGGCGCGGCGGTGACCGTGCCATCAAAGGGCCTCTTCTCCGACCATCTCCCGATGTGGAGAACTCTCCGCCTGTGGGGGACAACCTCGCGTCCCAGGCCCGTGCGTAGAGGAGAGGCCCGTGAGATTGGCACGCTTTTGAGGAGCTCCACCTTCCTGGGTGACGCCCTTTGACCGGTGCAGCAGGTTGGGATGGGGGCCTCCTCCACAGCCTTGTCGGAGTCCGTGAAAACCCCACCGGTGAATCAAGGGAAGGGATGCCCTCGCCGTTCTTCAAGTAAAACCATTCGCCTCTCCACCCTGTTCGATGAGCAAGAGACGAAGGTAGGGTACTTCCTTCACGCAGGGCGGGTCAAGAAAGACGATGCAGCCCTTATGGGGACGGCCTCCTTTCAAACCGTCTGAGCCGTGGCGTGACCTTCGCGGAAGAAGTGTTTGAATAGCTCCTGGCCGATCCCCGCCCACCCCTCGCATAGGACGGTGAAGGCCGAGATGTGGAGGATCCCGTTGGGGCTGAGGTGTTGGAGCTCGGCGCCCCAGTAGGCGCAGCAGCGACCGGAAGAAGCCTGACGCCGGGACGCCTAGCCCCTCTGTCGGGAAGGAGGCGAAGGAGACGATGCCCCCCGGAGGATCGGGAGGCGTGCGTCGGCGGCGGCACGATCCACTCCCGCGCCCCAGTCAGCGGCGGAGGCCACCGAGCGCCACGCGCCCTAGTAGCATGTCCTCGTTGACCCGACGGCGACCACGAGCCCATTGCTTCTCCTAACCCGACGGCGACGCTCGGGGAACCACGGGAGTTTTTTTTCTCTTTTCTTGCAGCGGCGGCAGCGGCGGATCGAGATCTAGAGCAGGAGGACGAAGTAGGATGGGGCGGCGGAAAGGGAATGGAAGGGAAAACCCTGAATCTCCCTCCTATTTATAGGGTGAGCTCGGCGATCCGCCGAGGAAAACGGACCTGTATGGCCCACCACTTCCACCTGACCAGCCAGGCGCCTCCGCGCCGCCACGTGGCGAAACGGAAGGCTAAACGCCGCCGAATAGTAACGCCGCCCCAACGGTAACTTCCTAACGGTAACTTTTTCAACGGCTCTTTACCGCAGCGAAGAGTTCGACGAGCTCATCGCCAACGGTCGTGTCCCCGCCCGTCGCCGCAAGAGTCGCGAAGCCGACGTAACGTCGAGCCCGCAACAAAATCAACCTCCGTGTTCGGCCGGCCCCCCGGAGCTCGACGGGCCGGGAGACGCCCCGAGCAAGGAGCGCAACGGAGGAGAGGCACCGACGGCCGCGCCCGAGCGCCCTCGAGGACCCGGGGCTCCATCCAAGTCGCGCTTGAGTCGCCAATGACGCGAACGGCTTCTCGGGTCATCCTCCCGGCGAGGGAGGCACGAGCCGGGGGGGTCCCACGACCCCGCGGACCGAGAGGACGGGTCTCTCGAATATGAGGTTGGCCCACAAGCTGGCCCGACGAACGAGCTCACGCCGAACGCCGAGCACGGACCTCACTCAGGCAAATCTGCTTTAAAGCTCGCAAGAGCGCCGACTCGGCCCACGCGGTAAAGTCGGGTTCAAGCCGCCCTTCCTAAAGGAACCCTGAGGGCACACCATGGCACGAGCATACGCCAAAATAAGCCTCCGCGAGGACACTACGCCCTCCCCGCAGCCTCGGGGCACACCGCCGGCCGCGCGCACCCCAAGCAAGGAAGTCTCGTCCCTAACCCGACAACGGCAACACAAGACAGGTCGCAAGCATGGTCCGCCTCCCTCGCGCCTGGGGCTACCGTGGGACACGTATATTCCGCACTAAGTCAATCATCCTAATCCGTCCCCTAACCAGGTATTAGAAGGAGGACGTGATCGCAGCCATGGGACGACACCCCGCGACGAAGGTCGAGACCCAAGAACGAGTATCCCCTGTCTCGAACGAGAACTCGCGGACGCGAAGGGGCCGGGACGAGCCTCGAGCTCGCCCCGAAAGAGTTCCGTCTCGAACGAGCTCCCCGGGAGCGCAGGGATATGACGAGCCCGCCCGGACGACGAGCCCTCTCCGTTTTCGACGAGCTCCCAAGCGCCAAACCGAGGGCGATCGGGAGAATCCGGACGCAGCGGGTTAGACCCAAAGATCGCAGCTACACGGCCGGCGCCGCAGCTTCACGACTGCATCTCGTGGTGCCGGAGAGACCGGCCGGCGACACGCGAGGCACGGAGCCGCCGGACCACGCCAAGTAACGACAAGCATAAGAGACAAACCACTACGCGACAAGAATGACCTTGACGGACGAAGTCGAGCTTTACATCGAGCTCTCCTAGCCACACATTTTCCCCGCGACCCCAAGTACGAAGCGTTTAATGTAAGGCGGCGCCAATGATCTCGCCTGTGGCACCCAAGGTCCGACGGGCGGCAGGACGTAAGAAGCACGGCGGCGGCGGGACGAGCTTATTGTCCCCAACCACGCCGACCGACGAGCTCCAACTCGCCACCCGCACGCATAACGATCGGGATACGGAGCCACCCCCCCGGTTCTACCCTACGACGACCGGGCGAGCGTGCTCGAAGTAGGGCGGCGGTCGCGCCAAGACGCCGGACAGCCCGACGTGCCCGACATTGAAGGGAACTTTTCCTCTTCACCCCCAAAACTTGTATTCCTTCTATTTCTAAGACCCCCTCGCCGGTGGCCCCGTGAGCTCCCTTTATGACTATAAAAGGGAGGGTTCTCCACCACCCTGAGGGCAAGCCCTCCGCACACGGAAAACACGCACACACATCACTGACTTCACTCATCACGCTTGAGACCTGGGAGCTCATCTCCCTCTCCCCCAGCTTGTATGCGCCCGATACAAGCGCTTCGAGCTCCGATAGTGCCACACACTGACTAGGTGCTCGATTGCCCCAACCAAGATAAACCATCGTGGTCATTATTCTCGAGCTAGGCCATCGTTGCACACATTAGCCGCCGCCATCGTGGACCCCGGTATACCTACCACGACACACAGCCTCATAGTTCAGGGGTTAAGTAGACTTTTTCCATTTAGTTATACTTAACCTCTCAGGTTGAACATATCTATTTTTTTTCTATTATATTTGGAATCAAAAGAAACTTTGCATTGCAACTTTGAACTCTTAATTTTAGGGGTGTAACGAAGTAGTTCCTTTTCATTTTCTCCTTAAATAAAGGTAGCAAATGGAAATTACATAAGGACATTTTTAAATTTTTTTATGGTAGATACTTGTGAGATGATGCAATCTCTTTAGACAAGTGACAAACAGAAGTGGCTAGCTTTCCAATACTGCGCATTTTGAATCACCCGTGGATCCTCGCTATACTCCTACTCAACGTCATGCGTCTATACAGCACACGCACCCGACGAGTCAGTTGTAGAGTGGCCCAGCGGCAAACAGCTGCACGTACTGACCGTCCTACGGCCACGAGCCAATGAGAGGCGAGGAAAGTTTCAAAGTGTTGTTGATTCCCGACTGCCACACATTCCGAGAGTAGTTTGTGCACTCACTATATATGATTCTTGATCAAACCAAAACCCATGATACAATATAAGATCATTGGTAACAAAGAAAGGAACCGGTAGCAAGAAGAGAGACGAATAATTGAACATGATGAGGGAGAAGCTTATGGGGAGATGTATAAATAGGATGGAAATGTGACATGGATTGAGCACGTACAAAAACATTTTCTTAGGATAGGATCGAAGTTATGCTGCAGCACATGCAATAAATTCTAGAGCAGATCTGGCTGATGAGTAATTCATGATAGGCTTTTGTGGCTTACTCAAGATCATTCACAATTCAAACATGCAGGAGACCTCACTTTCCAGGATTTGTGGGCCCTAATTTTATGACATGCAGTTAATTAATTAGATATATAGTGCCATTATGCACAGGTCCAATTATTTCTCTATTCAATTTTCTCCATTCATTGTTTCCTCCATTCTATTTTCGTTACATGATATACTAGTTGCTGGTTACTTGATGTTAGTCTGTATCATCACAATTTACTTCGTTCCCCAAAGAAGGCATTGAGCAAAATCTGGATTTGACATAACGCGTTGAAATCTAATTGTATCATTTATATTGTACGCAGTACTTAATTAAGAGTGGGTGCTCCCATTGCTCACAACGTTACAGCTTAGCTGCACAAGTGAATCAGACTAGCAGCATGGCACTCAGGTCTGGTGTGAATATCTCATCCCTTGACATGTTGTTTCATTGGGTATGTCGTGTTTTTTCTTCGTAGGCAGCTGGTTTGTACACATTGCTACAGTACACGCTATTTCCTTAAGTTTTCAACAAAGGCACAGTAGGGGCTTGCACACCTCCTGTTTTCATCAAAAAAAAAAAAAAAAAAAAAATTACGGCCCCCATTCAGTCCCCCTCTGGTCGCCGTTTGCGGTCCTTCAACCAGCTTCATACCGTTCCAACTTCCAAGGCGATGCACCTATGCGAGAGGAGAGGAAAGTTTCGAAGTATTGCCATGTTTGATTCCCGACCACCACTCATTCCAAATAATGCAATTGGTGCGCTCCCATGGTGAGACTATAATTCTTTATCATGTATGGATCCATTTGTTTTTTTAATAATGGATAACAATATCCGCCTCTACATCCGAGGATGTACACAGCCAAAAGAGAAATGGATCCATTTGTTGAACCAAAGCCTTTGATATAATATACGATCACCCGTGACAAGGAAGGGAAGTCTGTTGAGGAGAGGTGTATATATAGGACGGAAATGTAACATGCATTGAGCGCAAAAATTGTTAAATATGAGTTATGTTGCAGTATATGGCAATAAATTCAAGAGGACAGGCCTTGTCAGTAATCTACAATTAGCTCATCATATGAGACTCAACTTTCATGGACACCCGGCCCTAATCTGACATGCATACGTGCTCGAAGTATTTCTCTATTCAACTTCTGCATGGATTCATTGATTCCTCCGATCCATTTGAGTTTCATTACAAGATACTAATCGGCTGATGCTAGTCTTTATGATGATCGTCATTTGGTCGTTCTCCTAAACAGACGTTGAACAAATTAGGATTTTGACATAACCGATGAAATATTTACTTGTATGCAATACTTAGTAGTGGGAATTGCTCGCATTGCTCACGGCGTCATAACTTAACTGAATGGAAAATACAATTTACAGCTGCCCAGTCACCAAATCTATAACTGCATAAATAGGGTGTGAAATAAAGAAGAAATAAATAGGGTGTGAAAATGTTTGCATTTAGCACAAACATTTTGGTAGGCTAGTGTCATGATGTAGCGCACTTGCCATGAAGTTCGGGAGCAGAGGTCTGACTTGTTAGTACCAGCAACTCATAACAGGCTTGCACATAGCTGGTTCTACTATACTAACATCATTCGTTTGTCATCTTAGCTACCACATTCAACAGCATCATTAGATCTTTCTTGTACGCCACATTGTATTGAGAAATAAAGAAGAACCTTATTGCTATTTGAATAGTTTTTCTAGTTGTGATGTTTAGATGGACAGTCGTTCTAAGCTCCATCTAAAATCTATATATGAAAAAATTGACAAATGGTGCCTGGACTGATAACTCCTTTCCATGTATGTGAAGCAACAAACACGAAAAAAAAAAAAGACCTGTCATGACCCAGAAATAGGGCCCCGTATGACAGGCCCGCCAAAGCCCACGGAGCACGGGCGCCGCCTCGGGCTTCAAGCCTAGCCGCCTCCTCCCTTCCGCGGATTTTTTCGCAATTAATTCGGGAATAAAGGAGGAAAATATCTAGGATTATCTTTAGGCGTTTTGGTGTGTAAGGGGATATCTCATCTATAAGGGAGACCCTTATTAGAAAATAAATAAATAGGATATGCTTGTAAAAGGTATTCCAATCTATAAGGAAACCTTTAGAGAGATTGCTTGAGATACAAGTCCCACTAGCCAGGCTATAAAAAGTAAGGGGTCTCAGAATCTTTCAGGGCAACAAGCAAATAAAGAAATTTTATCCCAATCTCTCCGCCTCCCTCTCCCTCGCACGCCGCCCCTGCCCACGACCGCCGCCACCACCGCGCCCGCCCCCCGGGCAGCGCCGCCGCCGATCGCCACCACCTCCCCCCTACGCCATCATCTCCTCCCAATCCCCCAATTCACGTGTCGGCCCCGCCTAATCTAGCTGGGTTCGACAAGACCATGTTTGGAAGGGTTCTCGAACAATTTTGACTGTAATATGCACTTCATCATACTATAGTGGGAGCCATTATTTTCAACTTTTCTATCCCTTTTCCAAATGAATTAGGATTCACTGACTCCAATCCAAAATTTATTAGTACTGTATCACAGAGCTAGAGCTGGGCAAAGCCAACCAAAACACCCCCTGAAGAGAGCGCTAGAGCTGGGCAAAGCCAACCTTAACACTCTTGAAGAGTAAACACAACAAGGATGTGAGTCGAACATGGCCATTAGTGCCTGTTAGCACTGCGTCAGAGTCGTGTGTGGGAGACATCTTTTCCCTCCCCTTGTGCTGCTAACGTAGGCAGCTGATTACATTGTCATTCTCTTGACCAAACAGCACCGTACCTAGCTAGTCCTATGGAATTCCCAACGCCACACATTCCGAGAGCAGCTCGTGCGTTCGGTTATCACATATGATCCGGTGATGGCTACCCGTAGAAAGCTTTCGCAGCTGCGGCAAAGATGGCTATAATAGAACTGGATGATATCGAAAGTATACATTCTCATCATGAATGGAACAGTGAACTTAGGTGGCCTTTGGGAAATGTAAAAACGACTAGAGATAAATGGTTCGGCATGGCACACAAGGTGATAAAAACTCAGTCGGGTGGGGAAAGACCGCCCCACCGGCATTGTTCTTAAGAAACCCCGGTTTCCCTCGAACTAGAAATTCCCTGAACCCCAGTCCCCGCCCGACACCGGGAGCTTTAGCCCATGGGAACTACAATCCTCAATCCTTCGGAGAGGACCTGGGCCGGTATTCACCGGGCCGTATACCAACCAAAGCCCACAGCTCGGTCCCAGTATTCACCGTAACCCCGGGCCGGTATACCAACCAAAGCCCACAGCTCGATCCCTACGGACCTGGGCCGGCTCCTAACTAGTGCTTTGGCACACGGATTGACGAGAGAATTTTTTTAACCACAGCCTGAAAATCGCCCCACGGAGACCTAACTCAGGACCCGTGGAGTGCCGCCGAGTATCATAACCATTAGGCTAGGACCCCTTTGGCTAAGGATCAGTTGCATGCATATAGAAGATTCATGGTGTAGCACATGCCAAATGAAAAATTGAATTTCAAAAGTTTTATTTCTAGTTTGGCACTGCAACTTTGGTTCAGGATGGCCCTCCATCCAAGGTCATTTGAAATAATATCAGATAATTAAATTTTAAAGTTTGTGTACTTAAATCAAGCTTATGAGATCCTAAAACATTTCAGAACGAAGTTTGAACTGCAATCTTTTGTATCTTGTCGAACACTGCAACTTTGATTTAGGTGTTTTTCCATCAAGGTCATCTATAAATTAATATTTTTTTCTATAGACAGTTGGAAAGCCTAGCTGTTTATAAATCATATTTCTAGATACAATCTATGTTCTTCGCAACTACTTTAAAAATAGAGGGCATTTTAGGTGCAGCTGGAAATACCAACCATCTATATATAATAGATTTCAACAGGCTTATCTTTTTTTTTTTGAGATGACACAGTACAACGCAGACGCTCAACACGCACGCACACTCACCCCTATGAACACACGTACACAAACCCTACCCCTATGAGCACCTTCAAGGACTGAGCCGGCAATCTTGAAGTTCACGGTCACCACAGCGCCCTCGCTGACGGGGACGCCGCCTACCACTTAATGCGCGCAATACCGAAATCCTGAAATAAATCCAGATAATGTGTCGCACCCAGGATTTGAACCCTAGGTGGGAGCCCCCCTAACCAATGGTCTTTGCCATTGCGCTATGAACCCCTTGACTCAACAGGCTTATCTTTGAAACCATTAGAAACTTTTATTGATAGAGCCGTCTCTAGGAAAAAAAAGTGGTGTCTATGAAAATGTGGTTTATGTAATAGTAGCAAAAGCATGAACCCTTTGCACAAATTGTCAATTGTGCTCCAACAGTTCAGCCTTTTAGGGCGTCCGCAATGGTAATAGCTAGTACTAGCTACGTAGTCGGCCGACGTGGAGGTGAGAGACAACAACAAAGACTATTTTATATTCTTGGACCCACATACTCATCTCACATGTTCTTGAACCACGTGAAATAGTCTAGCTATTTGCATGTAGCTAGTGACTACTCTCTCTCCTACTTTTCCCTGCCACGTCACATCTAGATAGCCAAATAGCTAACCATTGCGGACGGCCTTAGATATAGGCTTTGTCAAATCTGTACATCACTTTGCTTGGCTTCGCATACCAAACAGATAAGAACTCCAGTTTTCACATTTGCTTGGGAAACTAGTGACATCACGCGTCATGAGAGTTGAAATTATGGATCGCATCCTACACAAGCGCCCTAGAACAAAGCATTTTGAGATGTAAGACCAACTAAAGAAAACTCAACCCGCAGAGGGTAAGACAGTCCCACGAATTTGTAAGGTACGTGAGACACTACTGATGTTCCAATTAAGCAAAAGTGGTTCTGGCAAAATATTCTGGTGTAGGGAACCGAGCAGGAGAAACTACCTGATCAAAATACATGATCGTAATCCCTGCCCAGCGCACAAGCCCTTCCAAAATACATGATCGTAGTCCCTGCCCAGCGCACAAGCCCTTCCAAACCCGCCCGTGGCCCACTATGCCCATAGGACCAGCCTAGCTAGCTGCAAGAATGGAAGTCCACTATTTTTTTTTTTGAAAAAGGGAACTTTTATTACTTTCAAGCAATTACATCGAGATGATACCATGTCTTGAAAATTCCCGGCCTCTGCCCACGGGCACACAGCCTATAATTGTTCAAACAACCACGCACTCTAATGACTATCAATCCTAAGACTAGACCGCCACCCATGTGCCTCGGGTAAAAATTCCTTGCCCACCCGCCCAGAACCGATCCCGATTTCCACAAAGGGAAAATCCACAGATTCGAAGTATAAAGTGATAGTCCCGAGAGATCATTCCATCACAATATCCAAATCACAGTCGATATCGATTACAATACTTCGTTCAAATGAAAAGAAAGAGGTCTAGTACTTTATTACATCGCCACTTGGCGGAATCAAATTAGCACGAAAACATTCAGAACTGCACGATCAAAAGTAGCAGAAGCGACGATGACATCTTCACTTGAGCGTAGGCACGAGACTCCTCATCAGGCAGCTCCTCCTCCGGGACTGCCGGCCTCGGCAACTGACGTCCAGCGGTTGGGCCGACTAAGGTTCCAGCGTACGTGTCGCCATGTCTGATTCCTGACAGCCTCACATTCCAGCTAGTTCTCATGCCTTGATCTCACGGACATGAGCACCATCATGATGCTTCATCGTGTGTGGACTCTCAGGGTCGACAGCTACAATGAGCGAGGGCAAAGAGGTATTGAGAAACTGGACACCAGGGATAAACTTGCCGGAAAACAAAACAAGCTGCATGTATAAATAGGGTGCGTGTGGACGAAGTATACCCGTTGGGTAGGTCCACACACCCAAATTCATATCATCGTTATCAATTTCTCATATCCTCCAAATCTTATCCTGTCAGAAGATAGTTAATTTGTGAGATGTGCTTTGAGTTACACTTGGAGCTTCTATCACTGTTTTGGGTACATATTTATGACATATAATAGCTGAACCTTTGTTCACACTTTAAATTTTACGGAAATTTATTCAAATTTTCTGAAAGTGTAACTCATTATAATAGCCTGTTACTTTGTGTAGATTAAAATGCAATATCTATATAGCACATGCACCCGAGGAAAAAAATATGCTATTGTTTAATATAGAGAAAAAATAAAATAAGTATAGCTATGCATTAACACCTAATTGCTTCTAAATTATCTAACTTCATTTAAGGCTTCAGGATCAACACCTATTTACATCTGTAAATTATCTAATCTTGCAACGTTGTTTCCACTCCAGGCGTCAAATTAAGGATGATGATAGAATTTAAGCCTTTTCTGGTGGGACAAACAGAAGTGGTTTTCCAATACTGCACATTTTGAAGCAGCTCAGGCTTGCTCTTGGTAGTAAACATTATGCATCTATACAGCACACGCACCCGACGAGTCAGTGGTCCAGTGGCCAACCTCTGCACTGACCGTCGCATGGCCATGAGTCCATAAGAGGCGAGGAAGAGGAATGTGTCAAAGTGTTGCTGATTCCTGACTGCCGCACATTCCGAGTATTAGTTTGTGCACTCACTATGATTCTCGTCGTGTATGGATCTGCTCTTGTGGAACCAGAGCCCTTGATACAATATAAGATCATTGGTAACAAGAAGAAAGGAATGCAGTATAAGATCAGTGGTGAGAAACAAAGGAGACAGACTGATAACTGAGCATGATGAGAGAGAAGCTTAGGCTTGGCTTGGCTCCAGTCTTCACATTTGCTTAGCATAACTGGATTTTTTTAGATAATGGATAATACAATCCGCCTCTACATCCGTGGATGTACACAGCCAATTATTACAAAGAACGAGAAGCACAATGTCTTTAACAACCGACATAAGCTTTATGACAAACGAAAAAAGATGCTTCCACCCTCTATTTGAAATTTCTAAAGCAATCATCTCTAAACGCTTGCTCAAACACACGAGGGCTTCTTTTGTTTGCTCAGTACGCTGTAGCTGGGCCCAGGAGCGTAGCCAATAAGCCCCCTGAAAATAACCTGCATAATAGAGTTAGATTTCAATTTTTTAAAGATCGTGTCATTACGACACCTCCGGATGGCCCGAAAAAAAAGCAGCCACACCAACCCAAATCGAGGGCTTAGTCCGCCTATTCTGATTTCTAAGCCAAGTACCAAACATATGGTTAACGTAAACCGGTTGTGTTAGATTAGTAGCATAGAAAATAATCCTCCAAATCATTTTAGCAAATGAGCAATCAAAAAGGAGATGTTGGATAGTCTCATTCAAATTACAACATTCACATTTCTGACTCCCCTTCCAATTTTTCCTAGCGAGATTGTCTTTTGTCAAAACGACACCTTTTTGGACAAACCAGAGAAAATTTTTTATTTTTAGAGGTATTTTCCATTTCCAGATCCTCCTATGTTGGAAGGGTGGATTTGTATCTATGGAATCTAGATACATAGTCCGGACAGAGAAAACTCCAGACTTAGTTAATAACCATTTAAATTGGTCTTTTCCATCCACCAGAGCCACATTGGAGGTCTGTGCTACAAGGCTAAGCCAATCCAACAAAGTTATTATCCACCGAGAGATCTCCTAAAAGAGATATTGAGAGGATCGGAGGACAAAACTTTTGAAATCAAGTTGCATGTCGATCCCTAGCTATATTATATAAGCTCGGGTACCGAGTTTGAGAGGCTTATCACCTAACCAAGTATCATTCCAAAACCTTGTATAGGTTCCATCTTTAATCGAAAAATAATCTTTAGCAAGTACCTCATCTTTAATATGCATGAGGCCTCTCCAAAAATGAGAGTCATTTGGTTTGGTGATACTTGGGTTAGGGTCTTGGAATGCAAATATTTATTCCTTAGCAAGGATTGCCAAGTGCCATCGGTGTTTATAAGATTAACAATCCATTTGGCCAATAGACATTTGTTATGTATCTCGCAAATCAAGAATTCCAAGACCACCTTGATCCTTGGGGCGACAAAGAATATCCCACTTAGCAAGTCTATATTTGTGTCTATCTCGTAGATTCTTGCCGAAAAAAATCTTGATCTAAATTTATCAAGATTCTTGAGGACTCCTTTTGGAACCTCAAAAAGGACATCATGAACATTGGGAGACTGCTTAAAACTGAATTAAGTAAGACAAGTCTCCCCATAGGATAAATACTTAGCTTTCCAGCAGGAAAGTTTTTGTTCAAAGCGTTCTTCTACCTTTCTCTATTCAGAATTCAGGAGTTGTCTATGGTGCATAGGTATGCCTAAATACCTAAAAGGGTACATCCCCGCATTACAACCAAAGAGTGTTGTATAATAATGTTCCATCTCTTTGGCTTCACCATAACAGAAGATTTCACTTTTATGAAAATTGATCTTGAGCCCCGAGAGTTGTTCAAAAGCGCAAAGCAAAAGTTTTAAATTTTTTGCTTGCTCGGGGTCATGATCTAAAAAGATAATGGTATCATCTGCATATTGTAAAATAGATAAACCATCATCGATTAGGTGTGGAATAACCCCTCTTATTTGTCCATCGGTTTTTGCTCTATTAATAAGGAGAGCTAGCATATCAGCAACGATGTTAAATAAGATGGGCGACAAAGGATCTCCTTGTCTAAGGCCCCGTTTGGTCTGCGGAAGGAGTGGTCAATGTCGCCATTAACCCCTACACTCTCCCCCGAGACCATGTTTTGGACCCATCTACACCATTTGGGGAAAACCCCTTCATGCGAAGAGTTTGTTGTAGGAAGGACCATTTGACCTTGTCATAGGCCTTTTCAAAATCAATTTTGAAAATGACACCATTCCTTTTCTTGGTGTGTAATTCATGGATAGTTTCGTGTAAAATAACTACTCCTTCCATGATGTTCCTGCCTGGCATGAAAGCAGTCTGAGTAGGACTGACAACTGTCTTAGCTACTTTATTGATCTGTTAGTTCCAACTTTTGTGAAAATTTTGAAACTAACATTAAGGACACAAAAATCGTCTATATTGCTGAATAGTAGTAGCATTCTCGAGTTTTAGGGATAAGAGAGATTATTCCAAAATTTAGACTAAAAAGATCTAGATTTTCGTTGTGGAATTCATAGAACATGGACATGAAATCATCCTTAATAACCTCCCAAAAGACCCGATAGAATTCAGCAGAAAACCATCCGGACTGAGCTTTATTGTGTTCCATTTGGAAAATGGCTTCCTTCACTTCAGATTCAGTGAAGTCAGCAGTGAGAATATCATTTTCCTCAGGGGAGACTTGTGGAATATCAGTAATTTGATCCTCCAACAAGGTTACTTCGGTCTGCACAGGCGGACCAAAGAGATTTTTATAATAATTTGTAATGTGGCTTTTAAGGCGGTCATCACCAATAACAACCCCTTGATCATGTTCAAGTCTAAAGATATGTTGTTTTCGATGTTTCCCATTAGCCACTAAGTGAAAGAACCTAGTGTTAGCATCCCCTTCTAATAAGGTTTTAACTTTGGCTCTCTCGTACCATTTTAGTTCCTCTTCTCTCAACGAGAAAACTAAACGTTCTTTAAGGTAGTGCTTAAAATTGATCTCTTGATCGAAAAAGACAAAAAAGTCTCAACTTTTTATCCAAAATCTTGTAAAAGGACTAGAAGAGTTTTCTTCTCTTTTTATAAGTTCCTGTAATATTAGCAGCCCATCCTCTAAGATATTGTCTTAGTTTCCGAATTTTGCCTTGCCATCGCTCTAAGGGATTGGTTCCTAAGTTTCAGATTGCCAAACATTTGCAACCATGTCATAAAAACCTTCCTTAATTAACCACCCCGTTTCAAACCGGAAAGGTCTAATCTTTGGGCTGATGGGTCGAGGTACCAGTATAATAACTAGGGGAGTATGGTCGGAGATGTTCCAATCTCTAGACTCCACCATAGTTAGAGGGAATTGAAACTCCCAATCCGTACTGACTAAGACCCTATCAAGCTTTTCAAGGGTAGGATTATCGCCAGGTCCGGCCCATGTGAATTGGCAACCCGACATGGTGATTTCTTTGAGTTCAAGAGAATCAATGACCGCATTAAAAGGTTCGCCACTTAGGGTCAAAGACCCCGGTGCTTTTGTCTTCAGGGTTTCGCATAATATTAAAATCTCCTCCAATAAGGTACGGTAAGTTCTCTTTGGAGCAAGTATTAGCTAGCTCTGTAAGAAAAGCACTTTTATTTTGGTGTTGTGCTGTACCATAAATAGAATAAAGGACAAACTTGAAGTCATTTGCTTTATAACGTAAGGTAAATTTCACAAAGAAATCTCCCTCGTCAATGGCTCCGATATCAAAAACTGCCAGGTTAGCTCCCAAAGTAAAATACCCCCTGGATCTACCATGAGGAGCCATAGCGTGCCATAGAAAATCACGCCCTCCACAAAGGTTTTTAAGAAAGTGATCGGGGAAGGAATCCTTACCGGTTTGAAAAGAGCAATAAAATTTATTTGCTCCTCCCTAACAAGTTCTGCCAAAAATCTGTGTTTAGCCAAGTCAAGAAGACCTCTGCTATTCCGTAATACTCTTTTCATTTTAAATTTATTTTAGATGGAGTTTTAGGCTTTTTTGGGAAGTTGGACTTATTATATTTTTTTCCCTACGCCGCCCGGAGAGACAAATCTATAATATGATCATTCTCCCGCAACCAAACAAGTTCTCATTAAAATTCCCACAAACGTGGTCGAGAACTGTATCCAAAGCGTTCTTCCCTTTCATCATCGCTAGCAGTGTTATTAAAACTAGCTTTCGAGTGCTTCAAATTTGCACTAAGAACAATTCTATCAACCTCTAAGTTTTTAATTGCAACAACATCGAGAGGAAGAAAGGTCGATGCCTATCCTACCAAGTTTAGAAAAAATAGCGAGAATCTGAAAAGCTAGAGAAAGAGGTACCTGAATATTCGAGGTTCTTTTTCTTTGCCATCCGCTCTCACTACAAGAAACATGACATTTTATGACAAAATTCCTCATGACGGGACTGCTTTGCGTCATATAATGTTCCATAATATGATGATTTTTTTTGGGTCGTCACAAAATTGCATGTGCCATAACTTTTTGTGACGACAATTTTCTTTCGTCACATAAGGGCACCAAATGTTGTCACAAAATGTAATGTCCGTACTACCCGAATGACGCCTTTGCATTTTCCCCATGTTTTGTGACGCTATATGAATGGTTTTTGTGATGAAACAGAGTGTCACAAACATAAATTGCAAAAAACATGCTTGCTTGGGGATTGAACCTGAGATCGGTCCTGTTCATCCTTGTTCGTCGCGTGTTCTTTATGAAGGACTGATTTCTCTTTTTTTTTTCCTCGGATTAAAACTTGTAACTAGTCGTTCTCCCTCATATGAACTCCAAATGAGGTGATCCTTTTTTCTAAAATTTTCTAAAATCATGTTGCATCACGTTATGGTGTTGGATTCTGTCATCTCTTCATGCACCAAAATTTGAGCAATTCAAGTTTTGAATTTGAACTTTGACTCGGTCAAAATCAGTCAAACAGAACACAAAGTGAACTCGGTTGAAAATCTTTTGAGCACAAAAGTTTCATAACTCATCGAGACCAACAAATTTTATGTAGGTCAAATTTCCATTTAAGGAAGTGGTAATAACATGTAGTTCAAATATAACAAGTCTCTCACATAGTTCGTGAAACTATGTGAGAGACTTATTATATTTGAACTAATAGAACTCAACTTTGTCGAAATGGCTTGAGATTTTTTCTGCCAGTCATTTATAGGCAAAATATGGTCTGCACAAGAACTTACATTTTTCGGACAATTATTTTTTATTATTATAATTTTTTTAGTGCTTTGCGTGAGACAAAGTATGGTGAATTATACATTGAAAACACTAGCATTATGCGGCGACCTCCACATGTAATTGCTTCTTAGGGCATAAGCGACCTTGTGGCAAAGTTTGGCATCATTTTAGATCTTTTTGGGGGTGGCCCAGTTCAGCGTATAATTACTCGGTGAAGTCGCGGGAAAATCAAATAAATAAAAAAAGTACCAAACGAATTCCGAAAAATCTCAAACTCTGGTGGTTGCTTCACAAAAGGCAATTTGGAAGCCCTGAGGAAAAGTTTGAGAGCAATACAATACTTAGAGCATTTCATCGAACCATGTCTATGCACTAGGGTTCTTATGGATTATGGGGTCCAAGTATGGTTTTGGTCTCAAACTTTTTCTCAGGCTTTCAAATGCCTTTTGTGAAGCAACCACCAAGTTTGAGATTTTTCGTAAATCGCTTGATACTTTTTTCGCTTTAATTGAATTTCCGCGCGACTTCCCCGTAATTATGCGTTGAACTAGGTCCACCCCTAAAAAAGATCCGAAATGGCACCAAACTTTGCCACAAGGTCTCTTTGTGCCCTTTGAAACAAAATACATGTGGAGTTCGGCCGCATAATTCTAGTGTTATCAATGTATAATTCACCAAATTTTGTCTCACCCAAAGACGAAAAAAATTATTATAAAAAAAAAATTGTCCTAAAAATGTAAGTTCTTGTGTGGGACCATATTTTGGCTATAAATGACTGCCCGAAAAATCTCAAGCCATTTCGACAAGGTTAGTGCTATGTAGTTCAAATATAACAAGTCTCTCACATAGTTTCGTGAACTATATGAGAGACTTGTTATATTTGAACTACATGTTATTACCACTTTCTCAAATGGAAATTTGACCTACATAAAATTTGTTGGTCTCGTGAGTTATGAAACTTTCGTGTTCAATAGATTTTCATCCGAAGTTCATTTCGTGTTCCGCTTTGACGAAGTTTTGACCGAAATCAAAGTTCAAATTCAAAACTTGAATTGCTCAAATTTTACGCATGAAGCGTGATTGAATCCAACACCATAATGTAATGCAACATGATTTTAGAAAATTTTAGAAAAAAGAATCACCTCATTTGGAGTTCATATGAGGGAGAACAACTAGTTACAAGTTTTAACCGAGGAAAAAAGAGAAATCGCATGTTCATCATGAACATGTGACGAACAAGAACGATTTTTCTTTTTAATTTGTAGTCAAAACTTTTAATTAGTCTTTTTTCCTCATACGAACTCCGAATTTGAATACCAAAACCCATTGAGAGCCGCAAAATTTTTTCAAAATTTCAAAAATTCGGACGTGAGAACCTTAAAAAAAAAATGAAAAGTTGACCCTAATAGGAAAACGTAGAGTACAGTGCCTAATATTGGTATTCATGACAAGAGTGTCTAATAATCAAAGATCTACTTATAATTTTTTAAAAAAAACAAATACATATAATTGTTCATGGTCTTTTTACGCATCTGAGAAAAAAAAAACTAACGAGTGCGTCCAGCACAGCCTATGTTTGGCGCCCCCGAAATTGAACTCGCGCGTTCCCATCCTCAGCATGGTCCATGCGTAAGTGAGTGGTGGCAAACCTCACCTGCCCGACTTCTCCCCATCCACAATTTTCTTTCTCTTCCTCTCTCCTCTCGACAAAATCCCGGACGCCTCACGCCGCCCATCCCGCTGCCGCCTCTTCACCATTGCCCAGATCCATCCATGGCCACATCGGACCTCCCCTTGACGTAGTGCCACCGCCAAGCCCACACCGGAGGCCGGAGCGGCCCATCCCCCCACCACGCAGACGCCGGAGGCCGGAGCTGCTCATCCCGCCGCCACGCAGACGCCGGAGGCCGGAGCTGCTCATCTCGCCAGCCACGCAGACGCCGGAGGCCAGAGTGGCTCATCCCCCACGAAGCCGACACCGGAGGCTGGACCTGCTCATCCCGCCTGTCTGCCTCCCTCGCCGTCTTGAACTCCCCGTCCACAAGGTGAGGTGTTGTCACTTTCCTCCTCCCTTAGTCACATGCCCTGTTTGGTGATTGGTTTGCTCTGCTCGCGCTGAACAAGCTTGGTGATTGGAAGAAGTGAGTTGCTTTGTCTGCAGTCCTTTGCTGTCTGATTATTATGATGGAATATTAAGAACCAGTAACTAATAATCAATGTTTATTGTGAGGAAACAAGCTCGTCATTGAGGTTGCTGATGGGAAGAAAAGACCTGAGGTCCCACTTTAGGCCGCGAAGCTAGCATCAGGTCCATGCCTTG
Source organism: Hyparrhenia diplandra (assembly GCA_015847255.1). Classification (NCBI taxonomy): domain Eukaryota; kingdom Viridiplantae; phylum Streptophyta; class Magnoliopsida; order Poales; family Poaceae; genus Hyparrhenia; species Hyparrhenia diplandra. The sequence continues at coordinate 370,637 of JADLZK010002174.1, read as the reverse complement.
AGTACAAAATGGTTTCTTAATATGCAATGCAGATTTGACATGTGAATGAAACCACACCGATGCATTTGTGTGGCAGGAAAAAGCTGAAAAGAATAAAACAAACCGAGGCAAAGTGCTGCTTCACCAAAAGACTGGATCTAGGTGCTATATTGCTCATCGATATAGCCCGGTAAGTAGACTACCAGTCTGTGCATTGCAATTGTATGCAACTGTGTGCCACTAAAAGGTGTAGTGTTTGGAGACAAACCTGATGGCCTAATTAGTTGACCATGATTGAAATTGTTGTTACCATAATACATATGGAGCCATATAATTCCATGTTCTGTTTTGGATAGATTATTTTGGCATCTTGCTGTTGTTTTGAAAATGAAAAAAATTATGCCTTAACTTCGATCCCATGCTTGTCCAGCCCTCTTTTTAGCTTCATAGATACCATTGTAATCCTATTTTTAGCCTTAACTTATAATTCCATATGTTTTTGATAAATTATTTTGGAATTTAGCTGTTGTCTTGAAAATGAACAATTTATGCCTTAACTTGTATCCCATGCTTGTCCAGCCCTCTTTTAGCTTCATAGATACCATTGTAATCCTATTTTTTGCATGCTGCCGAGGGCCCAAGTATAATGACATGGAACCGGATCCCGTGGACTTCTTTGGGTAGTGCATGACTAGTCCACCTAAATGGTCGTAGTCCTCTTGCAAATGAGATCTATGTAAGTTACATACTGACTCCAAACCTGTACTGCAGATAATGAAATGACTGATTGAACAATGATGTATGGCCTTGTTATTAAGTGGATTCATTCTATGCCAGTTTGAAGAAACTAATGCACTACTGCGAGTTGTGCTCAAACTTCAGAAAGATTGAGGTAGGTGCTGATGCAGTTTGTGTTGATGATGCCTTTGCCGAGCTTAGACCTTTCCGAACACCAAACTCCATCTGTTGTGTTGTCGACTTTCTTGCACTGGGATGAAACCTGTGTTAGCATCTGTTTTAGCATCTGTGAACCTATGTGGATGTATGTGAACCTATGTGGTGGAACCTGGAACTTGTGATGTGTTTTACCTTATGATGGATTTCAGCTTGTGTCATGGTCGTCTGTTATACTTTGAGTGAATGTGGCATGCTGCTGTGATGAGATTGTACGGATCATATCTCGTGATATTGGTCATATATCTTGCGTCATTGAATGGAAGAGTCGTCTCTAATTATCTGTAACAGCTTTAGGTAGCATGACACGACCATGTCGCCAAAATAATGTGCATGATTGTATATGACGCAGAATAGCTTAAGGTAGCATGACAAGCACGTCGTCAAAAAAATGTGATGATTATATATGACGCAAGGGTATCGTCACAAAAATTGTCACAAACAAGTGTAAAAAAAGCAGGGTTCGCAGGGTCGGTTGGCATATTCCGTGACGCGTTGACTGGATTTTATGTGACAGTTATCACAGTCATAAAAATAAGAATATATGACGCCATTCATTAACCGCCACATAAGGTTTGCACATTATGTAACGGTTCACACTGATTTCGTCACATGGTACCTTTAGCGACGGTCGTTATATGACGACCCTCATGACGGTGGATTTTGGTCACAACTAACTTTTTATGACTAATTCTGTACATTACATGACAGTTTCCTCTGGTCTTAAAAAGTGACTTTTTTGTAGTGTGTCTTGTATAGGGTGTGCTCGTCCGCTCTTGGTGCATTCCTTTGGCTCCGCCGGCCGAGTAGATGGGTTAACCGTCTCGGCCCCAACCACAGCAAGGTTGGTGTCCAAGGCAGCCTCGAGGCCGCAACATCCAACTGTACGCCGATTGCGTTGCCAGCATCGGCAGTAGCAGCCGCTCGGCCACCCCTTTGACAACGAGGGTGGTATTGTCGATGGCCTGAGTAGCTGCCAGGTGCCCACCACCAACCACGACGTTTGTCGCCGAAGGGATCACAGCCGGCTGCTCATCGACCACAGCGTAAGACGCCGAGGGAAGCACAGCCGGCTGCTCAAAGTCGTCCACCGAGGGGAGCACAGCTGACTGCTCATCAACCACGGCGTAAATCGCCGAGGGAAGCACAGTCAGCTGCTCCATGCCATCGACGACTTCGTCAGTCGCCGAGGGAAGCACAGCCGGCTGCACTTTGTCAGCGACCACTGTCGCCGAGGGGAGCACAGCCGACTGCTCATCTACCTCGGCGTGAGTCACCGAGGGGAGCACAACCTGCTGTTCGAAGCCAACCACCACGTCGAAATTCACTGAAGGAAGCACCGCTGGCTGCTCATCTACCACGGCGTAAATTGCCGAGGGAAGCACAGCCAGTTGCTCCCTGCCTTCCACCACGTCTTCGGGCAGCTGCACTGCAACAGCACTCGGCACCACTGCATAAGCAACGTCATGCAGCAGCCCTTCTTCAGCCACTTTTGTCGGTGATTGCTCTTCCACTGTCGTTGGCTCCGTCACCACTGCAACAGCAACGTCGCGCTGCTCAAACATCTCCTCGGCTACCGCTGTCACCAAGGCACTTGGCTGTCCAAGATTAGCAGCCGGCTCGGGACTGCACTGCCCAACGAGAGCAGCAGCAGTAACGGCAGTCCGCTGCTGCCCATCCATGGTGTTATCGGTTGTCTGACCTGCAAGAGCAGCGGCAGCGTTGGCTAGCAGCAAACTGTCGTCGTCGTTGTCCAGAGTCACCGAAAGAAGCACCTTCGGTTGCTCTTTAATATGAGCAGCCTCGGGCAGCAGCAGGACCTGTCCACCAAATTCCTCCATTGTCGCAGTAACCGAGGCTGATGACTTCACAATATCATATGCTTCAGCATTCACGGCCAGGCTTCCCATGATGTGTACCTCCTGGGCAAGCAAATCAGCTGCAGGTACAGCTACGTTGTCTTCACCATCTTGAATATTATGCTGTGACAACGGGTAGGTGAGCAAAGGTAGCCCGGTCATCACAGCAGGTTCAAACTGAGAAACTTCACAATCAATAGCATCCTTTCCCAGCAAAGAATGATGATTAATTGGAGGAGTTAGGACAGAGTTATAAATGGCTAATTCATCCCCAAGAAAAGGTGATTCCAGCTTCCCATCAAACTTCTTCTCCAGAGATTTAATACTAATTACGTCCCTGTAGAATTCATTAGCCAAAGAAACCTGTTTCTGTGGAGCACCACCATGTGATTGTGAGGGTTGAGAGCTAGACGAAGAAGATGAGCCTTTCTCGTGGCCCTTAAGTTTTGGATCAATACTATCCTCCGTTTCTTTCATCTTCTTATCCCCATCTTGATCTTTATCCTCATCACCCAAGAGATCGTCATCATCAAGATTAAAATCAGATGTCGACTCATCTGGCTTGAAATAAAGACGATACAATTCCCCTTTGACACATACATGACCAAAAGGTGGTATTTTTTTGGTGTCAAAAACCGCTACCAAGATTCTGATTTCTCCAGTCTGTCGAAGGTGGTAAATGTCCACTTTTTGAGTTGCACCGATCATAGTACCAACAGCCCACAATGGAACGAAAGAGCGGAGTGGACGAGGTACATTGGTAACCGTCACCCACACCTTGTCGAGCACTTTAATAGGCTTCACATCATCAACATACTTCTTAAACAAAAGGGTACCTTCCTTGTTTTTTGTCGTGACTGTCTGAATAGCCACCATGCGGTCTAATTCCTCCTTGCTTGGGAAAGGTACGATGTATGTTCGGCCTCTCATTTCCTGCACTTCCCAATGCCAATGTACAGGAATAATCCTTGCAAGTTCGTAAAGCGAAGGGTAGGTGGAACCTCACCGCACTCCACCGAGATTTGAGCTGCTACTGAATTCAGATCAGAGGACACAATGTCATTGTGGTCGGCCGCTTAATTTCGAAGAAACCCATGCCATCTTCAAGGGCACCACAAGAGGGCAACCGACGGCTTTGGTCCACGCAGCAGTGGACATTGATTAGCGAAGTGTTCCTTCAGGCAAATGACACACTCCACCGGCCTTTCCTCTTAGCCCTGCCCGATCATCGGTGTTTGAGGTTCCAGGAGCAGCGGTGGCCGAGCCAAAGGGTGCCCCGATCGGGCGATCCGGTTGCAAAGAAGATCATCTGCCGCTCCCTCCTCCGCCATGGCACCGCCAAGGGGCCATGAACCACGCCGCGCCCACGATCGGCAGCGCCTTCACCGCGTCCGGGCCGCGATCGGCGCAAATGGCCGCGCCGCCACGCTACGCGGCAAGACGCCCTCTCCTTCCCCCGCCGCGACCACGATCGGCGACACCACCGCGACCACGATCACCCGCCGCCGCGCGACCACGATCTGACGGAGCGACCACGATCACGACCGACCCACGGCGCTGCGCGCTCCGCCTCAGCTTGATCTCCCACCGCCCCTCCACGACCCAGCGACGCTTTGGCTCCGACGACGAAAAACGGCGGGCGCCCCGACCACTGTTGGGGAGGGACCCGCCGTGGGGACCCCCAGCTCCCGGGCCCAAACACGACACCCCGGGCGCGGGGGAAGCCGGAGGCCAAAGATGACACCCGCAGCGCGGGGCGGCGAGGTTGACATGACACCCCCGCAGCGCCGGGCGGCGGGAGGAAAGACGACACCCGCAGCGCAGGGGGCGGCGAGGCCAACGTGACACCAACCAGCGCGGGGAAGCGGCGCAAGATTTTGACACCGCAGCGCGGGGCGGCGAGGCCAACACGATGACACCGCCAGCGCGGGGCGGCGGAGCGAAAGACGACACCCCCAGCAGCGCGGGGCGGCGAGGTCAACATGACACCCCGCAGCGCGGGCGGCGAGGCCAACACGACACCCCCCGGCAGCGTGGGGGGGCCGCAACAAAAGTGGGACACCTCCGCGGGCACAAGCGGCGATGGAGCCCTAGCGGACCCGGGCCGCGGGCGGCGCTAGTAGGGTGGAACCCTAATGAAGCCTTGCGCGCGTGGTGGGACTTATGTTTTTACCTTTTACCCCTAAGGGGTTTGTACCACTTACCCCTGGGGCCCCTAGACGTAAGTGGCAAACACGCCTTGTCCCGATATGTAACTACAAGAAATACCGACCCGCGGACGCCTATAAATACGGGACCGGCAGGGGCGTATGAAGACGACGGTTTTGGTGGCGCTTTCATGACCTATTAATCGAAAAGATATTCTCTTGGGAACTCAACCTTTGCCCACGACGTTCCCTTCCTCACTCCCGTGGAAAAACCCTCGCCCCTCCTCCCCGCCATCCACGTGGCAAAGGTTAGAGGGGCAGTGTGTATCCTACGCTTGGCGCCGTCCGTGGGGACCGACACGAAAAGGCCATGCCGGCGAACACCGGCAATACGAGGGGCTGGGCACCCCGCCAATCGGAGGACACCCACCCGCCCCGCCCAACCCCCCCCCGGCCGGACCACCCCCGCCCGGGACCCTTCAAACCTCGGGCCGGAGCTCGCCGCGCCTACCATTGCTCCGGGACGGGGCCAACCCCTCCTCCGCCGCGGTGGCAGCGCGGGGGCACCCTGTCCGAACGTCCCGAGGCCACCGGAGCCCTGTGGAGCCGGCCGGTCATCACGGAGGTTCCACCGGGCCGGGCTCGTGGTGCGAAGAACCGCTACGCCAACCACCCCCGGACGCGGGACGTCCTCGGGGCTTTCGGAGGATTCGCCGAGGGGCTAACCGAGGGCGACGAGGACGAGGAAGCGGCAGGGGACGGCAGCCCTCGAGGCGCTGCAGCACAGATCGCCAGCGCGCAGGCGGACCAGAAACCCTCGACCGAGGCGCGCCGTGGCACCATCGTGGACCCCGGGCCGAGGTGGCCGGAGGGCAGCTCGACCGGGCCGGAGCAAAGAATGTGGGCGGCGCGACAAGGCACACAGCCATGGGGCCCCGCGCACTCGGCCCCGGCAAGGCACATCGCCTCCGCCCCGACACCCACCTCCACCAACCCCACCGCTTACCAATACCCAGCCCACTTCACTGCCGCAAAACACCCCACCGCAAGCTGAAAACACGCACGCTCCGCGCGGCTATGCCCCGCCAAACCCCCCACCGGCCACCGAAAACCGCCGCCGAGTCGCCGAACAGCCACCACGAACCTCCCACTACGACCCCGCATCCCCACTCTCATTCGCCCTCCAGCTGGCGGAGTGGCCCGCCTCGTACAGCCCCACCACCTGCCAAGGTATACAGGCGCATGCACCCCCCGGCAGTTCATCATGTCATATGAGGCGGCCGTGGCGCGTCGGAGGACATCGCACATCCTGGTACTCAACTTTGCCCCCCGCCTCCATCATCACATTGGTCGAGCTCCGGCACGACACTTTGCAAACAAACTTCAAAGGGGTAGACTCGGCCATGGCCAACTCCACCGAGCTCCTCGGTGTCATACGTAAAACCAACCGAACCTCTAAAAGATTGGTGGCGGAGGTTCCTCAAACCAAGGCAAGGACCGAGGGCATGACCGACCAAAGCGTCATCATGGCGGTCTTGGCCTACATAAGGCCAGCCCTTGCCATTCCAAAATCGAGAGGAGCCAGCCAAAGACCTTGGCGAGCTTCATGTGATAATGGAGAAGTATTGCGAGCCGGCACCAGCCACAAAGCAAAGCTCGAGGCCTCCCCGGCGCAACCCCAAAGACCAAGCAACCCCGCGCCAGCCAGACCGCCAAGGTCGAACACTTCGCTTTCCCGCATCGCGCTAGGGTCGCAGCGGATAGACTCCGCACCCCCACCGGAGCCGAGAGCAAACCACCCCGTTAAACCAACCTATCGCCCAAGGGACCAACGGCCGTACAACCAACGAGACGACCGGGGCCCGTCCCCAACAAAAGCAACCCTATCGCCACTATTGCGGGGTAGACAAGGGTCACTACACCAAGCAAAGTCCATACTTCACCAAAGGGAAAGAGTTCATGGACAACCAGCTAGCTTCCCAAAGAAACCAACCGCCGAGATCAACCACACGGAAGACCAAAAGAACCCCCCGGCGGTACAACCATTACTCCTACACCCCACCGAATTATAGGACTCCTACCGTGCCCGGCTTTTTTACCCACCTTCAATCAACCCCCGTACCATCACCACTCACACAATCAGCCCGCCACGGCGGCCAAGCCTACATTTACACACCCCCCCGAACCCCGAACCGCCACCCCAACCCCGCATTACCACCACCCCCGCCAATTCCAACATTACCACCACCGCCACCCCGCCACCGCCAAAAAGCAAGAAATGCGGACCACGCTAAACAACCCCACCTCCGCTTACGGTGAGATCTTGGCCATCTCGGGGATCAAACGAGGACCACGGCAACAAGCGACAGAGAAAAGAGTACTATCGCAGGGTGCATCACGTGGCCGCGGAGGGCCCCCACAAGAACAATCAATGGTCCCATGTCCCGATCACGTTCAGCGCAGCAGACATGAGGCTCAAGGATTACCCCCACACCGACGCGATGGTAATCAAGACAACCGTCCGCCGGGTGGATTGTAAACAAAATCTTGGTCGACACAGAAGCTCAAGCGGATATTTTGTTCACCTCCACCTATGACCGCATGAGGCTCGACCGTAACCTCCTGGAGCCAGCAGGAAACCCCCTCTTTGGATTCGGAGGCCAGCAGGTCAGAGCAATAGGGAAGATAACCCTGCCAGTCACCTTCGGGGACCAGCCCCACCCTCGGACCGAAAATATAACCTTCGATGTGGTTGACATGCACTACAACTACAATGCGATCTTCGGAGGGGCATCATCAACGCTGTCAAGGGCGGTAATCCACCCGGTTATCTCTCGCATGAAAATGCCGCCGACACGGAGTCATAGCGGGTTTCGGGGATCGAGGACCTCGCAAGAACCGCGAGGGGGGCGTTGCCCCGGCAAATAAACGTGCATGCCCTCGAGCAAGACAGGGGAAGACAAAGAGAAGGAAAAGAAAGAAAAACCGGACCCGATGAGGACCACTACAAACCCCCGCGCGCCCGGCCAGTGGAGGAAACCAAGGAAATCAGGCTCTTCGAATGACGAAACCAAGGTAGTGACTATCTCCGCAATGTTGGACCCCGACTTCGAGGCGAACCTCACCCATTTCCTCCGCGACCATTGCAACGTTTTTAAACAGTCGGCCGAGGACCTCCGTGGCGTCGGCCGGTCGGATAATCGAGCACAAGCTTAATATCCGGGAGGGGCAACCCCGTGCAAGCGAAACTCCGCCAAATGTCCGAAGAGAGAAAAAGCGAGGCAAGACAAGTCGAGGTCAATCGCCTCCTAGACGCCAAAGTGATAAGACCCGGTAAAGTACCCAACATGGCTATCCAACGTGGTCCTCGTTAAAAAGCAAGTCTCTCCAAGGACAAGGCGAGAACCTCCGAGATGGAGAATGTGTGTGGACTTCACAAGTCTCAACAAAGCATGTCCGGGCGACTGACCCTCCCCTACCCCCGCCAAGACGCGTAGACGCACCGCGGGGTGTGAAATGCTATCACTACTCGACTTTCTTTCTGGTACCACCAAACTGGATGAACAAAGAAGACGAGGAGAAAACCGGCTTCATAACGCCCACCGGCACATATTGTTTCGGGAGGATGGCGAGGGTCCTCGGGAATGCAGGGGTCCACCTTCGCAAGAATGACCGCGGAAGTTCTCGCGGACGACAAGGGCAATCTCCGCCTCACGCCGATGATATTGTTGTGCGAGCAAGCTCGGGAACAGACCACATACAGCGCACCTCGAAAGGGCATTCCTGAAACTCCGCGGGGCCGGGCTCAAGTTAAACCCCGCAAAGTGCGTCTTCGAGTCAGCCAGGGGGCAAATTACTCGGGTGCCTAGTCTCCGCAAGGGGCATCGGCAAACCCAACCAAGATTCAAGCAATCACAAAATGGAAACCCCGACGAACAGAAATTGGCACAACGTCTCGCAGCCGCATGGCCTCCCGAAAGCAGATTCATCTCCGGGTCCGCGGCAGAGGGGGCCTGCCTTTCTTCCGAGATCCCGAGCATCGGAGCCTTTCAACTGGGGTCCAAGACAACAGCGGGCCTTCGACGACCTCAAGCGGTACCTCCTCAACCTGACAACCCTCGCAACACCAGGCCCGGCGAGGGCCTCCTACTCTATGTGGCGGCCTCCCCGCACGCGGTAAGCGCAGTCCTCGCTAAGGAAGTCACCGAACAACACCAAGTGCGACAACTCCCCATCTACTACGTATCAGAAGTCCTCGAGGGCCCCAAAGGCAACTATACTGAGCTAGAGAAGGTAGCCTACGCCGTAGTCATGGCCGCAAGAAAGCTTAAACATTACTTTCAGTCACATGAGATCACGGTGCCGTCTTGCTTCCCGTTAGAGAACATCTTCAGAAACCCCGAGTCAGTGGGAAGGATAGCCCGGCCGGGCAACGGAACTCACGATCACGCGATCAAGTTCGTGGGCGTAAACAAAGAATTAAGTCCCAAGCCCTCGCGGACTTCGTGGCCGATTGGACCCACGACGTATATAATCGGCCAAAGTTGGACCCAATATGGACAACAGACACCGATGGAGCACAGGGGCTCCGCGGGGCGGATCGCAGCCATCCTCATCTCACCATCCGGTGTAAAGCTCCGCTACGCAGCGGAGGTTGGAGTTCCCATGTACCAACAACATCGCAGAATATTTAGGCGATCATAATGGCCTCGAACAAACTTCGCGCTCTATCGGCAAGAAGGGCCATTATCGAATCGACTCAAAGTTGTCTCGAGGCCATGTCGAAAAAGCTGCAAAGCTCGAAACCCGAGCTACGAAGTACCTTCTTAGGGTCCGGAAACGGAGGCCTTCTTCTTGGGCATCACGACAAAAACCATAGCGGGCGGGGACAACGGCGAGGGCCGACGAGCTAGCAAAGGCAGCGGCGGTTACAAGGTCCGCTACCCCGGGCGTGTTCTACGAAGTCCCAACCAAGCTAGCCGTTGAAGGACCTCCGCCGGCCGGCCGGGTTTGTGAACGCCATAGCAAGCGAAGATTGGAGGGCCCCGATAATAGCATACATCAAAGGCCAATTCAAACCCGAGTCAAAGGAAGAGGAAAAGAGGATAGCAATGGGTTTAGGGATACGTAATGATCGGCGAGCAGCTATACAAGGCATCGGGCCACAAAGACCGTGGCTCAAATGCGTCTCGGCCTCCGAGGGAAGAGCAATCCTCGCGAGGTGCACGAGGACATCTCTGCGGCTCACACAACGGACCCCGCGCACTCGTCGGAAAAGCATTCAGGCAGGGTTTCTATTGGCCCACCGCTCTAAGTGATGCCGAGAACCTTGTAAAGCATTGCGAGGGATGCCAACTAACAGCCCATCACTCAAACCTCCCCGGGGCATCAACCACACCAATCTGCCCAACGTGGCCCCTCCAAAGATGGGGAATCGACCTCGTCGGACCAATGCCAGCAGCGCCAGGGAACCTCCGCTACGCAGTTGTAGCCATTGAGTACTTCACAAAATGGATCGAAGCCCGCCCCCTCGCAACGATAACCTCGCGCTCGGTGCAGAAGTTTTTCTGGCAACAAATCATATGCCGCTTCGGGGTCCCAAGAGAAATCACGGTAGACAATGGCACACAATTCGACTGCGAGGCCTTCAAACAATTCTGCTTCCAGATCGGAACCAAGATACACTTCGCCTCCGTCAGACACCCCCAGTCTAACGGCCTCGTGGAGAGGGCCAATGGCACAATCCTGCAAGGCATCAGCTCGAAAATTCAGGGCAAGCCAAGGGGTACCTGGGCGGAGCTTCTCACACCAGTGGTTTGGTCACATAACACCTCCGAATGCAGAGCAACAAAGTTCACCCCATTCAAGCTACTGTTCGGGGAGGAGGCCGTGCTCCCAGAGGAATTAACCCACGGCTCCCCAAGAACAACCCTCGCGCCGACAGAAGAGAACCCCTCGCTCGCCAGTGACCTTGTCGAAGAAGTCCGCAATCAGGCCGTCCTCAACCTCCGCGCATACCAGCAAGAAACCTGCAAATGGCGTGACAAGAAGGTCAAGCCCCGTGACCTCGCAGTCGGGGATTTCGCGCTCATCAGAAAGCAAAACGCTCAAATGGCAGGAAAATTTGTAGCCAAGTGGTCAGGACCCTTCCTTGTCACAAAGTCAACAAGACCCGGCTCATATCACCTGCAAGACCTCGATGGAAACGACCTACCACGTACCTGGAACATAGACGACCTCCGCAAATACTACCCGTAGCGGCGCCACACCTCGGCGTTCGCGAGCTGTAAGATTTCCTTGTTCATTTTTGTTTTTCCTTTCTTCCCTTTAAGTTTCTTGTAAGACTCTATCATGTAACCGGGGCTGCACTCTTTTTCCTCGCGAAGGGGCGCGAGGTTTTTTAACGAGGCAGCACCCCATTTTATCAATATACGCAGATATTTCCCCGAAAAAACTTGTCTCCGCTATGTCTTCAAAACACAACACCGAAAGGGGCGAAGCGGTGACTCTCCGCCCTAATCGGCAGACTCCGACAAGGATGATTGGCCCCGCCAGGGGCTCAGCCTCCGCCAGCACCCCAGGCTAAGCCAAACATGCCAGGGGCTCGCAAAAACCAAACCCCGACGCGGACCCCGAGTATGGGCCGCGCGGAGGTACAAAAAGACGCGCACCCTGGCAAAACGCGCCAGGGGCTCGCAAAAAACCAAACCCCGACGCGGACCCCGAGTATGGGCCGTGCGGAGGTACAAAAAGACGCGCACCCTGGCAAAACGCGCCAGGGGCTCGCAAAAACCAAACCCCGACGCGGACCCCGAGTATGGGCCGTGCGGAGGTACAAAAAGACGCGCACCCTGGCAAAACGCGCCCGGGGGCTCGTGAAAACCAAACCCCGACGCGGACCTCGAGTATGGGCCGTGCGAAGGAACAAAAAGACGCGCACCCTGGCAAAACGCGCCAGGGGCTCGCAAAAATCAAACCCCGACGCGGACCCCGAGTATGGGCCGTGCGGAGGTACAAAAAGACGCGCACCCTGGCAAAACACGCCAGGGGCCCGCAAAAACGCGACCCCCGATGCGGACCCCGAGTGTGGGCTATGCGGAGGTGCAAAAAGACGCGCACCCTGGCAAAACACGCCAGGGGCTCGTAGAAACCAAACCTTGATGCGCTCCCCGGCAAAACAAGCCAGGGGTTCGCGAATAACACGCAAAAAGCTTGCAAAGTGTCAAAACTCCCATTCACAACAAGAGCAGCACCAAGGACACCAATACAAAGCCACCCAAGACAACGCACCAAACAGCTTCACCAACAAAAGGACGGGCACTTCCCACCGCCCTCGCAGGCAAAGGACACCCACCTAACTCCATCAAGTCAAATAAAGAGCCACCCACCACCGTACAACCCCCACACCACTATAAAACCAGCTCCACCAACGTCCCAACACCACACCGCAAAACCCACAAGCCAAGAAGGGGCACATCACCAAAGCAATGCCCCTAGAACTAGCAAACCCGCGCTCTTACAAATACGGTAGCCGGCACAAACCTCGCAATAATCAACGCCGCAATTTCACCCCCGCACCGCAATGGGAAATGTAAAGCACCGGCAAACTAGCGGCGCAACAAGGGCTCCCTCACGCACACAACCACCAAAGTCGACCAACAAAGACGCGCGCTTGAATCCATCGCTCACGGGAGCCCACCACCACCCGAGCGCATCGCAATGGAGAATGTAACATCCTCCCGGCGACAAGACGCCAAAGGAATCAAAATTCAGCCAGCGGCGCCGGAGCCCATCTATCGAAGTCCCCGCAAGCCACAGAGCTGCGGCGCAGAGCCCCGCTCAACCGGGCCTCTGCAAGAAGGGCATTCAGCGCAAGTTTCGAACCGTCACCCCGACACCACATCGACCAACTCGGAGCACCCTCGGCGCCCCGGAGCAGACAAGCAACCCCGCATCCACATGGATAGGAACAGGGAGGCCTCGGGAAAAGCCAACTAGCGAGAGCAACCAAACTCAACATCGAAACCCGGGGTAACCTTGGGCAACCCAAAGAGAGAAGCTGAACTAGTCGGTTTCCTCTCTCCGCAAAGCAAGGAAAGCATTGCGGATAGTCAATGCGTCCCCGCATAAAACATGTACCCCCGCGGTCGCAATGGAAAAACTGTCGCCTCGTCCTCACAAATAACAAAAACCCTACAACTAACACCCCCGCAAGTCAGCGAGCCTCGCTAAAAGAAGCGAGGGCGTCGGCACAAGCAACTAACACCCCGCAAGACAAATGAGCCTCGCTAAAAAGAAGCGAGAGGGCGTCGGCTGCGCAACTAACACCCCGCAAGACAAATGAGCCTCGCTAAAGAAGTAGAGGGCGCTGCGCAACTAATACCCCACAAAATAGCGAGCCTCGCTAAAAGAAGCAGAGGGCGTCGCTGCACAACTAATACCCCCGCAAGATAGCGAGCCTTGCTAAAAAGAAGCGAGAGGGCGCCACTGGCTAATACCCCCGCAAGATAGCGAGCCTCGCTAAAAGAAGCGAGAGGGCGCCGCTTCTTTGGCAACCAATACCCCGCAAGATAGCGAGCCTCGCTAAAAAAAAAGCGAGGGCCATTGCTGCTGCAACCAATACTCCGCAAGTTAGCGAGCCTCGCTAAAAGAAGCGAGCGTCGTCGCGCGCAACTAAAACCCCGCAAGGCAGCGAGCCTCACTAAAAGAAGCGAGAGCGCGTCGCTACGCAACTAATACCCCGCAAGATAGCGAGCCTCGCTAAAGAAGCGACGACGTCGTTGCGCAACCAATACACCGCAAGGTAGCGAGCCCCGCTAAAAGAAGCGGGGCGTCGGCTGGCATCTAAATACTCCACAAGCAGCGAGCCTCGCAAAAAGAAGAAGAGGCCCTCGCTGCAATTTCATCTACGCAACCATTCAAAACCCCGCCAGAGCGGCATTCCTCGCCAACAACACAAGTAAAACGTCGCTGCCATAGCGCCCAAGCGCCAACAATTTTACAAAAACCCCCCGCGAAGGGGGACAAGTTCACAACAACCCCGCGAAGGGGACAATTTTACAACAACCCCGCGAAGGGGGACAATTTTACATCAACCCCGCGACGGGGGACAAATTTTACAACAACCCCGCGAAGGGGGACAATTTCACAACAACCCCGCGCAGAGAATCAACCATACAACAACCTCGCGAAAGGGCATCTCCGAGCCAAAAAGCCCCTCAGTAACAGATCACGCTAGCCACCTCCTCAACAAACCTCTCCAACACTTCTTCCACGAGGATCGCCGCGACTCGCTCCACAAACTCCGCCACGTCAACCACCTCGACGTCAAGAAACGAACCTCCACCTACTCCTCCCGACCAACCCCCCTCCGCCAACGTTCCCTCGGCCAAACTCGGCGGCCCCCACAACAAGGGAGCAGCCCTAACAACGGGGAGTGGCCCCGGAGCACTCTCCGCCGAAAGACACGCCCAGCGCAGTCACGCGCATCTAGCTCCGTCGGTTCCGGCTTCGGCACAATCACCGCACCCTCACAGTCCACCTCAAACTCAACCTTACCAAGCGCAATAGCAACCCTCCTCATCCCCGAGGTCCTCGTCCAACACGGCGCGGGACTGGCCCCCCCGAATACCAAATTGCGTTCCACTTGACGATCCGACAGGTCATATTCACGCCCGAAAAAGCCCCGCGGCCTGGTTCTTCACATCATACCTCCTAGTACGCGCCCACCAAAAAGCTTCGAAGCTGATCCCGGGGTACTTCATCATCGCGTGAGCCCAGGTCTCCCCCGAGATGAAAATGTCTTGGTAATTCATCATAAGGGGGATGACATTGAGCGCCTCCCGCGCAGGCCCCGCAGGATCCTGTGCGGCAGAGCCAAGGGTCAGAAAACACGCCCCGCAAAGTCCAACACCCCGACCCGCAACGATTAAGTAAAATGCTAAACAACGCAGTTGACTAACAAAATAGCAGCGCAATCAAACACAGTTAACCTTCAACCACACACCGACTTCTCTGAGTGCACCAAGTACATTTACAGAACCTCCAGCGAGGCCCCCTAACTCCTACACACGTCATAAGACATCACTCCCGCGAGGTCTCAACTTTGGGCAGAAGCGGCGCTGAGCCGTCCCGGGGCCGACTTGCACCGGGGCAGCATTGTCGTCACCTTCCCGCAGGCACCTTCACGGGCAGCTCCGCCATTTTGGTCAACTCTCGCCTCCGGCGCGGCGCGGCCAGCATCCTCGGGGGCCCGCAGTCCCACAAAGAACCCGTCGTCCCCCTTTCTCAAACGGCCGCCAAAAGCACGCACGAAGATAGGGTCGACAAAAAAGCACCAAGGACATTCCAACCAGGACAACAAGCATCACGAAAAGGAAAAAAAAACAGTACCAGCGGTCGCGGCCAGGGCCTCCTCCATGGCCACGTCATGTCCAACATCATAAAGAACTTCTTCCAGAAATCTCCCGCCCGGTAGCGGAGGCCCTCGTCCTCCCGCGCGCATCCATCTCCTCCCTCTTCGAAAACTTGAGCTTGCGGGGCTCATTGAGATGTGGGCACCCCACGCTGCGCAAAGTGTGACCAAGCGCCATCGCCCCACATACCCTCCGAAGTCCGCCGCATGATGAACCCGGCCGAGTCACGCCGGAGAAAGCGTCGACTTTAGCCACTCGGCGATGGCACGAGGCTCCACGGCGGGCGGGGGGCGGCCGCCGCTCGGCGTCCACGAAGCAGCGGCTGTCGAGGGTCTCCTTCACCGAAAGCATCCCGCCCGGCCACGCGTCATCGCGCGAGGACAGCCGTTGCTCCAACTCCGCCACCTTCTTCGTGCGCGGCCTCCTTCCCGGACCTAGCCTCGCGCCCTCGGTGACGAGGTCAACGTTGCGGCGGGAGGTCTCCACCACTCATGCATGCGCCTTCGGAACCTCTCCCGCAAGGAGGCATAAGCCTCCGTCTCGGCTTCAACTCCGCATCGGGCGTGCCACCTCCCCTCGCCGTTCCACCTCGCGGGCCCGCTTACGGGACCTCAGCGTCATCCTTGGCGTCGCGCGCCGCCGCGCCCCCGCGGCAGCGCGCGCAGGACCCGGGATCTCGGCGGCCTTCACCGCGATATCTTCTTCTAGCTCCGGCCGGGAGCGGAAGGACGACCGGTGCTCGGCCTCCGGGATTCGCCGCAGCGCTCGTACCCGTGCCAAGAAAGCGCCTCTCCGCCTCGTTCGATTGGTTGGCATTCTCCCGATATCGGGGGCGATTAATGCAGATCGAGACTCGGTCCACGGAGCAACCTCTTCAGCGAACCGGGAGCTGTCGGCGCAAGCACCGACTATGCCCCCGCTTCCCGCCCGATATCCGCGTCATCGAGTTCCCCCTCAACCTCCCGGCCCCCACCGGGATATGGCACGAACCCGGTCGGCGGGGCGGGGCGGGGACGAAGGCGCCACATGAAGGGGGGCCGCGGAGGTACTCGGGCCGCAAAAGTGCTCCCGGACGACACCTCGACCATCGCCATCTTCCGGGGTCAACTGCGGCGCGCGGAACAAGGGCATTGGCCATCTCCGACGTGGCGCCCGGCACCTCCTCCGCCCGGGACATCCTCAACCTCGTGCGGAGAGTCCACTTCCCCCTCGCGCGGTGGAGTCCCCCGCGACAACCGGGGAAAGAACCCGGTCCCCACCGAACCAAGGGCTGGCCATCCTCCTCGCTCTCGGCCCGAGGCTGGCGATGTCGTGAATAAGCGAACCCGCCCCCACGCCCGCAAGAGGAGGGCGACCGCGACCCGAGGGCAGCGGGCGCACCCCAGCGTCCGCGGGGCGTGGCAGCCCCCGTGTCCAAACGGGCCGCCTTTACACCTTTGCTCCCACCACGCCCCGCGCGGCTACCTGTGGGGCCATCCGGGCCCGTGCTGGCCCTCTTCTTCCGTTGCTTGCTCGTCGCCCCTGCTCCCACCTCCTCCGGCTTGGGCGGTCGGAGCACAAAATGCCGAACCGGTCAAACACCGGTTCAGCCTTCGATGACTCCCGAGGGCCAAGCGGATCCGCTTTGTACTCAGCGTCCTCGCACTTCCCAATCAGCTCCTCGGTCCGCCCCTCGACCTCAACAAGGACCCGGCTGATCGCCGACTTACGAGAGCTCGACCTTTGGATCTGATGCTCCCACAGAACCTCGAACTCCACCTTCGGAGACTTCAGACCCAAACTCCGCAGCTTATCGACATCCTCCACCTCCGGCCACGCCTGCGAGGCCGACAGCGGCAGCACCCTCGCTGCCACGAATTCCTCCACCCCGGATCCCGCCCGTCGGTATCACGGACATGTTAGTCAACATGGCTCGCGCTGCTCCGCCCCAGGCATTGGTCTCCACCCACCGCCCTTCCGTGGGGTCGCCAAGGTTGCGTAGAGCCCCGCACGAGATCCATCGCGCCTCCCGCAGCTCATAGTAAAACCGCCGACAACCAGTCCGGCTGACCACTTACTCTTACGGGCTTGCGCCGCAAGAAGCGGCGGGCGCGCGATGCGCGAAGGTGTAGACCGCGTACTGCGCCAACTGCTGCAGCCCCTGCACAGTCCCCACGGGGCGAGGCTGGGGATGCACGCGATGGGCGTACAGGAAGGCCTCCACGTCCGGAACGAGGCCCTGCGAGCGGCAGGCCCAGACGAAGATGCACAGCTTCGTGAAGCACGCGGGGTTCAGTTGGTGGAAGCGGAGTCCAAGACGCCTCATCACACCCAACACGAACTCCGCCGCAGGGAAGCGCAGGCCGGCGGTGAAGAACTCCGTGAACACCACAACCTCGTTGTCATGAGGTTTGGGGATACGATCACCACGGGGCGGCCGGGCCTTCGCCTCTTCAAGATAACCCAGCTCCGCGTACTCCTTGAGCTCGGTTTCCCCCACCTTGCTGGGGGAGAACAGCAGCGTCGGGGAGGTCTCCTTGGGCTTGCCCTTCACCGCATCTCCAACCTTCGCCATCCTCCACCACAGGAAACTTGAACGAAACCCCGCAAAGGCAAACCCCGACACCCGCGTCCCGCGTTGAACAGGAACGAGGGCAAGCGCGGGGAAACAAGAGTGAACAGGGAACGGGTGAATGCAGGAGAGTGAAACTTGAGAGCGCAGAACTTTTACCGCAGCGGCGGCACCGGCTATTTATAGGGGCCAAAGCACTCGCCGGGAACGGACCCCGAGGGCAGCAGGATCTGCTGCCACGTACACCGACGGTTCGTGTCCAACGCCTCAGATTCAGCTCAAGAACTCAACCGCCTCACCCACGACAAAACCTAACATGTCAAAACAAATCCACAACCGCCCCGGCCAGCAACTAGGGCGTCGGCCCGGGCGGGATAGCCCCAAGAACGCCGAGGCCGCCCGCGTGCCTCCCCTCCTAAGGTTCGTTGCTCTGGCCCGGACAGCACCGGACCAAACCCCCGAGGGGCTACTGTTGGGGAGGGACCCTCGCCAGGGGACCCCCCAGTAGCTCCTGGGCCCAAAACACGACACCCCCGCAGGCGCGGGGGGAAGCGAAGGCCAAAGATGACACCCCGCCGCAGCGTGGGGCGGCGAGGCCAACATGACACCCCCGCAGCGCGGGGGACGGCGGAGCAAGACGACACCCCGCAGGGCAGCGGGGCGGCCACGCGACACCCCGCAGGCGCGGGGAAGCGGAAGAAAAGCGACACCCCTCGCAGCGCGGGGCGGCGGCGGGCCAACACGACACCCCGCGCGCGGGGCGGCGGGAGCGAAAGACGACACCCCGCAGCGGCGGCGGCGGCGGCCGTTAACACGACACCCCGCAGGCGCGGGGGCAGCAGCCAGTGGGACACCTCCGGGGCACAAGCGGCGATGGAGCCCTAGCGGACCCGGGGCCAGCGGCGGCGCTAGTAGGGTGGAACCCTAATGAAGCCTTGCGCGTGGTGGGACTTATGTTTTTACCTTTTTACCCCTGAGGGGGTTTGTACCAATTTACCCCTGCGCGGGCCCTAGACGTAAGTGGCAAACACGCCTTGTCCTGATATGTAACTACAGAATACCGACCGGACGCCTATAAATACGGACCGACAGGACGTATGAAGACGACGGTTGGGTGGCGCTTTCATGACCTATTAATCGAAAAGATATTCTCTTGGGAACTCAACCTTTGCCCACGACGTTCCCTTCCTCACTCATGTGGAAAACCTCGCCCCCTCCTCCCGCCATCCACGTGGCAAAGGTTAGAGGGGCAGGTGTGTATCCCACAACCACCGCCATGAGCGCGTCACGGTACGACGGCCGTGGGAACAGCCGGCACCGCAGGTTTGACGAAGCAGCGTGTAGGGTTTCCGGTGAAAGGCTTGGTCACGGTGCTTCCTTGAGTCGGACTTTGGTTTGGTTCAACCGTGACCACAAAGCATGCGACCCCTTCCCCGGATCCACAAGGTTCAAAAATCGAAAACCCGTTTCTAGGATCAGCGGGCTGCGACAGAGTCACCTTCGCCGCCGGCATGCGATCCCCCAGCCTCACCGGCGGTGAAATTCGAGGCGGTGGAAGTGGACCCTTCCAAAGTGACTTCCAAGGAGGCTTCCCCGGCCGAGGAGACATGGACACGGCTGTGTAGACGCCGGTTTGGATATCGGCATGACTCTCCTCCCGCGCGCGGGCTGATCCAACACGACTACCGATTGCATCACGCCAGCAGGTTGCGGCGTGGTGCTTGCCGTTGCCAAGTAGCTCTTGGCCGACTCAAAGACGACTCCAAGGGACTCCACATTGGGCTCGGAGTCGGAGTCTTCCCAGAACTTGCCGGATAAAGACCGCGGCGGCGCCATCGAGGGAGAAGGTCGGAGGTCGCCCAGGATTAGGCGCTTCCTCACCGCTTCAGAATCAAGATGGCGAGGGGGCTCCTTCGCCGTATTCCGCCGCAAAGCTTTCTTGATAGATTGCGAAACAATGACCACCGGCATCGCCCATAAGATGGGATGACAGCGATCATCAGGGAGAGACACCGGCTGGAGCAGAAAGAGCGAGCACAAACGAGCGCCGGCGCTGAGATGGCCGCCGGCGACGAGTTGGATGGCAGTAGCGTGGCTAGGCTAGTTTTCCGTCAGCGATCATCAGGGAGAGACACCGGCCGTTTTGAGTCACAAACCAACCTTAGCATAACTGGATAAGTGAATCAGACTAGCAGCATGACACTCAGGTCTGGTGTGAATATCACATATTTTGACATGTTGTTTCCTTGGGCGCATGATGAGTACTTGTTGTGTTTTCTTCGTGGGCAGCCGGTTTCTACACATTGTTACAATTACACAAAACTCCCAGCTGAATCACCGACCCCCTTATTCAACGCTTGACATGACCTCTGCCACCTCTTGCATACCATTGTGTCGTTCAACTATTTTGAGGATTGGATTGACATCTAGATGCCCCGCCATGGATAGGACGAGCAGTTTTGTGAAGGTTGTTTAAAGTGAATAGGAATTGTTGTTGGCCGAATAGGGAATGACACTTTGGAACCAATATTGCATTGTGTAGATATAGGCACACGATGGGGAACAGGGTATGACAGGCCCACGAGGTGAGACACATTTTCTATAATACACTACTACGAGATTGATTTTGCGAGGTGTTCGGATTTTTATTTTCCGTGGCGGGCATTTGAGAAACCGCCACGTAAAATCGGTGGCGACACCCCTCCGGTCGAGGGAAAAACCGCCACGGTTAATCGATTAACCGTGGCGGTTTTCTAATACCCGCCACGGTTAATAGGGATTAACCGTGGCGGGCGTTGTTAAATAACCGCCACGGTTAATCATCAAATAACCGCCACGGTTAATATTGGCCCATTTTAGCCCCACAAAGCCCGTTACTGAGTTGGTCGTATATATACAGGCACACCAAACCCTAGCTAACTCCCACCACTCCCTCTTTTCTCCCAAATGGGCCACCACCTCCTCACCAAAAACCCAACGCTGGCCTCTCGCCTCTCTCTCGTGGCCTTCCTCTCTCCTCTCCTCTCCTCTCCTCCCCACTCGCTCGTGCACTCCCCTCCCCTCTCCCCCCCGAGCCGGCGGCCTCCCTCCCCGTCTCCTCCCCGAGCGGCGGCGCCGGCGCGACGCCCCACCTCGAGCGCCATGTCCTCGCCGCGGGATCCGGCCATGGCGGCGGCGGTCCCTTAGGACGGCGGCGCCCCGGCGCGGATCCGGCGTCCCCCGACCACGACTTTGGTGTCCCCATCTACGGCGGGGCGAGGCGGTGTCGAGCACGGTCCCGGCGTCCTCGAGCACGGATCCGGCGTCCTCGAGCTCCGATCCGGCGTCTTGGAGCACGGTCCCGCCCCCTGTGTAGATCCGGCGTCCCCCAACCACGGCATTGGCGTCTTCGGCGCCCGGCGGCGAAATGGCGGCGATGGTGAGACTTCCGAAACCCTAACGGGCTCAGATCTGGGCCCGTTAGGGTTTCAAACTGGATTTTATTTTTTTTTTTTTATTAACCGTGGCGGTTTTAATGCCCGCCACGGAAAATAAAAAAAAATCGCCACGAAAATAATTTCGGTGGTAATACATAACTTGAGTTAATGCATTTCTAGATCAACATCAACATAACTGTGTATACTATATATATATATATCGAAATAATAACATATGTGTAATTTATATCTGTCGCACTTTAGACATTTTAATTATAATAATGAAGTTAGATAATTTAAATGTATAATTGAATTTAATTTTTCTCTATATTAAACAATAGCATAATCACATAAGTGAGTAATTTAGAAGCATATATATATTTGGAATATTTTCAATAATCACATATGTGGGTAGTTTATATTTAGAGTTATTTTTAATAATTGAGGAAGCATGTAATTTATATGCAAGTTTAGGAGTTATTCTATATTATTTTCATAATGGCATATATGTGTAATTTAGACAAAATTTATATTGTTACTTCAAGTCCTCAATTTGGCATAGGTGTTTGCATTTTTCTGAATTTATCTATGGATTAACGCTGTTATGCATTCAATGGTAGGCGGGTGACGTCCCCTGTCGACAATAAAACGCCTATGGTGACCTCGTGAATTCCAACATCTCAAGGGGCTCGCCTCCTTCGGAGGTGCTTATAGGGGAAGGGTTTTACATATCTACATTCATAGGGATTAGTGTGCGTATATGTGCGGCGTCTGCATTTTGCTGTGTAATTTTCAAAAAGAAAAAGTTTTGTGATGCATTCTATGCATAGTTCACTTCATTATCTTCTAAGATTTTTTTATCCAATTTATATAGCGAAATACACCAACATCTAAAACATCAATTCTCTTTATGAAATATGTCACTAAACCTTTATTTGAATTTGTAAATGTTAGTATGTTTTTTTCTAAATAACTATAAAAATTAAAAATGTTGATTTAGAATAATTAAACAAAACTAATGCTATAATATGAAACGAAGCGTGTTTGGCATGGATGACTCCTTCCCACAATCCAGCAAGATTCTAAACAGTAAGCACTCAGCTGGATCAAAATCGACCGTGAGCCTCGATACTTGTGAACTGCTGCTACCACGTGGGACCAAGAGGAGTGGCTTTCCAATGATGCGCATTTTGAAGCCAGCCCAGGCTTCCTTGCTGTACTTAACGTTATGCGTCAGCACACGCACTGGACGAGTTAGTGGTACAGTGGCCCAGTGGCCAGCGTCTGCACATTTTTTTTAGAATCACTGAGCTTCATTAATTCATAATAGGATTACAATCTGCGGCTGCTAGCTTGGTTAGCTGAACCGGAACGTAGTCAAGCCAAAAAGAAAGGGCACTTAGTGATCGACACCGTGGACACACATGGGTGATCGTGCCACCGAGTTAGCCTCTCTACACACCCACTCCACTCTAAAAACATCAAAACTTCTACTTAGCTCTTTTGTATCGAAACAAAGTCCACCAATCGATGATCTCATACTAGACTGGCCCTCTAGAAGCGACTTGTGACCCTGACAATCAACATCAAGAATAACAGGGTCATATGCCATCGCAAGTAGCTCCACTCATTTCCTTGCTGCTAGGGCCTCAGCTGTCAGAGCGTCAGGAATGTCTTCAAACCAGCGAGCAGCTGTCAACACCTTCAGGAACACCTTCAAACCAGCGAGCATACCCATGAGTCCATGAGAGGCGAGGAATGTTTGAAAGTGTTGCTGATTCCTGACTGCCACACATTCCAAGTATTTTGTGCACTCACTATTGTTCTCATCGTGTATGGATCTGCTTGTCGGACCAAAGCCCTTGATACAACATAAGATCACCGGTGGGAAGAAGAGAGACAAACTATTAACTAACCATGATGTGGAAGAAGCTTACGGGGAGACGCGGTGTATAAATAGGATGGAAATGCGACATGCATTGAGCACAAACATTTTCTTAGGATAGGATCGGAGTTATATTGCAGCACATGGCAATAAATTCAAGAGCAGATCTGGCTTATCAGTTATTTACAATAGGCTTTGTGGCTGTACCTCATCACCATTCATAATTCATCACATGAGACTGGCCAGTTTCGAGGACTCGTGGGCTCTAATTCTGACATGCACTGCACGCTTAATTACATATATAGTGCCACTAAAATTGGGCAGGTCCAATTATTTCTGTATTGAATTTTCTCCATTCATTGTTCCCCCATGCGATTTTCATTAGAAGATACGGGTATGGCAGGCCCACGAGCTGAGGCACGTTTACAATCTAACAGTTGTTACTGTGTCCCATTGACACTGTCAATCCCGGTTCTCTTCGCTATGTGTAGTGTCCATTATCGACTCAGACATGGGACTTGGATGGCATCACAGACTTGCCATATGTATGATTCCCGAATCCGAATGCCTCACATTCCAAGCAGTTCATGCTCTCAAATTCAAGAAACTATAATTTTTTGTTGTGTATGAATCTGCTGGCCAAACCGAGGCCTTTGATATATAAAATCTTGTCAGCAATAAGAGAGATGAATAACTTGACATGATGTGGGAGAAGTTCATGGGAAGGAATAAATAGGATGGAAATGTGACATGCATTTAGAACAAACATTTTGTTAGGCTAAAGTCCGGTTTCTGGTAGTGTATAGTGTCACGAAATGTCCGGTTTCTGGTAGTGTATAGTGTCATGGTGCATTACATGGAAAAAAAAAAATAGGGTGGAAATATGACATGCATTTAGCACAAACATTTTGGTAGGCTAAAGTGACATGATCCAAACATGGCATTCAGGAGCAGATCTGATTCGTTTATAACTCATAACAGGCTTCTGCATGGTTCTGTTGTGTAATAACTTCGTTCACTTGTAATTGCATTAGATGTCACTGTTAGGTTGATCTCCACTAGTTGGCCCAACGGCCAACCGGGCCCCCTGACTCGCGTCCCGATCGGGGATGCCCAACCCAATAGACGGCTGGTGGGCCCCCGTCACACAACGCCGTAAATAGGAGGTGGGGGCCGCGGCACATGGTACGAGGTTCACTACTACAACCGCCACCCCCACCGACCTAACCCTAGACCGATCGAGAGGGTAACGCTGCCAGCGATGGGAAGCTCCACCGGCGTCTCCACCGACGCCATTGCCACTCCACCAGTACGGCGAACTTCTCCACCAGCCAGGATGGTCGGTAACATCTCCTCTCCTTACCTCCCTTCTCTCTCTCTCTCTCGTTTGGGCACTTGTTGGTACTTCTTAACATCACTACAACCAATAGGTGGAGTTAATCTCACCTACGGCCATATGAGCCGCAGGCACTCGGTGTTTCTCCATCTCATAGCTTTACCATAGGCTAGGTTGTCATCCCCAAAGATAATGCTAGAAATGTTATATGTGCTACATGTGATTGTCCTGATTTGCAATCTTCTCTAAAAACAAATAGTATATCAATTAAATTATCCACAAGCGCACAGATAAAATAACACTGTCACATTTCACCGGGAGGGATCCAGGTTTATCATTTATAATTCTACCACGAGAGAGGAATATGAGGATGGCTGGTACGATTATTAGCTAGCATACTTATGAGAGAATCGGTCACTAACACTACTTTAGCGAGGGTTAAGCCAATAATGATATGATAAGTGATAAACAAAGGCAAAGCTAACACACGTAGATATAGGAATAGACTACTCACTACTCAAACTAACGTGGACTTACGTTAAGAGACGGAATTCTTATATAGCATTAAATCTACTAAGTCAAACATCTACCCTAGGTCATATACCATCATATACAAAGATAACAACCATGAATCTATGCATCCTCGAAGATTTATGAGGAGAACCAAGAACAAAACAAGATAATCCCCAAAACCATGTTCAACTAGTCTTATAACCGAGGGATGGATTCCAAAGGACTCAACAGAATATCACACCCGCGATCTACCACACGACCCAGATTATAAGATGCATCCGCAGATAGATCATATCTAAGCACCATGCTTACATAATTATTTCTATCACCTAACCCTCTCGAGATTCGAATTAGGCGCTACTACGAATAGATACATGAACTCACAATTAATCATGACCATATCAAATATACTACTAGAATAAACTAAGAACATAGCAAACCAATACTTAATATTGAAATAGAATAAAGTCATGGATACAAGATAATACCGTAATGACTTGACGATCGAGAATCCCGGGTTGGCAACACACACGCTCTAATTGAATCGACTTGCTAATCTAACTAGAGGAACTAGAACTAGAAGAACTAGAACTAGACAAGTAGCTACCCTAATCTCTCGGTGGAGAAGCTCTCTTCTACTTCTGCCTGGCTTGATATTGAATATAATGAATTACAATTAAATAGGGTTTCACCCAGGGGTCAGGGGGTCTTGTTATATAGCTCTAGGCGATGCACGACAGCCCTTGGATCAAACCGACCTTGATTGACGGACAAGATTGCTCCTCATAGGCGGTTTGGAACCGACTTAGGTGGGTGAGGCTGACAGGTGGGCCCATGCGGCGGCCGCCGCCTGGCATGCTCTTGGCCGCCCTGGCTCACTGCCAGGTGGGTCCCAGCCTCCTCTGCGTTGTCTCTGGTGTCTTCTGGAATGTTCTTACGTGGGTTTCAAGTTGATATACGTCACGGATACGTCTTTGTGTTGTAGGGCTTCAAATCTCTGGGTTTTTCCTGTTTAATCCCTGAAAAATATATAATTTACCAAAACTCGTGGAAATTGTTAGTATAAGCCCTATGTCTATGTGGATATTCATTTTATGCCCTTATTTCATGTTTAGTTGACATATAAAAGTATTTAATAAGAGATGTCAACAGGCACTGTGGTTTCTTCTATTCTAATTTATCCCAAATGCAAAGTGTTTACCCATCTTGATCTGCACCTAGTCGATCCAATAGTTCCAACAGTCACATTCAACAACACCAAGTCATTTGAAAGAAAAAAAATGAATTTTAAAATGTTTCTAGAGACAGGTTGGAGGCCTAGTCGCCTTTATATATATCAGCTTTCTAGAGCTGGCTCATGTTCCCAACAGCATCTAAAATAGAGGGGTTTTTAGGTAACAATAGAGGGCTTTTTAGGTGTGGCCCAGAACACCAACCACCTCTAGCTACATAGGGATTATTTCTAGAGGCATACCATCTGTGAAGCCACTAGAAACATTTATTGAAAATTATTTATGTAAAAAGAAGGTTTATGTTGTAGTGGTACAAAAGTGGTGTCTTTACAAATGGTATGTAGTAGTGGTGCAAGCACGTACGAACCCTTTGCAGAAAATGTCAAAGGTGCTCTAGCTCCAGTTTAGCCTTCAGATATAGTTATTTTGTCAGATCTGTACATCACTTAATTATTTGCTTGGCTTCGCATACCAAACAGAAAAGAGAATCTGGTTTTCACGTTTGCTCATGAAACCAGTGGCGGACCCTTCACAAGCACCCTTGGACGAAGCCTTTTGAGATGTAAGACCAGATACAATTCACTTAATTTGAGCAGTCAAACTGTTGTGTAATTCTCTTGCGATTATTTATAATTGCACAAATCAGACCATTGTGTAATTTTAATTTCCATGAATACAAACACTTCACCCTATGTACTTACATAATCTAACTTTGCTCCCTTGTTTCGATCGTGCACACACTCGAAACATCGAGCATGTAAATCCCTTGGGTTCTTGTTGGGATTGGAAAACAGAAACTTCGATAATTTCAGTAAAGTTCTTCCCGTGTTTGCAGTCAAGTAGTTTGCTTGTAAATATGCCATCCACATCGACGAGAGGGAGTTACTGTCTCATGGATCTGTAAAACCGAACAGGAGATGTTCCAAGCAAAATAAAGGAATAGAGAAAGAGGCAATGGCGGTCATTCCTCTTGCTGTTCCCTTCCTGCTCAACGTCTTGCTGCGCTTAAAGTTGTCCATCTGGCCCGTGGCCCGCAGCCCGTCCGAGGCCCGGCCTTTTGGCCCGGTGCACGCACGGCCCGGTCAGTTCCCAAGGCCACGGGCGGCACGGCCCGCAGCTGGACCGGGCCATGGGCGAGGCCACGGCCCGCGGCACGGTGCCGGCACGGCCCGGTGGAGGGGGGTCGGCCCCCGTGGCGGCCTGGCCTCGCTAAAGGGGCGTATATAACGCCAGGCCGCCCGCCCTAACCCTAATCGATCCCCACCCCTCCCCATTCCAATCCCCCACCCCACCTGCCTCCGCCTAACCCTAATCGATCCCCACCTCAGCTCGCCTCCGTCGCCTCGCTCCGCCGCCGCCGCCGTTCGTGCCTCCGTTCGTCGATCTTGGGTCGTTGCGGTGGATCCACCGTCCCGCCTATGGATCCGGTGATCCGGTGACCAAGGGCCTCGCCGCCCGATGGTTCCTCGCCGGTGCCTCCGTCGGATCTTCCTCGCCGATCTCCGGTGAACTTTTTTCCTTTTACTCCCTTTGTCCTCTACCCTTTCTCTCTTGTCCCCCTTCTCTCCGTCGCCATGTGAGTGCATGCTTGAAGCTCCATCCCTTTCCTTCCCCTGCTCCTCGTCGAATCTCACCCTTTTCTCATCCTCCCGGGGACCTTCGCATCCGGCAGACTGTCCGGCCCGTCGTAGGTAAGCTCCTCGTCCTCCCTTTTCTCTTCCTTCTTGTTTCTTCTTCTGACACCTTTCTTGTATCTTCTTCTTCCTATGCTCTGGCATCGCAGGTTGGTCCCTGACGCCGAGTCCTCCTCCTCCGCCGGAGTGGACATGGCCAGACCTCCTGCGTCGGCCGACGTCGAGGGGACGGTCTTGGTGAAGCACGTAAAGGTCGGGCCGCCAGGGGCTCGTCCTCCCCAGTTGGCGGGCGTGGGGGCGGTCTCAACGCGGGCGGTCGGCGCATTGGGTTGATCGGCGTCCGGTCACCGCGATGGCGAGGACCCCGACCGTTGTTCGACGACGACCTGGAGGTCGAGAACGACGACGACCTCCGGGAGGATGCTTTGCCGCCATGTTTGGCATTCCCGTCGTCGGCGCCGATGTCGATGGCGAGGACGCCGATGACACTCCAACAAAGATCCGGTAAGAAGTCGATGTCCGGTTGTACCGATGAGGTAAAGAGGGTGAGGGGCCGAAGGCCGCTTCGTGTTGGTGCTATTCAAACATTGCAATGCTAGATACTACCGCTATTTCGCTAATGGTACTTTGGACATTTAAGGCGTCACATGAAAAATGTATGCGCTTGAAAAACCATTACGACCGGTTCGCCTAGGCTAGCTTTGAATGCTAATGGTTTAGCTAATTGGAAGTATGATCCTATGGTTGCTCGCATTGAATTGTGCCGCTTGATTGCTAGGCCGGATCTTCCATTAGGCATAGGTGCTACAATGGCTTGGATTGATTACATTAGAAATGCTCACAACCCTCTTTTCAAAGAGGTTTCTAGACGTACCACCACTAGAGATATGGCTAAATTGTATGGTGAACAACGTGACATGATGAAAGATGTGTTGCCCGTTTGCATCATCTATTTCTTTGACATCCGACATCCGGGTCCGGTAATGCTAAGGAGGACTATATCTCTATTGTTTGCCATTATGTTAATAAAGAATGGGAGATTGAAAAAAGGTTGTTGGTTTTAGGCTCATTGATTGCAACCATACTTGGTGAAAACATTGCCGATTGTATAGCTACTGTGCTTGAGGAGTTTGAATTGCTTGAAAAAAAAGTTTTGCCGTGACTCTAGACAATGCTTACGCTAATTCTAGAGCATATGATATCTTGGGTCTTGTTCTCGTTTGGTTACTTAGGTCCTTATCCCGCACCAACTAGAGATGACCCCAACAGGGTTAAGTACTTCCTTGTGCATCAACGCCGTGCTTGCCATGTCATAAATCTAATTGTCAAATCTGGTTTGAAAGAATATAAACAAAGGGGCTTGATGATTTGAGAACTGCTATAAACTTTTTGAATTCTTCTAATACTAGGATTGCTAGATTCAAAGATTTTTGTATTGCTAGAGGTATGACACCTAGGAAATTTGGCTTGGACATGGATGTTAGATGGAATTCTACTTTTCGATGCTTGAACATTTGATACCATACAAGGAGGTGTTTATCAGTTCATTAACTCTAATTATGGCTCGAAGTTACCGACTAATGTTCATTGGTATATTGCTGAACACTTGCATAAGTTCCTGAAATATTTTTATAACTCCAATCAAGTATTCTATCCGGTGTGTACTATCCCATCGCTCCACTTGTTTTGCATCAAATGATTGACATGGCTGAACATTTGCAAGTCTGCCGAGACTAATGAATACTTTAAACCTATTGCAAGGCCTATGAGAATGAAATTTCTTAAATATTGGGATAAAATTCCTATGCTTTATTCATTTGCTACCATTCTTGATCCTAGAGGTAAGATGAAAGGGTTCAAGATAGCCATAGATTTGCTTGGTAAGGCCACTTTGGATCTGATTACTCTTTATGCTATGGTGATGTCAAAGATGAGTTAACCAGTTTGTTTTGCAAGTACCGTGAGAGAAGTATGGTTCAACCCGCAGGGTACATCAAGGACTCCCGTGCCCGTGATTCCTATGTCCGTGCGGTGTAAATGATGGGGGTAGGTTATTTGCAAGTGAATCATCTAGTGCGGCTACTACATCCGGGTGGTGCTTTAGTGAGCTTTCAACTTACTTGGACAAAGGACACTTGTGGGTATGGGGTGACCCTAACTTTGACATCCTTCTTTGGTGGCGTGATCACAAACAAACCTATCCTATTTTGTCTATTATGGCTAAAGATATTATGGCTGTCCTTGTCTCTACCGTCTCCTCCGAATCTACATTTAGCTTGACAGTAGGATACTTGAAGAACGGCGGCGCGCCTTTTGCCGAAAAATGTGGAGATGCTGACCTGCATAAAAGATTTGGACCAAGCTTCAAGGAAGGCTCAAAGATACCGTTGTGGACAAAGACCTAGAAGATCTATTCAAGAATCTTTGGCTTGGTTATCCTCCTCCCGACTCACCACCGGCAACGGGCGAGGATCGACGGCGGCATGCGGCGACCGCAAAAGAACGACACCAATGCCACCAACGAGAGGGAGAGGTGGATAGAGGTAAAACAATCAAACTTATGTCATAATTGTCATGTATCATTTCATCAACAGTTCATATTCTGATCATGTTACATTGTCATGTGCGTAGATGGTCCACTTCTTTTGCCGGCAAACCTCGAACTTTGGAAGTTTGAGACTAAGTGAGAGTCCGAGATGATTCATACCGCAAACGTGGAACTTTTGCTTAGTTATTTTTTTTTCTTTGCCGCCACCGCCACATGATGGCTATTGTAATCAAACTCGTGAATCTGCGGATCGCGGATCTATGAACTATATATATATATATGATGAATATGAACTTGTTTGTACTCTTTTTCCTTTCTAGGGTTTTCCCCACAAGGGTGGGTTTACCTAGAAAGGTTTTTAATAAGGCAAACATTGCACAAGTTCATATTCATCATTTTTAAAATTCCCCTGTTGTCCGTCCCGAAGTTTTACGTGATTTTGAAATGACTTTGGTATGAAAACTGTGAAGTATAAGATTTTGAAACCGAGACTTTGGTACTTTGTTGTGAAAATCGTGATTTTTTTTGAAGTATATGGTGTATAAGGTATCAACGGGCTGGGGCGGCCCGTAGCCCGGTGGCCCACACGCCCCGTGGCCCGTAAAATGGCCTGGGGATGGGCCATGGGCCGGCGGGCGCCACCCGAGCTCCGTAGGTGGCACGGCCCGTGGCCCGTGGCGCCCGTGAAGACCCGTAGCGGGCGGCCCCGGGTCCAGCCCGAGCGGGCCATGGGCGGCACCGGGCCGGCCGTTGGACATCTATAGCCGCGCCTTATTCGATTCCTTGGTAATCCTCCTCCCCGCTTCAAGTTTTGTACCAGGGGACGTTGTAGCACCCCCGCGACGCCGACAATGCCAAGAACGAAGACCTAGCGTCCCGAAAGTGTCTCGGGGCTTCCGCAATGGCATGTACAAATCGCTAGCTGACGTGGGCATAAAAATAATGAAAAAGGCATAGCGCGGTGGGATCGGAAATGTCGAGACCGAGGAAATCTAGGGCGGTGTGCGGTAGGCGATTCAGCCAGGCGCTAGCGCGTGACACCCCTCCTCCCTCGATTGGTCTGCGTGCCCTTCCTAGCTAGCGCTTCTCTCAGCCCGTTGGGGACGCCCTCATCTTCTAGACTCATGACCGCCTCACATTCTCACGGGAGCACCATCATGATGCTTCTTCTTAGGTGGACCCTGAGCTTCAAATCTCCACTAACAAAGAAAGGGACCGGTGGGAGCCTTTGCCAACAAGGTATTGAGCAACTGGACACCATCCGGGTGGAACCTGTCACTACTACGAGAATCGTTCATCACTACCGCGGTATCACTGCCGAAATTTAGTCCACCGGCGGCGATGAACCACGCCCGGCATGATGAACCGTCCGTGCACGGGACAAACTAGAACCTCCACGGACTCGACCAATACCGGCAGTGAAGATTTGTATCTCTACCGTTTGAATCATTCCCCGGCGGTGGTCTTGATGGACACGCATCACTTCAGCGGGTTTGAATTAGAACCGATAGCGATTCGACGATTGACACAACCGGGTTGATTGGAACCGAGAGCGATTCGACGATTGACACAACCGGGTTGATTGGAACCGATAGCGATTTGGGAGGGGAAGCAAAGGAACAAGAAAACAAAAATCGAAATCAAGATTAACACGCATCGATTAACAAACGACCGATCCATTAACAAACGATACAAACCAAATTAAACTGTCATAGAAACAACTGATATAATAAATTAACATAAAAAGAAAGCGGCTGGCCTAATTAAGCTGCCTTCTTAGCCTTCTTCTTGGCCTTCTTGGCGTCCGCTGGCCTTCTTCCCCGGCGGCCGACTCCATCTCCTCCAGCTTTGGCCGCCGTATCCCCTCGCCGAGGTTATCGGCCAAGTACTCGATCCGGAGGACGATGATGGACTTCTCCTCCAAGTGGTGATTCACCGCTGGCGGGCCAACTTGGTCGGCCAGCCGTTGAGCTTGTTGCGGGCGGCGCCGAGGCGATGCAGATGGACTTCTCCGCCCGGTCGGCAGCCATGTCGATCGTCGGCGGCGCCACCGACCCGGCCGGCTTATCGTGAAAATGGGGTAGAGAGGGGATTGTGTTTGGAGAGTGGAGTGTTGGAGAGCCGGACCGAAGATAGGGGTTATGTAATGTATAAATAGGACTCACCGCGGTTTCTAAGACGAGGGAACAAATTGAACACAAATGATAGAAAATTAAGATTGACACGCATCATAATAAATAATAAAACGATTTAAGGAAACAAGAGAACCCAAATTAACGAAAGATAAAGAGATTGCCATGCAAATGATTAACCAACAACTGAACCATTAGCAAATTAACCACACGTATCATTGTATCTTACACATCCACACGCATCGGACAAACGTAAATTAACATAAACAAATAAAAGAAGAGAACCTAGGCTGCCTTCTTGGCCGGCGCTGGCCGGCTTCCCCGGCGGCCGCCTTCCCCGCCTCCTCCTCCGTCCGCCGGTATCCCCTCGGCGAGGGTATCGGCCGCAGAGTCGATCCGGAGGGCATAGAAGTTGGCCCTCTCCTCGAGGGGCGAGATTCACCTTTGGCAGCCAACGTCGTCGGCCAAAGTTCAGCTTGGTGAGGGCGGCGCGAGGAGGTCCACAAAGAACTTCATCTCCTCCCGGGTGGCGGCCATGTTGACGATCGTGGGCGGCGAGTCCGCTTTCCCCGTGAGAGGGGCACGAAAGAGAAGTTAGTGTTGGATAACGGGAGGGGGCGGGGTATAAATGTGGCGTTTCCAAAAGACGGTTCCTCGAAAAACGTAACCGGCGATCGCCGCCTGCGCCAATGGCCGTCTCCTCGGCACTCAACGGTGATCAGTATTTTCTAAAGCACAACCGACGCTTAATTGTTTGTTTTTGACAAATTTTACATTGAACAAGTTAAGATTCAAATCAAATTTAAACGCTATTTAATTGTAATCGCTCTTTGAACTGAAACGAAAAACAGATTCGTGACGTAGGGAGCAACACACAACAATAATATATATAATTTTTATTTTATTAATATATATATATATATATAACGTAACATATAATAAAAATGATAAAAAAAAAAAGAGGAAGGCGCGGGCCTAGTCCTCGTCCCCTCGTCCTGGAAAATCCTCGTCCTCCTCCTTCACAGGCCGTCGTCCTTCTTGGCCAAGGCCTCGAGGACGATCCCCGGCCAACTGCTCCACCTTGGGAGCGTAGTGGTTCATCTTATCTTCCACGGGTGGATCCAACCTTGGAAGAA
This sequence comes from Hyparrhenia diplandra, assembly GCA_015847255.1. Classification (NCBI taxonomy): domain Eukaryota; kingdom Viridiplantae; phylum Streptophyta; class Magnoliopsida; order Poales; family Poaceae; genus Hyparrhenia; species Hyparrhenia diplandra. The sequence continues at coordinate 336,900 of JADLZK010002174.1, read as the reverse complement.
GACCATGGCCGTCCGCCCGCCTCCTTCCTTCTCAAGGCAAGACGGAGACGATTGAGGGTGAAATCCCTCTCGATCATCTCCTGAAGACGGCGCCGATCAGCAAGGTCATCGGCCGCCGCCTCTAGCCGGGCGGCCAGAAGGTCCATGCGGCGGTCCCGCTTAGGAGAGGGCGGGGCGTAGTCGGAGTCGAGTCGGAGTCGAGCCGGGTCAGCCGGGGCGCCCGCCACCACCGGGTTCCTTGCCCTTGTCCTCCGCCGCCTCCATCTCCTCCCGGGTGCGCTTGTTGGATCCTCGAGCCTAAGGCAGCCATGGCGCCGATGAATGCAAAGGGAATGTGGCCGGATTAGAGAACCGAAAGGATGAACGCCATGATCGAGTGTGTGCTTAAATAGTGATTTAGCCGGTTGCTCCACTTCCCCACGATCGAACGCGGCGCCAACCCAACCGCTTGGAATTCCCACAATCGCCGGTTGGAATTTGCACGATCTCTCGGCGGGCACCGCGTTTCCCGCGACGTCACGGTTGCGCTTCAATTCTCGGGCTGCGTTTCCAATGGCGCGCGGACGACAACGAAGTCTCCACCTTCATTGATCACCGCCGGGCCCACACATGAACCGGCAAAGATTAACAAATCGGTGAAACAAATAGTTATATCTCGTAAAAAATCGATTTATTGAAATCATTAATTTTATCTCAGCGTTAATGCATTGAGATTTCAACTAACCCCGTTCGCCGCCACGCGTACACTCCGTATTATAAATTTTCATTTTAGTAGTACGTATATAGGCTGCCGAGTAGGTCATGGCCTGTGATACGTCACGGGCGCAGCCTTTGAGAATCGTGTTGCTCTAGTCTTCACTACCGGTTCCGCTTTAATTAAACCGACCGTGTCTCTACTTCCCATGAGAAAAGGTCGAGCACCCCGCCGCCGCTGCGCCGACGGGTTATATCAATGTCGAGCATTAACACCGCCGGGTGCACTTTCAAAGACCGGCGGTGATCACATATATCTCGCCGGGTGGTCACTACGCCGGCAAGTGTTATGGAGTATCACCGCCGGGTTAAAACCGAGAACCGGCAAAGTTTTGCATTATCAACGGGCGAACAGCACGCCTTTGACGGCCTGACCCTCGCACCATTGCGGGCGGGAGCACCGTTGCCTCGTTCTCCGCACCCACGGCCACGGTGCTTGGTTTATGCCGGTGCCAATTATCCGCAAAGGAACGCCCATATCACCGCCGGGTGCCAATTGAAACCAAAGCAGGTGATCGGTCATTACCACGGCATCCGCCTATAAAAACGGCTAGTGCGGCCCTTAGGTTTGCAATTCAGCCTGCGTTCGTCCTCTTTCTTGATACTCTTGATTCGCTTGCCTGTTCTTCTTCCTCGATCTTCTTTGCTACTCTCCACATACATATCTATGGCCTCTCTATGGGAGAAAAGCCCTCCACGTCTGAGATATCGTTCTTATGCATCTTAGGCCACCAAAATGGTTCACACACAAGAGATGCTACAAGAGTCTTATTGAAGGTTGAGCAAATAAAGGTTAGAACAAATTGTGAGATTCACGGAGCCATCCGGTTCTCGGTGCTTGAGAGGCTGGACAACCGGATTTATATATCATAATACGGGCACGCTTCTTATTTTTTCGACGCCCTTCTTATCTTTCATGGACGAACATAAATATATAAATGCTCTATGTACTAACCTAAAAGTTGGTAAACATCATTGAAACGCACAACTCAATGAAAAAGAAAAGGTCCAAGTAATCTCATGGCAAAGGAAAGATAACGTCGGTTTGAAATATATCACTTTGCCGGGTTTTAATAGAGCCCCGACAAAGAAAGAGACAACACTACCGGTTTGCAAATACGAAACCGATAGTGATCGACCCTTCTATCGCCTTGATCACGTAGGAAAATCTAATAACAAAAATATGGATCAGAAAAAAACCTAAGATCTTGTGTGGGGGCATAATTTGGGTGTACAAGGTTGTAAAAAATTCAAGACATTTCTACATTGTGGGAGTAGACATGCTTCACAAAGGTACATGACCCCTTTCATCGGAAGCATGACTGACAATTACATCCATAAACTATGCCGGGTCATCTTCGCTCCTGTGTGGTCTCGGCCTCAAACTTTTTCTTAGACGTGCACATGCCACGTGTGAAGGAACCACAATGTTTGAGATTTTTCTGGACAAGTTTTGGCATTTTTTCAATTAAATTGAATTTCTATCGCGACGACCCCGAGTAATTACAGGTTGAACCGAGTTACCCACTAACGGAGCCAGTGGTCCCAAAATTTCCCACATGGTCTCATGTGTCCTAGGAGGCAATTCAAAGGTGTAGGTTGATGCAAAATTCATAAGTTTTCAAGCTTTAATTAACCTCCTTCTATCGCATTGATCACGTAGGAAAATCTAATAATAAAAATATGGATCGAAAAAACCTAAGATCTTGTGTGGGGGCATAATTTGGGTGTACAAGGTTATAAAAAAATTAAAAACATTTCTACATTGTGGGAGTAGACATGCTTCACAAAGGTACATGACCCCTTTCATCTAAGCATGACCGACAATTACATCCATAAGCTATCTTTGGGTCATCTTCGTTTCTGTGTGGTCTCGGCCTCAAACTTTTTCTTAGACGTGCACATGCCACGTGTGAAGGAACCACGATGTTTGAGATTTTTCGACAAGTTTTGGTATTTTTTAATTAAATTGAATTTCTACGCGACGACCCCGAGTAATTACAGGTTGAACTGGGGGTTACCCACTAACAATGAGCCAGAGTGGTGCCAAAATTTCCCACATGGTCTCATGTGTCCTAGGAGGCAATTCAAAGGTGTAGACTGGTGCAAAATTCATAAGTTTTCAAGCTTTAATTAACCTCCTTCTATCGTGTTTATCATGTAGGAAAATCTAATAATAAAAATATGGATCAAGAAAAACCTAAGATCTTGTGTGGGGACATAATTTGGGTGTACAAGGTTGTAAAAAAATTCAAGACATTTCTACATTGTGGGAGTAGACATGCTTCACAAAGGTACGTGACCCCTTTCATCTAAGCATGACCGACAATTACATCCATAAGCTATCTTTGGGTCATCTTCGCTCCTGTGGTCTCGGCCTCAAACTTTTTTCTTAGACGTGCACATGCCACGTGTGAAGGAACCACGATGTTTGAGATTTTTCGGACAAGTTTTGGTATTTTTTTCAATTAAATTGAATTTCTACGCGACGACCCAGAAAGTAATTATAGGTTGAACTCAAGGTTACACACTAACAGAGAGCCGAGTGGTGCCAAAATTTCCCACATGGTCTCATGTGTCCTAGGAGGCAATTCAAAGGTGTAGGCCGGTGCAAAATTCATAAGTTTTCAAGCTTTAATTAACCTCCTTCTATCGCGTTTATCACGTAGGAAAATCTAATAATAAAAATATGGATCGAAAAACCTAAGATCTTGTGTGGGGACATAATTTGGGTGTACAAGGTTGTAAAAAAATTCAAGACATTTCTACATTGTGGGAGTAGACATGCTTCACAAAGGTACGTGACCCCTTTCATCTAAGCATGACCGACAATTACATCCATAAACTATGCCGGGTCATCTTCGCTCCTGTGGTCTCTCGGCCTCAAACTTTTTTTTCTTAGACGTGCAAATGCCACGTGTGAAGGAACCACGATGTTTGAGATTTTTCGGACAAGTTTTGGTATTTTTTTTTCAATTAAATTGAATTTCTACGCGACGACCCCGAGTAATTATAGGTTGAACTGGGTTACCCACTAACAGCCAGAGTGGTGCCAAAATTTCCCACATGGTCTCATGTGTCCTAGGAGGCAATTCAAAGGTGTAGGTTGGTGCAAAATTCATTAGTTTACAAGCTTTAATTAACCTCCTTCTATCGCGTTTATCACGTAGGAAAATCTAATAATAAAAATATGGATTAGAAAAACCTAAGATCTTGTGTGGGGCATAATTTGGGTGTACAAGGTTGTAAAAAATTCAAGACATTTCTACATTGTGGGAGTAGACATGCTTCACAAAGGTACATGACACCTTTCATCGGAAGCATGACCGACAATTACATCCATAAGCTATGCTTTGGGTCGCCTTCGTTCCGGTGTGGTCTCGGCCTCAAATTTTTTTCTTAGACGTGCACATGCCACGTGTGAAGGAACCACGATGTTTGAGATTTTTCGGACAAGGTTTGGTATTTTTTCCAATTAAATTGAATTTCTACGCGACGACCCCGAGTAATTACAGGTTGAACTGGGATTATCATACTTCACAAAAGCATTACAATTAATTGATTACAATTGATACGGTACAATAATCAAAGTGTACAAACACATTAAGAAATAACCACCTCAAAAACACCCTTCTAGCACCTTTGCCCAAGGTGGTTATAATGCTACACGTTATGCTTACTCGATCTAAGTAAGGCGGATGGGACCTCTATGAAGAACCAATGTCTCTCCGTGCCGGCAAAGGCCCGACAGAGACGGGGCTCTCATCTCCCGGCGGACGACGGCACAAGTATGCACGCTACTTGGCTCCTCGCTCCGTCTTCCGGTAGTCCATGCAACAATGGCGTTGCACGAGCATCACACCCAAACTTCGAAGCAACGTTGTAGCTTAGTCTTCAAAAAACACTCTTCTAGTACCTGCTGTATACACTCGTCTACCCATGATAAAATGTTTATGTGGAGGGATTTCTCCCAAATAGAGGCCATATATGTGGATAGGAGAATTGGCAAATAACGAAAGAGGTCACCGGCGCACGGCTCGCCATACATGGCTCTCTCTGCTTGGCTGTTTTTATAGGCGGTGGTAGGTGGGAATGAGCGGTGGTGGTGGCAACAGTGTGATCTTATCACCGTGAGTGGTGGTAGGTGGCAACAAAGCAGTGATCTTATCACCGTGAGCGGTGGTACCGTGTGGCGTGGCAAAGCGATCGATCACCGCCGGGTCACCGACGCTTATACCCGCGCGGAACCAATGTAACACCGTCGCCACGCTAAACCGCAGTGATTAACTATAGAAATGGGCGCGAGATGAAAATTTCACAAGTCATTTGAACCCCGTGCCATTGGTTCCAGCTCGATATATAATAGCCGGGCGCGGGCGAGCGTAAATTTTCCCGTCATTTCAACCCCGCGCCCCAATCGTTTCCCACCACCGTCGCCGACGGAGCACCACGACCACACACGCCGCAGCCGTCCGTCACCCCTACAAATACCGCTCCATTCTCTTCTTCTCCCGAAGTCCCCAACGCCGCGCCGGCGTCCCCGCGCCCTTCCATGGTGAGAACTAATTAGCCATTTAGTTCCTCGAGATTTTGCCTATGAGAATGAGATCTAATTCGCCGTTATTCTCGCCTCGCCGCCCGCTTGTTCTTCGCCCACGCCGACGGGGACCGCCGCTACACCGCACCGCCGTCGCAGCCTCCCGCCGTCCCGCGTCCACGCCCGACACCGCACCTGCCGCGACCTCGAGCTCGATTCCGCCGGAAGAACGCCCGCCCGCGCCCTCTCGCTTCCTTCTAGGGCGCCGCGTCTCGCACCGCCGAGACAAGGCAAGAGCACGCGGACCGCACGGAAGCTCGGTGAGTGCGCCGGTCACTACCTTTGAGTTGTTCGTTGAAATGCCCGTGTTGATAAATCCAACCTGCTATTTCCTTTTTCTCGTTTAGATTTTCTTTCAAACAATTCAGATCCTTATATAGTAGCAAAAAGTTTTTTAATTGGTCTATGGTGAACAAATTAGATTTAAATATTGTGGTCATTTACAGCAATGATTGAAGACATTCTAATGCTCGAAGTGTGATTGAAATGAGATAGATGTTGAAATTCATGAGTTTCGTGGTGTTCAAAATCTTGTTGTACAATATTTCAATGACATAGCATTAACATCCTATTTTGGCTGCATGTATAGGCAAACCATGGCGTGGTATATAGTGCATGTTGGTCAAGTGCCGTGGATCTATCGAACCTGGGAAGATTGCTCGCTCAAGTCTCCGCTACCCCGGTAATTGTTACAAAAATACAAGACTGAAGCCGAAGCTTTTAGGGCCTACTATGGTGAAAACTTTCACTATCAACCAGCCCCGAGATCGATGAGAAGCCTCTCTCCATAGATATGAAGATTAGAGAATTGCGACTTGGCCTATGAAAGATGTTTTGATTTCAAATGGCTATTGCCATTGTTTTCCTTATTTGGAAGTTGATGTCCTAGGCTCAATTTCGTAGAACATTAGGTGGAGTTAGTTGTATGTAACCTTTGAACCATGTAATGTATCTATGATGCTTTTATGGGTTTAAAAATAGCTGATTTTCAGGAAAAATTCAAAAATTATAAAAATTTTAAACAAAAACGCCGCGTGGCATGGGCCCGACGGTGAATGACATACAAACCGTAGTGTAACTACACCAAACACTATCGGTTTGAATTACAAACCGTCATCGATGACAGAAACATCACCGTCGGCTGCACTAACCAACCGATAGTCTCCACTCTAATAACGCCGCCGGGTTGAAATCAGCCGACAAGAAACACGTAAAGTTCACCGACCGGTTCAATGTAAACCGACATTGTTACCTCTTCAATACACCGCCGGCTCAATCCAACCCGATAGTGTTATCCCTACGCTTCTGTGGTTCGTTAACGCCCGACGCGGCCCAATATCAACTCGCCGGCCGACTTCGAACCCGCATTGCTTGATCAAAAATGCCGCCGGTCCGTGGAACACCCGACAAGAGTGTTTGGTGACAAGTAAGCGCCGCCGGTTCGATATCAAACCGCGCTCTCCTCGCATCACCGCCGGTGTTTTGACCCGGTAGTGTTTCAAACCCCACATCACTACCGCTATGGTTCCGCCGGTTCAGTTTTCGGTAGTGAAGGGGGTGGAGCCCGACGGTGATGGACAATTCTGTAGTAGTGTGTGGGAAACAAGCAACAAGGTGCATGTATAAATAGGGTGGAAGTACGTATACCCATCGAGGAGGGTGGGGTCCATGCCCAAATTTATATCATCATTATCAGTTTTTCATCTTCCAAATCTTATCCATGGCTATTGACATTTAATGAATGAGATCATAAGACTTACTCCCTCCAGGCTGGTATTAGAAGTCGTTTAGGACAGCGACACGGTCTCTCGAAACACAACTTTGACTTCTTGTTATTATAAAAATATTTATGGAAATGTGATATATGTATACTTTCATCAAAGTATTTTTAAAGACAAATCTATTCATATAATTTTTACAATTACAAACTCAACAAATTAAAAGTTATTGATGATTTATATTCCCAATGTTTGACTCAAACATTGTCCAAAAACGACTTCTAATACCAGCCCGAGGGAGTAAGGCGCTCTACATCAAAAGTTAAACCCTTGAATGGAAACATATCTCATTCCCGTGAACTTCATCAGATAGCTTTTCTTCCCCATCCCCATCCCCATCCCCACACGGAGAATTAGTCCCGGTGAGGGGATCCCATCCCATCCCATCCCATCCCATCCCATCCGTATATAAACATCAACAATAGACATAGGCGTTTAATAGAATCATCAAAAAAAATCTAGAAGCGTGCATGTTCCTGTTGCTTTTTTAGAATGAGAACTGCCATGACATAGTAGTAAGAACTCCAAACAAAAGAAAACTGATTAGAATTCATTGATAAGATCGCGCTCACTAAAATCTCTCTTTCCTGCACAATATAATATTGTTAGGAGAAAAAGTTCATATGTAAGAATGGTGTTATCTATGGCACCGTTTAATGTAGGTTTCAGAAGATCTTTGGTAGATGTTAATTTACAAGCCTGGCACGAGGCGGTCGCCATGGTTGCAAATGTAGAATTAACAAATCATAGGTTCTTCTTGGTGTGGGGGCTACATCAGAATGAGTTCTTTCCTATCAAATCCACATGCAGAGCCTTATTAGGAGCAGAAGTTATACCTATAACACCTTAATCTCGAAGTTGAAATTACCTCTCAAAATCAAAGTCTTTATGTGGTATTTGTACAAGGGGTAGTATTAACAAATGATAGCACGGCGTACAGTGCCAAGGAGATAGAAAGTGTTGTTTTCGTTCTTCAGATGAGTCTATACAACAATTACTCTTTCGCTGCCATTTTGTTAAATTTATGTGGTGAATTGTTCATGTAGTTTAATACCTCCAACTTGTATATACAAGTTATTTACAGAATGACTTGAAGGGTTGAATAGGAAACTGAAATATTAGATTCTAGGTGGTGCAACTGCAATTTGTTAGGCAATATGACTAACTCAAAATGATGTAGTGTTTGACAAGGTTCTAATAATATTTTATTTTTTGCAGGCTATCTTTAGGGGACCTACTAGACCAGGTCCTGGTCCCTTCTACAGAAGGAGGACGATCGCCAAATGATGAAGATGCGACATAATAATATTAATATAACTAAGCTGGAGGTGTTTGTAACACACGATTGGAGACTCAGTAATAGAATTGCTTTATAGTGGTGTAGTTTGGAAACGGTTTTTTACTATGGCTCAAAAGTTTGTCTTTGAGATTCCCTAGGATGCAGTGCTTGTGTTTGTAACAAAGAACAACTACATGCATTAGTCGATGCAGAAGCTATAGGATATTAATATATTTCAATCTCTTTTCTAAATAACCTTTGCTGTCATGCCACTTTTCAAGGTCATCAAAGAATTGAATCCAGTTCGACAACATAAGTTAATCTTGCTAGTCATCTCTCAATCTAAAGCTCTGGTTGCTTTTTCCTCGTCTTGTACCGTGGTGGAGGCAGCGCCGCCTGGCCAATGTGTGGCCATGCAAGCATCTACGTGGTGCGGTATGCCTCCCATGGTTGCAGGCTTGCAACGTTGCTCTTTCCTCTCATGTGGTCACGTCGTTGTGCACTCGCTCAGCTAGTTGGTGTAGAGGCGCTCGTGGTGGGCTGGTAGGGGTAAGCACAGTGAGGGTGGCTGCGACAATGGAGGTGCATTGTATGAGCGTGACAAACAGTTTTGGCAAAGGATGGATAGCTGTTCTATTTGATTCCCCAATGCCACACATTCCCAGCATTTTGTGGCTTGAAACTTGAACAAACATAGCACCATGATTTTGCTTCATCTTGTGTATGGATCTACCCGTCTCGAGTTTAATGTGTAAAACATTGGCAACAAGATCAAATATATAGATATGAACATGGATACGAGAGAAAAGCTCTTTTGAAGCAAATCTATAAATAGGGTGGAAATGTGATATGTGTTTATCATAAATATTCTTGTGGGCTATGGAGTCATGGTGTAGCGCACATGTCATGAAGTTTAACAGTAGATTTGACTCGCCAACAGTAATTCACCACAGGCTTATGCATATACCATACTCATCTCTGCACCCAATTGAGCCGGGCTGCAAAAAAACGATTCCTTTTTTTGGTTTTGTTGTGTGCTTTAATGACCGTGCTGGCCCGACCAGTGAGGCCATCCATACTACCAAATAGCAGCACAAATGCAACCCATCAACCTAACCCAGTAGCTCAACCAAACAAACAGGCCCAAAGCTTCTCACTTCGTTGAGTTGTATCGTTAGGATGCTGTCTTATATGGATAAGACAAATTTATTTTGATTAAATTTATATAGAAATACCTCAGCATCTAAAACATCAATTTATTTTTCTATTGATTTTTTTGAGACATTTTGATAGATCTTTTATTTAAAAATACGCCAAGGCATTATCATGAAAAAATAGATCTTTTATTTTAACTTTTAAATGTTTATTTTTTCTAAATACTTATATAAAAGTTAAGAAGTCTGGCTTATGACAAATATAATTAAAATAGTGTAATATGGAACGAAGCAAGCCTTGATATGGAATTATGGATGGCTAATTACTTCCTTTGTGCAGCAACAACACAAACAGTAAGGATCAAAGTTGGCCGTGATCCATGAGCTGTGAGGCTCGGTATTTGCAAGCTGCGGCTGCTGACTTTTTTGGTTCGTTCATATTCACAGCACACGCACCCATCGAATCGGTGCGTAGTCTTTTTGGTTCCTTCACTCAGAATGTTGCCATGCTTGATTCCCGACTGCCACTCATTCTAAATGCTGTAGTTGGTGCGCTCACACAGCGAAAATGTAATTCTTTATCATGTATATGGATCCGTTTTGTTGAACCAAAGCCTTATTTTTTTTGACAGGAACCAAAGCTAGCCTTTGATATAATACACTGGTGACAACGAAGATGAACAATTGATCGAGATGAGGGGGAAGTCTGTGGAGGAGACAAATTAGAGGTGTATAAATAGGACGAAAATATTACACCCATTGAGCACAACCATTTTGTAAGTTGAATTATGTTGCAGCATATGGCAATAAATTCAAGAGGACATGTCTTGTCAGTAATTTTAAATATGAGCTGTTTTACGGTGGTTGGGGGTACTTTCTGGTTACTCTTGGTTCAGCAAATAATAAATACTAATTATTTTTTTGAGTGAAAGGTTAATACGGTAATTTTATCTCCCACCACAGGACTTGGGTCTCCAAAACATCTCCCTCCGTCATCCTCGCATTCGCGGACGGTCGGCGTCATCGATCGGGTCAAGCAGGACTCAAAACACAGCAGAACGTCGGGTCGAATGACGGCTCGGCGAAGGCCATCGTGCCGGAGTTGTCCACTCGTCCATTGAGCGACTCTGTTGCGGTGTACAGCGTCTCGGCAGAAGCCGCAGAACATCGATCGGTATACTTGTTCGACCTATCAAACGCTCATCAGACGGAAAAAATGGCAACAGATGGAACACTATAACACATAGTAGTACTGCATGTTCGATCAAGATTAAATGTCTTATGCATGCATACATCCATATTTGCCTTAGTTCTAAAAGGAGTCTAATTGTGCAGCTACTAATCGAGATCTACTTGTTCCATGAAAAAAAAAAAATCATGCGAGAATAAGCGCCGCCACGATTCCAAATGCGAGCAGCACTGGCATCGTTTGAAGCAAAAATGATGGGCCAGCGAGGGATCGAACCTCAAGCCCTCTTGCATCAGGCGCCCTGCATTTACAATACTAACCTTTATTACATAAATAATTTTATTTAAGTCAATTTTAGTATACACCGGGTGCATATGGGTCCACCATTTAATACGCACTTAGTGTCCTCCCCAGCACTCTAAAATTGGTTCCTCTTCGTTCCTTTGTGTTTTTAGCCATCGGATCGGAAGCCATGAGCCATCCATTTTTCGACAACCGTCCTAAAAGACTCTTTAAATATAAGCTCATCATATGAGACTCCACTTTTAAGAACATGCATACGTGCTTATAACTAGCTCCATTTGAGTTTCATTACAAGCACTACCGTAAACTGGATATTTTGTGAGAGGAGCGATTTTTTTCGTGAGAGTGAAAAATAAACTCTCATGAAACTAATATTTTCATGAGAGTGATGTAAATCCCGCCACGAAAAACGTATTTTCATGAGACTACTCTACACAACGTCATGAAAATCAGTTGTTTTCGTGAAAAATTACTCTCACGAACATACAAAAGTCTCACAAAATCCATTCGTGAAGGTTCACTCTCACGAAATACCATAAAAAGAGTCATGAAAACAGCGATGCAAACTTGATGGCAATATCCATTCGTGATGGTGAACTCTCATAAAAATACCAAAGTCTCACGAAATCCATTCGTGAAGGTTCACTCTCAAAAATACAAAAACAGTCATGAAAACACAATATGGTGAATTACACTTTGAAAACACAATAATTTCGCACCGCCTCCATAAGTTTTGCCTCCTAGGGCACAAGAGACCTTATGCAAAGTTTGACAACGTTTCGTGTCTTTTCGGGGTGGTCGCAGTTCAACGTATAATTACCGGGGAGAAGTCACGCGGTAATTAAAATAATCAAAGAAAATTACCAAACAATTCCAAAAAATTCTCAAACTTAGCGGTGCCTTCACACATACCATGTAGACGCCTCAGAAAAAAAGTTTGAGACCGATAGCACACTACAAAGCGCACAGGCCACACAACCATGAGAAACTTAGTGTATGGATAGGGTTCGGTGAAAGGTTCCATGTACCACCGTGGAGCACATCCGCTCCACCTATGTCCAAACTTTCTCAAATTTTTTTGGTCATTTACACCCAAAATATAACCCCACACAAAATCCTAGGTTTTTTTTTATTCATTTTTGAAATTACTATATTTTTCCTACGTGTCGCGTGCGACCAAATATGATGAGTTACACTTTGAAAACACAATAATTTCAAGACCGCCTCCGCAAGTTTTGCCTCCTAGGACGCAAGAGACCCTTGCGGCAAAGTTTGGCATTGTTTCGCATCTTTTTTTGGGTGGTCGCAGTTCAACGTATAATTACCGGGAGAAGTCTCGCGGTAATTAAAATAATCGAGAAAAATTACCAAACAATTCCAGAAAATTCTCAAACTTGGCGGTGCCTTCACACATGCCATGTAGACGCCTCAAAAAAGTTTGAGGCCAATAGCACACTACAAAGCGCACTTGCCACACAACTATGAGAGACCTAAGTATATGGATAGGGTTCGGTGAAAAGTTCCATATACCACTTGTGAAGCACGTCCGCTCCGCCTATGTCCAAACTTCCTCAATTTTTTTTGTGGTCATATACAACCAAAATATGGCCCCACACAAAATCCTAGGTTTTTTAGTCATTTTTGGAATTACTATATTTTTCTACGTGCCACGTGCAATCAAATATGTTGAATTACACTTTGAAAACACAATAATTTCGCATCGGCCTCCACAAGTTTTGCCTCCTAGGGCAAAAGAGACCTTGCGTAAAAGTTTGACACCGTTTCGATCTTTTCGGGGTGGTCGCAGCTCAACGTATAGTTATTGGGAGAAGTCGCTACGGTAATTAAAATAATCGAGAAAAATTACCAAACAATTTCAGAAAAATTCTCAAACTTGGCGGTGCCTTCACACATGCCATGTAGATGCCTCTCGTAAAAGTGTGAGGCTAATAGCACACTACAAAAAGCGCACAAAGTTACAACCATGAGAAATTAAAACTATTTTTCATGATGATATACACTCTCATGAAAATTGCTTTCATCACTTTCGGGCCAGCAGTCGTTGGATCAAAATTGCAGGTATATAAGCACATCTTCATCCCTCCAAAACCCTAACTTCCTATATTCTCTCTCTCCTCGTACACTCAACTCAACCTCCCTCGGCCGCCAAAGACAACTTTCCCCTGTCTCTTCCTAACAAAAAATAAACTCTCCCCGTCTCTCTCGCCGTGCGGATCGAGCAAGGTGGCTCCTTCAACGGCGTGGCCTTCGGCAGCCGCCGGCGCGGTGGCAAGTAGCCCGCGGCATGGTGGGGTTCCTTCGGTAATGGCATGGGGCTGCAGCCCCGTGGTCGGATCGACGCCAGTGCGTGGTCCTCCGACAATCGGATCGACGCGGGCACACACTACTACACAAGGCTTCTTTAGGGGCTACCGGTGATGCTCTATAGGGGCGGTTTTGCCGGCCGCCCCTAACTTCCCCGCCTCCTACAAAGAATCACGAAGAGGCGGCTCGTGATACAACCGCCCCGCCCCTACAAAGAATTTCGTGAAATCGCGTTTTCAAAATTCAAAAAAAAACTAAAACATTTTTATTTAATCGGGGAGGCCCCCACCGGTCAGCCACACATCATCCCATGTCTCCATCTTTTTTTCAGAGTTTTTCGCAATTGTTTCACAATTGTTGTAGTTATGGGTTTGAACCCAAGACGGACTGTCGCCGCCGGCCGGAGAGTACCTACCACCGCGCTACACATGTCTTTGTGTCTATATTTCATTCGAATCCCCACATATTATACAAATCCGAGTGTAAATTGACTATTTGAGGACCTAAATGGATTCAAAGTAAAAAGTGGTCAACTACAAAGTTTCATAACTTTTCGAGATCTACATTTCATGTGTGGAAGTTTTTCATCCAAGGTCGCTTTACTTAAATTTGAATTTCAAATTTGAGACATTTGAACACGACTTTTGCATGACTAGATGATTTCAAAGTAAAAAGTGGTCAACTACAAAGTTTCATAACTTTTCGAGATCTACATTTCATATGTAGGAAGTTTTTTCATCCGAGGTCGTTTACAAAATTTGAATTTCAAATTTGAGACATTTGAACACGACTTTTGCATGACTAGATGATTTCAAAGTAAAAAGTGGTCAACTACAAAATTTCATAACTTTTCGAGATCTAAATTTCATATGTAGGAAGTTTTTCCATCCGAGGTCGTTTACGAATTTTTAATTTTTAGTGTCTCGCTTTCAAAATTCGGGATCCCACCGTAGGGCGCCTCAATATAGAGCCGCCCCTCTACAGACCGCATTAGGGGCGGCCGGTGATTGAACCGCCCCTAATAATAGTAGGGGCAGCTCAGAACACCAACCGCCCCCCTAATGTGGTCACTATAGGGGCGGCTCGTATGGTGTCCACAAAGAGGGGCGGTTCATCTCACTATAGGGGCGGCTCGAAAATGAACCGCCCCTAATGTAAACGGCTGGGCGTTCTCTTAGTAACGTTTTGTACTAGTGACAGGTCCTCCGGTGGCCGGATCGACGTGGGGCACGACTCTTTAGTCCGGGAGCTCGAGAGCTGTGAGGAGGCGGCGGCGCGGCGGCGACTCCAAGATTCACGCCTTCACGCTAGCGGCAGCAGCGTAGGTACAGGTGCTCTCTTCTCATCTACCCAAATTGATTTGGTTCTTCATCTAGTTCTCTCATCTTCCGAGATCGATTTGGTTCTTTATCCACTCGTATTGACAGATTAATTTGGTATGTTCTTGATCTACAGTTCAGGTCGTCTCGAATCTAGCCAGCGCCATTGAAAGTGTTTGGTGTACATATCGAGCGGTGCATTGGTGCGTCTCCCACTTCTACAGATCCACGGTGACATGCCTCTACCAATCCTCTCCTCCCCAACCTTCTGACCCACCGTGGCATTGAGGCAATCTCGCAAGATCCATACAAACTCCCAATCCCGCCTTTTCTGAAGTTTTAGCCTTGCGTAGGTACAATACAGTGTGCTTCCCCCTGCCACATATCTATCTTCAGATCCATATATAACTTGGCCTGGTATTCAATATTCAATTATATTCTATAATTAGTAAGACTGACGCAAAGTTTGGATTGTTTTTAGATATATGATGCCATTTACATTTATTTATGCAGGATTATTTGTGTTAGTTTTTAGAAATACGATGATGCCAATAGGTTATGCCAATTCTTCTGTAGTTCAGTTGCAGTTTGATGGTTCTAAATATAGATCTGACAAATAAATTAGGGAGTACTACATGATTTCTATTAATTTTCAAGTCGTTTGCTTTCCTCATTGCAATAGGCCCTTTGCATTCTGGTCAGAACGAGCTCATGGTGGCTATTTTGTTTCATGAGGTCCAACAAAATTATCATCCAGCTATGTTAATTTAAATTATCTTCCAGCTATCTTCCAAATATGTTCTCAGCCTATCCAGTAACTTTATTCATTTTGTGATCATGTAGGAACATATGTTTGGCTCCAAGAAGACTAGCGCTCTGAATGCATATACTGTAATGAAGTACGGATCCAAAAAAGTTGACAACTGATGCAATTGATGTGAGTAAAACTGAACATGGTTAGGACCTGTGCTGGAACTTGCCATATTGGATGGTTAGTGCTATGTGTTGTAACTTGTCATGTTGGATGTCTAGAACTATGAGTTGTAAGCCTTTAGTGTAATGGCTGGACACTTTGATGGAGTTGTTATAGAATGTATTGTAGTTGAAATCAGACGCATATATGCATATATTGGATCTTGTTGTATGTGTGCTGCATTGACATTTGGATCATGTGTGTATTTCAATTTTGGTTTGAGATCCTCCGATTGTGTAATTTTCATGATGGTATTGACTCTCAGGAAATCATACTTTTGTGATGGCTTACCATATTTTTCGTGATGGGTGTTCTCTCATGAAATTCCTTAACTCTCATAAAATAATTGCATGCTAGTGAACTCTCACAAAATACCTCAACTCTCATGAATTAAATTTGTGATGGTGAACTCTCACGAAATACCGTTCCTCTCAAGAAATAATTTTATGATGGTTAGCTCTCACGAAATACCCTTATACTCACAAAATAACTTTGTGAAGGTGGCCTCTCACGAAATACCACAAAAAACTGTCATGAAAATAATGATGCAAATTTGGTAGCAATGTTATTTTCATGAGGGTGACTCTCACGGCAAACTCTCATGAAAACAATCCGTGACGCTGAACTCTCATGAAAGTGTGTATTTCATGAGTCTAATACTGTGAGAAGTAATTCATGACGGTGTACTCTCACGCATTATTTTAGTGAGAGTAAAACCGTTTTTCGTGACTTTTTTTCACTCTCACAAAATATCCAGTTTCTGGTAGTGAAGATAGTTTTTGAGGGAAACTGGAGGGCCTTGGCCCCTACAGAGCTTTATTTAAAATTAAAAGACAAGTTGAGGCATACAAGCGAGAAGAAGCTCAGGAAACAAAAAAAGAAACAAAGAAAAGCAAAATCAATCTTCTAAGAGTGTAAAGTTTTGACTCCATGAGGAAAAGAGGGCAGCATGTCTCGGCTTGATCCTGTGCTTGAGGAGTGAAAGCTCCTTGACAAAGATCCTCTGACACTCCTAAAGAGAAGGCTGGGAACCATTAAAGATCAATCCATTTCTGACCATCCAAACAGACCAGCAGAGGAGGATGATGGCATCCATACCGAGTACCCAACTAAGATAGTTTGTATCATATGATCGTCATTTGCTCGCTCTACTAAACAAACGTTGAACAAATTTGGATTTTGACATAAACTGATGAATGCTATTACTTGTATGCAGTATTTATTAGGATGAATGCTCCCATTGTTAACAACGCCATAACTTATTAACCGAAAGGAAAATACAATTCACACCTGCCCATTCACCAAATCTAGCATAACTGCATAACTGAATCAAACTAGCAGCAAGACACTCAGGTCTGGTGTGAATATCTCATCCCTTGACATGTTGTTTCATTGGGTATGTCGTGTTTTCTTCGTAGGCAGCTGGTTTGTACACATTGCTACAGTACACGCTATTTCCTTAGGCATGATGAGTGCTTCCTTAGGTTTTAACCATTTATCTCTAAACACTTTGTTTCCTTAGGCAACTACATGTCATGTTTCCTTCATGGACGGTCAGTTTCTGTATATTACTAGTTTGCTACAATTACACATAATAACTCATCATCCAAATGCTGATTCGCTGCTTGCCATGACATTGCCAGGTGCCAGCAGTGGCATCGTCACCGATCATCGCTCTGGAAAACTCAACATCTTTTCTAAGTTTAGGGGTTTCCCATAGTCATGGAAGTGGATGAACAGGCTGTCTCAGACAACTGCTGACGCTGTTCTCCCAGCACGCTTGGAGCTGGGCAGGATGAGCTCATAGATCATAGCTCGCTTTACCAAAGAGAGGTTCTGCGAAGACCTTGAGGAACTGAGCTAGAAGTGATTCCCAATGCCACACATTCCCATAGCAGCTCATGTGTTCGGTCATCATATATGGTACGTACCGGGTGGTAGATCCGCGGGCCGGTAGAAAGCTTTTTTTTTACCGAAGCCGGTAGAAAGCTTTGGCAATGGCAGGACAAAAAAGCCTGCTAGAACTGGACCATATCACTGTGTGAAACGTATAAATCTCATCATGTATGGAACAGTGAACTAAAGAGGCCTTTCAGCCGGGAAATGTTAAAACAACTAGAGATAAATGGTTTGGCACGAGTGAGAAACTTGGGGTGGTGTGGGTTGGCAGGAGATAAGGAGGTGCATTTATATTTTACTAGTAGCAGGGCGCAAGCCAAGGCCGCCCATGTAGGTACAAAATTCTGAAGTATATAGATGAAAATTATAGATGAGATAGCCAAAACAAAAAACCAGCGATGCATCACAGTTTCACAGGCATGGATCAGAAACAAAATCATTCCACATTAACAATCCTACATTTTTTTTAGAGGTGAATAAAGATAATTTGCTGAGGGAAAAATGTACATCAATTAACTGGAACTATAGGTCTTTGTACGAGCAGGCCAACATCTGAGCAAATAATGATGGATCAGCTAATGCATCTGAATAATAATTTTGCATATAGCCAGCTAAGCCTAAATGTCTCATTGTACACTCCCAAAAAAGTGAGAAATTTAAGCGCTAATGGTTCGCTCCAAAGAAAAGGAAGCACCCTATTTGCAGAAGACGGAACCTGATTTTACTTGAGGCCTAATTTTGGAAAACACAAAGGATACGGTATCAATAAAAAGAAAGTGTGGGCGATGGAAGCCATGGACTGCCTCTCCCTTGCCGGGCAAGATGGAGGAGACCCTTCCGTCGTCCCTCCCGAATTGCTGAAAGGAGGCACAACTTTTATTAAACCGAGGGACAAAGAAAGGCAATTAGGAGGTGCTGTTAGCAAGCTGTGATCAGCGGGTAGGCTAAACTATTGATCAATGGATGCAACACTGAATTGCTAAAATGAGGCACAACTATTATTAAATTCTTGAAAACTAAATTGAAGAATCATGAAGCGGTAACATTGACAAGGCACCCGCCGCTTTGCCACCACTTTCGGCTTGTACTTGGACAACAATGTTGATCCATCTCTAGGGCCGGGATTTCCAACAGGATGATGAAAGGGAAACCTTGCTGATTTTTGCACTCGCACCTTGCATATCAAGAGAAGAAATGTGAATCAAATTTATGAACTGAAACCAAAGAGAGCATCGTGACAATAGGGATAAATGAGGCACATAGAGTAGACAAAGGGAAACTAACCTAATGCGTAGAAAAAAATTCAGACATACATTTATCATTTCATCTATCTAAGGCGGCAAATAAAGGGCCTACTTCTTACCGGAGTGCCGATACGCCCAACCAAAATGAGGGATTGATCTCGCTCAAGGTGTCTCATGGATTTGTTAAGCTATCCGGCAGATCAAACCATCTCGAATTTCATTGTTGTAGTTAATTTAATTATGGACCTTAGTTTCGAAATAGCATCTATGCATCGCTTTAGGTTTGTATTACACAATATTTGTGTTACAATCCCCGACTAATGGGCTATCAGCAATTCATCAAGCATATTATGGGGTAAAGCGTAAAGGCAAATTAAATATGCAATTATACGAACACACATCACCCGCATGGTTGTTCCTGTTCTCTATTTGGAGCCAATAAAAAGCGCCTATGGAAGTCAGAATCTAATGTGGCAAAACCGTATATACTTTGCAGCCATCGTAAGGCCTTTAGTGCCGCCTATTTATAAGATTACGAACTGGTCTCGTGAGTTGATGTAGTGGGAAAAATTCACCGTCAAAGAAAGGTGAACCAAACTATGAAATCGCACAGAAGGGAACATGAAGGAGATGACCAAGAGATTAGTTAGGTACTACTCCATATTTGTAATAAGCAGTTTGGAGGTAAGAACAATGAGTAATCTGGGATTGCGATCTCGAACCCATAGTAGAATAGTAGATAGTGTCACATCTCTAAATTCTCATAGGTCGCAACATTTCACACTCCCCTAGGTTTTGCCAGCATTGTAACCGGGTCAGAACCAAAGAAGGAGCAATGAGTAAGTTTAAATCAGTCCAAGAAAGAGAAGTAACCTGCAAAACATGCATGAATGTTAAGATAGTAAATGTAAAAACAAAAATGCAAAGGCTCATCGATCACTAAGGTACTTTTATGCTCAAAACTTAAACCTTGTAACAAAATAACAGAAGGAACATGCTGAAACCATTGCTAAACCATGAAACGCCACATGAGCGAGTAGCAATGTTTGAAACATAATTTGTATAGGCTAGCAAATCTGCTTTTAGAATTATATCCATCCATATGGATTTGTGCATGGGTGAAGGGCATATCTAAGGAGCATGATGGCATGATAAGAAACAATAATCTAGTATATAGTTGTATAGCAAATGTGTAAAATATTTCAGCATTTTGGGGAACTGGAGTCTCGTAGATGAATATAACATGGACATGTTTGAAGAAGCGATTAAAACACACAATTGGTATATAGTTGTATAGCAAATGTGTTAATGTTAAATATTTCATAGCGAGATGACTTGAACAAAAGTAAGTTCGCCAAGTGCCAGTCCCAATTCAAATTCTTCATAATAACACTCTTCTACAAATAATGTAGTTAAATTGAGAATGACTTTTTAGTTTTCACAGAGAGTATGGTCGAGCTAAAGAGTTGACACAGATTGTAAATTCTTGCTTCGTTCACTGAGTTCTCGCCTCATGCTCTTCCCATACTTCATAATGGGTTACATGAAAAACTACATTGTTTGAATATCTTATCATTGAGCAGGCT
The DNA here is from genome assembly GCA_015847255.1 of Hyparrhenia diplandra. Lineage (NCBI taxonomy): Eukaryota > Viridiplantae > Streptophyta > Magnoliopsida > Poales > Poaceae > Hyparrhenia > Hyparrhenia diplandra. The sequence continues at coordinate 316,501 of JADLZK010002174.1, read as the reverse complement.
ATATTTGAAATTTGATCAATCAGTTTGCGTAGTCTTGCTTTTATGCCAACCTAATACACAACACAAAAACTCGCAGCTATCTAAAAATGCGAAAGGAAGCATGGAATCAATGAGACACATTACATCCAAGGATTAGAGCCGAGTAGTAGTGCAGCGCATACATACACGTGCAGCCTACATGAGCAAATCAAAAGTGCATAATCATCAAAAAAGAAAAATCACGGGAGCAAAGTCATAAATAAACCACATGTCAAGGGCCCGGAGGTCTAGGGTAGGTGGCCCTCGGCTACGGAGGTCGTAGCCTCGGTCCGTCGTCTTCTCCGGCATGGTTATACCGCCTGGCCGTAGGCTTAGTTGAGAGGAAGAGGGAGATTAGATAATGATCTTGCTTAATTCTTTCTCACGTCCCGGTTACAAGGATATAAGGCCGACCGGCCAATATGCATGGAGCCAATCGCTCCTTGATTCTAGGCATGCTAAAACAAACTTTCCAACTAACACTTATTTTCTAACTTTAGCCACTAGAGCCGGGCGGCCGTGGCCTCCTCGGCGCGCTGCACGCCGCGCAAGACGCCGACGCCGCGGCGCGACGCTTCCTGATGTAGGGGCGACCGCACATGACATCTCTCCCCTCCTCGAAGACCAGCTCGTCCTCGAGCCGGAACGCCGGTGCCGGGCGCGAAAATCGCCGAGGTCCTCCCATGACGCCGAGGTAGCGTGTTCGCCGCGCCCACCGAACGAGCACTTGGCGGACACCACGAGCCAGCGAGTACGCACCACCCCGGGGCAGCTCGGAACCACAAAGACCGCCAATGATGGGTGGCAAGACAGTGGAGACTCCGGCAAATACCGACGAACTTCTTGAGCACACCAATGTGGAACACATCATGGATACGGGCACCCCGTGGCAGCTCCAGCGCGCACCGCGACATCATTGATGATCTCCAAGACGCGGTACGGCCCGACATACCGGGGCTTGAGCTTCCTAGCAAAAAGTGCGCGGCAGGAGGCAGGCGGGCGCCGACGAAGGCGCAGAAGGCCCAATCTCCGACCCGGTAGGTGACCAGGCCGGTGCTTTTGTCGTAGTGGAGTTTCGGACAGCTTGGGCTCTTTGGAGCCGGTACCGGACGCCCTCGAGGAAGGCCTCCCGCTCCTCCATCTCCCCCGGGCCACCGCAGCCACCCTCGCCTCCCGGGCTCATAAGAGCGGATGGAGGGGGGATCACGGCCGTACACCACCGGAATGGCGTGTCACGGAGGGAGGTCCGGTATGCCGTGTTGTAGGTGTACTCGCCCATGGCAGCCACCTCAGCCATTGGCGCGGACGGTCGCCGTGAAGCGGCGCAAATACATCACAATGACGCGGTTGGCGCCTTCCGGACCGGCCATCGGATCGACGGGTGAAACGCCAAGACATGTGCAGCTCGTGCCCGAGCCTCATCAGCCGTCCCAAAACGAGGGCGTGAACACCGGGTCCCGGTCCGAGATGATGGACCGTGGCACCCCATGCAGCCGGACGATGTCGGTGAAGAAGGCTTGAGCCACGGACTCCGCGGTGTACGGATGCGCCAGGGGAATGAAGTGGCAGTACTTGCTGAAGCGGTCGACCACCGTTAGGATCACCGTCTTGCCATGCACCCGGGGCAGCGCCTCCACAAAGTCGATGGCGATGTCAGCCCAAACAGCAGAGGGAACCGGCAGTGGGTGCAGCAGGCCGGCCGGATGGAGATGTTCGGTCTTGTACTGCTGGCAGGTTGCGCACGCCCGGACGAAGTCTTGCACCACACGTCGCATGCCGGGGAAGTGAAAGTCGCGGCGCAGACGGTGTAGAGTGCGGTGCACCCCCTCGTGGCCGTCCTCATGAACAGCGGCGACGATCTCCAGCAGGAGGGGAGAGGCAGCCGGAATGTAGAGGCGCCCATCAAAAGTGACCATGTCGTCCGTCACCCCACGGGTCGCGAGTGCCGGCCACGATCTCCGCGTGTGTACAGCCACCAAGGCCGGGTCCAGGCTGAAGAGCTTGGCGCAACCGGTGATGATGAAGTCGAATTGGGGCGCCGAGATGGCCGGCTCTCACCCTCCTCGGTGTCGCGGCGGAAAGGGCATCCGCCACGACGTTCGTCGCACCCGACCTGTACTCAACAGAAAAATCAAAGCCCAAAAGCTTGCCCACCCAATGATGTTGTGGGATCGTGGCGAGGCGCTGGTCCAGCAGGTATTTGAGGCTGAAGTGGTCTGTCTTGACGACGAACTGCCGCCCCCCAGAGGTATGGCCGCCGGTGCCGCACCGCTGGACCAAGCCGATGAGCTCGCTCCGGCCAGGGCGGCGAGGGCGCGGTGCCGTGGAGCGATGGGCGGGCTGAAGAAAGCCACCGGGTGGCCCTCCCGACAAGCACGGCGCCAAACCCGCGGCGAGGAGGCGTCACACTCGACGATGAACGTTTTGGTGAAGTCCGCATGGCAAGCACGGGGCCGACGCGGACCGCAGCCTTGAGGGCAGCGAATCACGCCGCCGCGCCCTCATCCCAGCGAAGCCGTCCCCGCTTGAGCAGCGCCATCGGGCGGGCTGCCACCGTCGCCGTAGTTATGCACCAACTTGCGGTAGTAGCCCGCCAAGTCGGCGGAAGCCACGCGACCGCCGGACCGAGCGCCGGCGCCGCCGATCGACGGTGGCCTCGCACCTTGGTCGGGTCCATGGCCACCCCCGCCGCCGAGATCACGCGTGGCCCAGGTAGGCGACGGACGGGCCGCGAAGGCACACTTGCCGCGATTGGCGAAGAGGTGGTGCCGACGCAGCCGTTGAGGACGGCACGGAGATGGCGCAGATCCGCCCATGTCTTGTCAGATTAGGATATCGCCAAAAGACAAGGACGAACCGGGCGGAGGAAGGCGAAGGGCGTCGTTCATGAGCGCTGAACGTCGCCGGCTGCGTTGCAGGGCCGAACGCCATCACCGGGGAACTCGCATGCCCCGTCGTGAGTGCGGAACGCCGTCTTGTGGACATCCTCCGGGCGCATGAGCACCTGGTGGTACCCGGAGCGGAGGTCCAGCTTGGTGAAGTAGCGCGCGCCGTGGAGCTCATCCAGCAGCTCGTCGACGACGGGAATGGGGAACGCGTCCTTGACCGTGAGCGCGTTGAGGGCGCGGTAGTCGGCCGCCAGGCGCCCGCGACCCGTCCGCTTCTTGACGAGGGAGGACCGGAGACGAACGGCGAAGTCGCCGCGCGCACGATCCCTCGCCGATCATGGCGGCGCACTGACGTTCGAGCTCGTCCTTGTGGGCCGCCGGGTACCGGTATGGACGCACAGCCACCGGTTGTGCGCCTGGCTTGAGGGTGATGCGGTGGTCGTGGGCACGCTGCGGTGGCAGCCCCGTTGGCTCTGCGAAGATGGCGCTGAAGGAGTCGAGGAGCGCTTCAAGGTGGGGCTCGGGCACCACCGAGGCACTGATGGCAGCCGGGCCGGTGGCAGAGACGGCGGTCCAGGACACCGTGCGCCCCTGGTGCTGGAAGGACAGGCGTCGGCTGGCCAAGTCCCAAACGATCGGCCCCAGCGCGCCCAGCCACCTTGTGCCAAGGACGACGTCGTACCCGGCCAACGGCATGACGAACAAGTCGGCCGGGAACGGGACGCCCTCGATGGAGAGTGGGCGGCGCGAAGAACCCCGACGCAGGTCACGCGCTCGCCGTTGGCGACCATGGCGGTGAGGCGCGGTCGCTGCTGTAGAGGGAGGCCCGTGCGTTGCGCCGCTGCTTCGGAGATGAAGTTGTGGGTGCTCCCGGAGTCGAGGAGAGCGACCAGCGACACGGCGCCCAGGCCCACTTGGATCTGCATGGTGTCAGCCACGGGCACCCTGCGAGGGCCTGCAGCGAAAGCGGGGTGCTCGCTCCAGCGCCCGGGGCGGCGTCCCTCCGCGTCGCCAATCTCCACGCCGCCGACGAAGAAGATGCGCCCGCAAACCGGTTGTGGCCACGCCGAATATTTCTCATTGCATTAAAGCAGAGGCTTGGCGGCGCGTTCGCCATCTCTTCGGCGACAGACGCCGCCGTCCCCGGGTGGAGCTGCAGCAGGCGCTTGCCCCGACCGGGCGGCGCGCTGAAGGGCTGGGGGCCGCGGAGCCGCCAGCGCCGCCGCGCGGCCGCGGTGCAGGAAGGAGGGCGCGCCGGTTGCCCCCGGCCGGGACCGGGCGGAGTCTTGTCAAGTTCCATCGCCCCACTTGACGCGCCAAACTCATGGCGGCGACGCCTCCGGTGGTGGATCCGAACCGCGTGGGTCGAGTGGCGGCGGGAGCCCCCGCAAAGCGCAGCCGACGCGTTGTGCCTCGTCCAGCCGGCCCGCGCGAGGAAGAAGCTCCTGGAACCGGTTGGAGTACTCCTCCACGGTGCCGGTGCGGCGGCACTCGGCAAGCTCGAAAAGTGGCGCCGAACGGAGGGGCGGCCCGAACCGTAGTTGAAGCAGCCCTTGAAACGCCCCCATGGTGGCGTCCCCTCGTCCTCCTGCAGCTGGATGAACCAGAGCTGGGCGACGCCCTCGAGGTTGTACGACGCCATCCACACGCGCTCCTCCCGCATGGTGCGCCGTTGTCGGAAGTACGATTCGCACTTGTTGATGAAGAGAAGGGGATCGGTTTTGCCATCAAACCGCGGAAGTCCCACTTCGAACTTTGGTGGGCGATCGAGGTCGCGTGGGCGCGGTCCGGTGCGGCCACCGGATGTCGACGACGCCTCGGACTTCTCCTTCAAAGCCAGCGATGTCGGGTCCGCATCTCCTTCATCATCTTGATGACATCGGGCGAGGGTTGGCTCGGACATGGTGGGGGAGGTCGCCGTGGATGTGGCCGGGCGATGGGGGTGGTGGTGGGTCGGAGGCCGGCCGCGGGCGGAAGCAAAGGCCGGAGGATTGCGACCGACTCGAGATACCAGGTTGTCAAGGGCCCGGAGGTCTAGGTAGGTGGCCCTCGGCCACGGAGGTCGAGCCTCGGTCCGTCGTCTTCTCCGGCGTGGTTATACCGCACACCCGTAGGCTTAGTTGAGAGGAAGAGGGAGATTAGATAATGATCTTGCTTAATTCTTTCTCACGCCCCGTTTACAAGGATATAAGGCCGATCGGCCAATATGCATGGAGCCAATCGCTCCTTGATTCTAGGCATGCTAAAACAAACTTTCCAACTAACACTTATTTTCTAACTTTAGCCACTAGAGCCGGCGGGCCGTGGCCTCCCCTCGCTCTGGCACGCCGCGGGCAAGACGCGCCCGACGTCGCGGGCGCGACGCTTCCCGATGTAGGGGCGACCGTACATGACACCACACCTGCAGCTTGTAGTCAAATAGCACACATGATATTTTTTTTTTTTCATACCAAGAATAAACTACGGAATAGAACCACCAAGAGGAGTTTTGTCGGCTCATTCATATTTAGTAGCGCATACAACAACACAAAGATGAAAATTTAAAATGGCTCCTAATTGCCTAAGAAAATAAGATATCATTGGTAATACTTGACAACTTTAGTGTTTTTGTGCAGCGTGCATATAATTTTTTTTGTTGACAATGGCAAACCACACCTGTAGCTTGTAGTCAATTAGCACATAAGATACATTTCTTTCATACCAAGAATAAACCATGGAATAGAACCACCAAGGGGAGTTTTGTCGGCTCATTCATATTTAGTAGCGCATAACAAAGACAAAGATGAAAATTAAAAATGGCTCCTAATTGTCTAAGAAAATAAGATATCATTGGTAATACTTGACAACTTTAGTGTTCTTGTGCAGCGTGCATATAAATTTATTTGTTCATACCTTGTATTCATTAGCAAAAATAGAGATTGCAGCGGGTAAGGTCACAGCTCATACCCGAAAGTGACCACATCGAAGTAGGGAGAACATTCATAGAACCGGTTTGTCGATTCGGCTAGATTGGGCGGAATTGACACGTATTCTTCGGATCGCTGGAGCTCGGAGACGACGCACGTGGTCGCAGCTTTCTCTCCGCGGCGACGACGCAGCAGCAGCTCGGGCAACGAGGTGGAGGGGAGGAGCCGCGGGTGCGGGCGGGCGGCAGCGGCGGCGGCGGCGGCCGCTGGTGCGGGGGGGGCGGCGGCGACGCGAGAGCTGAAGGCGAAAGATATTTTTCATTTGCTTGCTTATCCCCTAGAGATTACATGCCTCTTGCTTATATAGCCCGACTAGTGGGACTTGTAATCTAAGCAATCTCTATAAGGTTTCCTTATACGATTGGAATACCTTTTACAAGCAATTCCTATTTTATTATTTCCTAATAAGGGTCTCCCTTATAGATGAGATAGCACCTTGTACACCAAAAAATTACCTAAGATAATCCTAACTTGAAAGCGAAGCAAACTCGGAGTCGTACGGGAGAAGGAAGGCGGCGGCGGCCCCCCCCCCTACGCGCGCGCCCTCGCCCCTCCTAGGCCGGCGGCCGGCGCATTTGGCCCAATTAGCCACTCTCGGGTGGCCCACTTCGTTCATGACATCTCCCCACCGCTCGACGACGGGCGCGGCCCACGTGCCGCCCAACCCACCACGAGTGGCGAAGGGGCGACCGATCGGGGAGGTGACCACCCGGGCCCGGCGAAGACGAGGGACCGCGACTTGTCGTTGTCGCCGCTGCGCATAATCGGGCGCCCTTGTCGGGCGAAGGAGAAGTCGAGGTGGAGGTCGCCGGGCGCAGATGCTGAACTTGAAGCTCGGGGCTGTCTGGCGGGACGTTCGCCCATGCACGACGCATGACGGAGGTGCCGAGGGTCCCCGATGTACCGATCATCCGGTGGGTCGGGCGGAGGAGACGTGTAGGTGTAGGTCGTCGGCAGTGTCACCTTAGCATGGAGCTGCCGGCAAGACGTGACGGATCGACGTGGGCGGCGATGTGGTGAAGTCGAGGGAGGCGCCGTAGAGGAGGTCACCGGGCATGCTCACCACGGCGCCCCAACTGGATCTCCTCGCGGCCCATCTTTGCACCGACGGTGACGCTCCCCATGCGTAAGAAGACGTCGCCGTTGTTGTCGAAGAGGAGGACGCCGGCACCCTCGATCCGCCTCGTCGGGGCGTGGCCGGAGAAGAAGGACGCTTGCCGGAACGCCGATCCTCTCGAGGACGATTGGGGAGGTGGAAGCCCACCGCTACGCCATGCAACGGACGCGTTCTCCCCCAGCAGAAGTCCCGGAGAAGCTCGGGCGCCGGGGATGTAGTAGCGGTCGGTACCTCACGATGCCATAGTGGAGGCTCCACTGGCGCCAGAGTCCCGCAGCGATGGCGTTGGAGATGATCCCGAGCTCCTTGTTGGTCGCCGTGGGCCGGTGCAGCCCGCGATCATGTCGTTCGACGCCGGCCGCCGACATGTCGCCCATAGCGACAAAGAAGACGCCGTTGGGCTGGTATCGCGGTCAACCAGGGCGCCATGATGTCGTCGTTGATGTTGCCGGTGTAGCCGCTTGGGCCGACTTTGGCCGCCGTTGTCGCGCCCGCTCGGCGTCGTCCGCTCGTCGTCGTTGTAATCGGGCGGGGCGGGTCGATGGCCTCCTCCATCGAACGGGCTCGAACCATTCGAAAGTGCCATCCATAGCGAGGTGAGCAAGCCTTCGACGAAGAGGTCGACGCGAGTGGCGCCTCTCTCAAAATCCATGCGTGAAGCATAGACCTTGAAGGCGTTGATGTAGTCGCCCGCCTTGCCCCCGGGAGGGCGGGCGCGTATGCCCCCATGGCGTCGAGGTGTCGGGCGGGCCGGCGATGTCGCAGCGCCCGGTGAACTCGCCCCACTCTAGTGGGGACTTCTTCTTGACAGTCGATGTACCGCATCGCAGCAAGACCGGGTGAGGTGGAAGGCGCAGCGTAACTCACGTAGTAGTAAGGGTCGATGTCCAAGTTGAGCTCGAAGAAGAGCTCCAGCTTGCGAATCCGCAGGTCGGGTCGCCGGTTCCGTCGAACTCCTCGGACTTGCGGCGCGGACGTAGCGAGGGAGGGTATCTTTGCCGCGGGTGGCAGCACGGTGCCGGGCGCCGGTGGCGCGGTCAGCACGTGAGCGCCGCGGTGGCGCTGGGAAGGGGCAGGGGCGCCGCTGGTGACGCCATCTCTGCCGAGAGTCTGACGCGGTTGCGGAGGTGTCGGTGGAGAGGAGAGGGCAGCCGGGTGCGGTGTCGCCGAGGATGACATCGATGGCGGTTGGTGCGCCATGTACAACGCCGTCTTCCTCTTAAATGGAGGATGGCGGGTCGGAGTCAACGCCGATCCGCGCAGGGAAGGGGTGGCGGCCGGCTGCGCCCGGGCCGGCCCTCGTCCGGCGGCGGAGGTCGCCGTGGGCCGCCCTCCGGCTTGGTCGCCATGCTCGCTGGGGTCCTCGAGGTGATGCGGGCGCATCGCGCCAGGCGACGGCGAGCCTCCATGTCGCCGGGCGCCCGACCGATCCGGGCCAGCTTGTCGCCGAGGAGCATCTTCAACGCCGCGGTGAACTCCTTCATCTCGGAAGCCATGGGTGGTGGGAATCGCCCCGGTCTCCGGATACCGGTCGCCGATTCGGCTAGATTGGGCCGGAATTGACACGTGTTCTTCGACCGTTGGAGCTTCGAGACGACGGGCCGCTTCTCGCCGGGCGGCGACGAGCCGCAGCTCGGGCAACGAGGTGGAGGAGAGGAGCCGTGGGGAGGGGCGGCGCGCCACGCCACGGGCACGCGCGCGGCGGCAGCGGGCGGTGGCGCGCGCTGGTGCGGGCGGGGCGGCGGCGGCGGACGCGAGAGCTAAAGGTGAAAGATTTTTTTATTTGCTTGCTTATCCCCTAGAGATTACATGCCTCTTGCTTATATAGCCCGACTAGTGGGACTTGTAATCTAAGCAATCTCTATAAGGTTTCCTTATACGATTGGAATACCTTTTTACAAGCAATTTCTATTTTATTATTTTCTAATAAGGGTCTCCCTTATATATGAGATAGCCCCTTGCACACCAAAAATTACCTAAGATAATCCTAACTTGAAAGTGAAGCAAACTCGAGTCGTGCGGGAGAAGGAAGGCGGCGGCAGGGGCCGCCCCCCACCACCCCCCCCCCCTTCCCCCCCCCCCCCACCCCCTTGGCTGCTGCGCCCCTCGCCCCTCCCCGGGCCGGCGGTCGTCATTTGGCCCAATTAGCCACTCTCGGGTGGCCCACTCGTTCATGACACAAAAATGCCAATGTATTTTTTTCTGCAAATCAACACAGAAAGCATACAGAGTTGTAACGGAAAAAAAACTGAAAATCACAACAAAATTACTCTAGAGGCTGACCACATAGAAGTAGGGAGAACATTCAAGAAACTCCGTGTATGCGTGCACTATTTATGGAAGTTGATACACACTATTTAAGAAAGAAGCAACCACTCATTCCAACGAAAAACACAGAGGTATATATGCAGTCAGTATATATAATTTTGTAGGACAATTATTTAATTCTAAAACTCTAGGTTTTATTAGACTCGCCGGAGTACCATATTGTAACATGAATCGACATTTACTTGGATATAAAATCAAATAAGGCAAATAATAAACACTTTTCATGGCAAATGTAAGTAATCAGAACCACATATATTTAGAGTAAGCTAGAAATCATATTCATATTCATGATAAGAAAACTCAAGACCGGAAAGCAAGACAATGTATCTCCATCTTCATTAGTTGATATCCGAACAATCGATAGAAAATCAGCTACATAAATAAGAATGCTTCAAGTACCGAAATGTGTGATGCTTGAAGATTATGCCAAATCTCACCCTTGTAAACCACTAATTCAGATGTGAAGACCGGAAAGCAAGACAATGTATCTCCATCTTCATTAGTTGATATCCGAACAATCGATAGAAAAATCAGCTACATAAATAAGAATGCTTCAAGTACCGAAATGTGATGCTTGAAGATTATGCCAAATCTCACCCTTGTAACCACCGATTCGGATGCCTCTTTGTTCCATGGTCAAATCAGGACCTATGATCCAACACTTTGACCTAGATATGGGGAGATCGGGGATGTGGCATGGATCTCAGAGAGAGGAGGATATGGACCACCATAGGAAGAACCCGGTTCTTCCCCAAACCGAAACCCTAGAAATCAGAATCCCCAAATCACCGAGACTCCCGCCAACACCATAGGAGAAGAGGTAAGGTCATTTACTCACAAGAAGACGACGAGAGAGACCGCCGCGCGAGGGGCTCCATTGCTACGCCACCGGGGCGCCCACCAGCTGGGGTGAACTCGCAAAGATAGCGTAGTAGCTCCAGGCTGCGGCGGCGCCGAGGGCCCCCGAGACGCGGGGCGAGTTCAGGGAGAGGGAGAGGAAGGAGGAGGGCGACCACCGCATGGGGAGGAAGGCCATGCGGCCGGCTACCGCCACCACCTGATACCGGGCGCCGGGGGAGAGGGAGAGAGAAACCAAGACGGGTAAGAAACATCGGGAACGACGGAAAGGGAAGAGAAGGGTCGGGAAGGGAAGAGATACTACATCAGATGGAGAAGCAGAAGCCTAGTATATATTTGTCCACAACTGATTCTGACGAGAACCTGGGCTGAAAGAGGAAAATAGAGTAGGATTAGGAGAAACCAAAGATATCCTAATCGGCGAGACGTGGTTTGAATCCGCCTCAAGATATCCCGGCCGCCAGAATCGAAATCCGACAGCTGGTAAATTTTTGAAGCAACGTGGCTGCTGGTTCTTGCCGAGGAGCCATTCACGCTTCTATCAGTTAGATATAGGCTATGGATTCATGGGTACAGCACACTCTAAGAGGTTTTAGCTACAACCCGCAGTAGCTATAACTCAATAGTCAATAGGAACACAGGTGGCTCTCCCGATACACTATACACTCCATATATGTAAGCATATCTCGCTAGGCTCCCTTTGAGACATGTGGCTCTATACTACTACCGAGTCCATTTGAGAGGCCGCTAGAAAAACCTCCCCTAGTCATGATTTTTTTTCTTTCTAGAAATCACCGATTTCTAGAAACAAGAGTATGTCGATTCCGGCTAGATTGGGCCGGAATTGACACGTGTTCTTCGACCGTTGGAGCTCCCGAGATGGCGTGACGGGGCTGCAAATTCTCGCCGGGCGGCGACGAGCGGCAGCACGAGCAACGAGGAGGAGGGAAGGAGCCGCCGGGGGGGGCGGTGGCCGGCGGCCGGCGGGGTGGGGGCGCCATAGCGGGCGCGGCAAAGGCGGTGGCGGCGGCGGCACGGAGTTGGAGAGCGAAAGATATTCTTTATTTGCTTGCTTATCCCCTATAGATTACATGCCTCTTGCTTATATAGCCCGACTAGTGGGACTTGTAATCTAAGCAATCTCTATAAGGTTTCCTTATACGATCGGAATACCTTTTACAAGTATATCCTAATTTATTATTTCCTAATAAGGGTCTCCCTTATAGATGAGATAGCCCCTTGCACACCAAAAATTACCTAAGATAATCCTAACTTGAATATGAAGCAAACTCGGGATCGTACGGGAGAGGAAAGGCGGCGGGCGGCAGGGCCGCCCTCCCCGCCCCCCCCCCCCCCCGGGCCGGCGGCGTGGCGTTTTGGCCCTTCTAGCCACTCGGGTGGCCCACTTTTGTTCATGACATCTCCCCACCGCTCGACGAGGCGGCGCGTCCCACGTGCCGCCCAACCCACCACGTGTGGGCGAAGGGGCGCACCGATCGGGAGGTGACCACCCCAGCCCGGTAGAAGAGGAGAGGACCGCACTTGTCGTTGTCGCCGTTACGCACACTTGCGTCCCTTGTCGGGCGAAGGAGAAGTCGAGGTGGGGTCGCCGGGTAGGTGCTGAACTTGAAGCTCGGGGGCTGCACGAAGGGATGTGCCGCCCATGCGCGACGCATGACGGAGGCGTTGAGTGTTCCGGACAGCTCGATCATCCGCGTGCTCGGTGGAGGAGACGTGTAGGTGTATGTCGTCGGCACTATCACCTTAGCATGGAGCTGCCTGCAGTAGACGTGGCGGATCGACGTGGGCGGCGAGGAAGTGAAGTCGAGGAGGCAGCCGTGGGAGGAGGTATCTTGGTGTGCTCACGGGCGACCCCAACTGGATCTCCTCAAGTCCATCATGCTGCACCGACGGTGACGCTCCCAATGCGGAAGAAGACGCCGCCGTTGTTGTCGAAGAGGAGGACGGTGGCACCGCCGATCCTCTCGTCGGGGCGTGGCCGAGAAGAAGGACGCTTTGCCGGGAATGCCCGATCCTCCCGGGGGACGATTGGGGAGGTGGAAGCCCATCGCTACGCCATGCGCCGGGACGTTCTCCCCATCATGAAGTCCTCGGAGAAGCTCAAGCAGCGGGGATGTAGTAGCGGTGGAAGTACCTCACGATGCCATAGTGGAGGCTCCACTCGCGGCGCTGAGCCCGCAGCTGATGGCGTTGGAGAAGATCCCGAGCTCCTTGTTGCTCGTCGTGGCCGTGCAGCTCCGTGATCATGTCGTTCGCGTCCGCCGCCGCCGATGTCGCCCATAGCAACAAATAGACGTTGCTGGCCTGGTATGTGATCAACCAGGGCGGCCATGATGTCGTCGTCGATGTTGCCGGTGCCGCCGTGGTGGCCGGTGTTGCCCGGGCCGATGCCGGCGCCCGCCCCGCGTCGTCCGCCTCGCCGCCGTTGTATCGGGCGGGTGAGGTCGATGGCCTCCTCCATTGAACGGGGCTCGAACCACTCGAGTGCCGAGTGCCGTCCGCAGTCGCGTAAGCCTTCGACGAAGAGGTCGACGCAGTGGGCGCTGTCCCTCAAAATCCATGCGTGATGCATAGACCTCGAAGGTGTCGATGTAGTCATCCAACTTGCCCCCCCGGGGGGCGCGCGTATGCCGCCATGGCGTCGAGGTGTCCGGGCGGACCGAGGTGATGTCGCAGCGCGCTGCGAACTCATCCCACTCGAAGCGGGGACTTCCTCTTGGACAGGTCGATGTACCGGATCGCGGCAAGACCGGTGAGGTGGAAAGCGGCGTAACTCACGTAGTAGTCCGGTCGATGTCCAAGTTGAGCTCGAAGAGGAGCTCCAGCCGAATCCATAGGTCGGGTCGTCGGTGCCGTCAAACTCCCGGACTTGCGGGCGCGTGGCGTAGCGGGAGGGTGCAATGTCGCGGGTGGCAGCACGGTGCCGGGCGCCGCGGTGGCCCGCATGCGGGGACAGAGGCGGGGCGCCGCGGTGGCGCCGGAGCGGGGGCAAAGCACCGCGGGGTGACGCCATCTCTCGCCGGAGAGTCCCGCGCGTTCGCAGTGTCGGAGGCGAGGAGAGGGCAGCCGGTGCTGCGGTGTCGCCGAGGATGACGCCGATGACGGCCGGTGCGCCACGCATAACGCCATCTACCTCCTCAAGCCGAGGATAGCGGGGTCGGAGCCGACATCGAGGTCCGAGGCGGGGAGGGAGGCGGCGCCGTGGCTGTGCCCGGGCCGCCCCGTGCCGGCGGCGGCGTTACCGCTAGGCCGTCCTCCAGCGTGGTCGTCGTGACGTGCTGGGATCCTCGAGGCGGTGTAGGCGTGCTCCATACGACGGGAGGTGGTCCTCCATGTCGCCGGGCGCTTTGGCCGATCCGGCGCAGCTTGTCGCCAAGGAGTGCCTTCATCGCCGCGTTGAACTCCTTTTATGTCGGAAGCCATGGGTGGTGGGAAACGTCCTAGTCTCCGCATATACTAGGCCGCCGATTCGGCCAGATTGGGCCGGAATTGACACGTGTTCTTCGACCGTTGGAGCTCCCGAGATGGCGTGCGGGGCTGCAGCTTCGCCGGCGGCGAGCGAGCAGCAGACGAGCAACGAGGAGGAGGGAAGGAGCCGCCGTCGAGGGGAGGGGGCGGTGGCCAGCGGCCGGCGCGCAAGGGCGCGGGCGGCGGCGGGCGGCGGGGGCGCGCACGGGTGCGGGCAGGGTGGCGGCGGCGGCGGCACGGAGAGTTGGAGAGCGAAAGATATTTTTTTATTTGCTTGCTTATCCCCTAGAGATTACATGCCTCTTGCTTATATAGCCCGACTAGTGGGACTTGTAATCTAAGCAATCTCTATAAGGTTTCCTTATACGATCGGAATACCTTTTACAGGCATATCCTAATTTATTATTTTCTAATAAGGGTCTCCCTTATAGATGAGATAGCCCCTTGCACACCAAAAAATTACCTAAGATAATCCTAACTTGAATATGAAGCAAACTCGGGATCGTACGGGAGAGGAAAGGCGGCGGGGGGCAGGGGCCGGCCCCCCGCGCGCCCGCCCCTCCCCTCCCCGGGCCGGCGGCGCTATGCTTTTGGCCCATCTAGCCACTCTCGGGGTGGCCCAATTCTGGTTCATGACATATATCCATTCATCTCTTGAGATTTAGGGGTAGGCTAATTTTGATCCACTTCTATAAGTCGATTTCTCGTAGAAGTCCAAAATTAACCGATTTGTAGTAAATCATATTTCTAGAAATTGGCAACTTTATACTAGAAATCGATTTCCAGTAGATCATATTTCTAGGTACAGCTGATGTTGGTGCAGCTGAAAAAGTGAAAAGACTAATGTCTCTCAAATAGATTTCTAGAGGCATATCTTTGAAGGCAACATATCAAGTGCAAACCAACCTCTCCTGCAAACTATGCAAACTTCTAATCTGGTAGATCATATTTCTAGGTACAGCTGATGTTGGTAGATCATATTTGAAACCATTAAAAAAGTTTATTGATAGAACTATCTCTGGCGTCTATATATGAAAATGTAGTTTATGTAGTATTGGTAAAAGCACGAATCCTTTGCACAAATTGTCAAATGTGCTCTAGTAGTTTAGCCTTTAGTAGATGTATAATACCAATTGCAATTCACTAAATTTCATCAATCAGATTGTTGTGTAATTCTCTTGCGATTACTTTTAGAGTATTAGGGCCGCAGCCCCAGCCTTTCAACTAGTAGTCGAAGACCACTGAAACTTTACAGGGTCAGGTTTTAACCAAAAGTGAATCCTCACTTTAGCCGGGACGAAACTCCCACCAACACGCACTGATCATTACACAGTGTAACTCTTTTTTTTCGAAAACGTGCACATTGCACGTTTTTCATTAAGAGGAAACAGAGGTGTCATTACAAACACAGTGCAACTCTGAAGCAAAGGACATCACACCAAAACTCCACCCGGGAGTCCGGGACCAGTGCCCTTTGCAGAAGCCAGAAGCCCGAGAGAAACATTCAGAACTCCACCAAGCTTCAGAGAAGAAGCCAAGTCTGAAATCATCATGCCGTCCACCGAAGAAGCTTAAACACCTTGAAGTTCACACATCGAGCATGTATGTATTGTTGGGACTGGAAAATGAAAACTTTGATAATTTCAGTATATATATACTTCTCTCCGTGTTCCCACTTTCCGACAGTGAAGTTGCTTGCTTGGAGTTTGCTGTTGTCATGCTTACAGACGAACTTCTCAACAAGTGAGAGACATATTGTGCCCGAACGTTATCCCCGCCCAGCCCAAGCACGCCGTTCCCAAAGGAGCTGGATCCTGGAAGGAGCCATGCCCGCGTGGACTGTTCCTTCATCTGGCATCCTGCGGACGGCCGACTAAGGCTGTAGTGTGTGTTGTCATGTCTGATTCCTGAGAGCCTCACATTCCTACTAGTTCATGCCATGAAATGGAGCACCATGACGCTTCATTTGTGTATGGACCCGACCGGAGGTTGAAAGCTCCAGTGACAGGCAAACAAAGGTATTGAGCAACTAGACACCAGGGAGAACTTGTGGGAGACAAATAAAAAAGTGTATGTATAAATAGGGTGGAAGTATACCCGGGCCCGTCGAGGAGGGTGCGGGTCCACATCACCCAAATTCATATCACTGTTATCAATCTTATCCTCCAAATCTTATATACATGTCCATTGAAAGTTAATGAATGAGATATGCTTTGAGTTAAACTACTAACTTCTATTACTATTTTGACATTTTGTGCATATATATATATGCCATAACAGATAAGGACTCCACGCCAAAGCTGAACCCATGGAATGGAAACCCCACGTTCACACTTCAAGTTTTAGTGGAATCGATTGCAATTCACTAAGTAATTCATGACATCAGCCTGCTACTTTGTGCAGATTGATATGACTACATCTATACCTGTGTTTTCTCTACCAGTATTTTAAAGATCTCCGTGGTCACCGACTAGGTTTTTTTCTACCGGTAAGAAAAAAATTCAGTCCCCAGCCACACTGGCGAAATTTTGGAAATATCATGTCAAATTTAAATTGATTTTTAAAAAGTGTCATGACCCAAAAAGAGATCGCGGGAATAGGGCCCAACAAGGGGGGGAACCGCCGCCGCCTAGGGCCCCAAGGCCTGGCGCGCCCCGGCTCCTCCGGCCGCCATCGCCCTCCGTGAACGCTGCCACGCCGGTTGCTTCGCAATTAAGTAAGGAATATTTAAGGAATAAAATAGGGAATAAATAGATTGCTTGTAAAAGAGGAATTCCAATCTATAAGGAAACCTCTAGATCTTTCTTAGCATGCAAGTCTCCCCTCGGACTATAAATACAAGGGGCATGTAGCCGTTGAATCTTAAGAAGAAATAAATTAAAGGGGTAACTCCCAACAGCTCTCAGCCCTAGGCTCTCTCTCCCTCTCCATCCCGCGGCGTCGCGCCGTCGTTACCACCGCCGCACGCCGCCGGCACGCCGCCACTCGCCGCTCCGCGCGCCCACGCCCGCTGCCCCAGCGCCCCGCCGCGCCGCCAGCGCGCCCGCGCGCCGCCGACCTCCACCACCTCCACCAACCACGCTGCCCCCTCTTCCTCTCTCACTCCCTCCGCTTCCTCGCTGTCGTCATCGATCTACGATCACCTCACCGCCAATCGCCGTCATCACCACCATCTACACCATCACCGCCGCCGCCAAGATCGCCGACGATCAAGAATCGGTGTCAATTCGCCCAATCTAGCCGAATCGACGGCCGGTATCCGGAGACCGGGGCGATTCCCTCCACCGACGGCTTCCGACCACCACCAACGCCAAGATCCGATGGACAGCCACAAGATCGCCGAGCTCCGGATGGAGATTTGCGTTATCTCGCGAGGAAATTCCAGGCCACCTTCACCGCCTTCCCGAGAAGATGGATGAACAGCCGCCCGACGACGTTCAACGACGACACGGCCACGGCGCCGCCAACAACGCCGCCGCTGCCATGGCCGCTCCGACATCAACAACGCTCCCATCGACATCCACGACGACCCGGTGGCCCGCGGCAAAGAAGAACACCGCAGCACGCTGGCCTTGCCGTCCGACGTGCGCCCTACACCGTCACCTCAGCCACCTCCGACGACGTCCCGCCATGGGCGCCGCCGACGGTGACGACGCTCCTACCGCGCCGCCACGCCACCCCCTCCAAGTTCATCGACACCGCAAAGCAATGAGCACGCCTAACCCAAGGATGCCCCACCTGCCGTGACCCGTGATCGAATCGTGATCGAGGGCTACCACGACGCGTCCACCACCGCCGACGACGAAAAGCCTACCCAACTAGGCCAACGCCTCGTGGCTACTACAATGGCACGTATAAGTTCCCGGTCACTACCAACATCATCTTTGACATTGGGAACATCGAGTGCCAACAAGGACGACTCAACGACGTCGCCGACGTCGGCGTGACATCGCCAATCTCAACCCCGACGTCCACGACATCCTGGACAACAACGGCAACACGAACAACAACGCCAACAACTTCGCCGACCAGGACATCACACGCTCCATAGTCACCAGGCAAGTCCATCCCATTCAACAAGGAGCTTCTACCTCTATCACCCATGCTACAACGATGTCACTTTCGACGCCGACGTCAACCAAGACGCCTTCGACCCCGGCATCATCGACGAGAACAACGACACCCCCTCGAAGCGCCAATGACATCCCCGACATCGCCATTAACGCCGTTAGCCACAATGCTTGCGGCATCGACGACATCGACAACGACAAGGACACTACCATGGGCGCCATGAACGGCAACGACGTTCGCAAGGATGCCAATGCCAATGACGTTCCCCCTGATGTCGACTACGTCTTCACCATGCCTACCATCGACAACAACCACAAGGGCATCAACCACGACGACATCCTCGCAGCCAACCTCGACATTGGCAACCACGACGTTCCACACATGGGCGCCACGGCCGATGAGAACACCGACGCCCCCCCAGGCGCCACCAAGGAGACAGTCGTTCACTCGCCGACCTTCGTCAATGATCTACTACACCGCTGGACATTCGCCGACATCGACAATGGTGGAGAACACCATAAATCAAGCTGCAGCTCCAAAGAAAGGCGACATCATCAGCACCACGCAAGCGTAACATCGTGTACACAGCTGCCAAACTGACGACAACGGCACTCCTATTTCTTTGGCTCCTCTGCATCACCAAGGCGCCACGGGAGAACGGAGACAACATACCATGGTGCCCCACTCTCGGTTTTGGGACGTCCTTCAACGGCGACACCAACAACCATCGCGACGTCGACTACGCGACTGTGGCAGCAAGGACGACTCCAGAGCCATACCAGTTGGCTCCCTTGTTCCTCAATGACATCTACGTCCAGTACGACTACGCCAACAAGCCGTGGGCTGCAATACACCAGGAGGCACCCTACACAGAGAAAACGGCGATCCTCCTCGCCCAAGACTTCGACGCTTCCATCTTCAGTAAGCCTCGACTTGTGAGCTTCACCGACGACGACAAGAGGTACATACCACCCACATCAACCTGCTACCTCGACGGCTTCGTCACTTCCTCGGAGGCTCCCATCCTTCATCAAATGGCAACACGAATTGGCGACAACCTACTTCGCATCGCTGGAACCATCAAGCTCCAACCAGGAGCAACAGTTTGGACGCCAGCAATGGAGATCGTCTTCCTCGGCAAACATCGCTACTACGTCACGGCCTTATCAAAGGTACTACAAGGTGTTCTGCACCCAAAGAATGGTCACGACTCCATCTTCGCCCGGCACATCAACAACGACAACAAGCAGAAACGACAAATAGCGAGGACGCCGCTGTCAGCGAAAAAGGGGGAGAAATGTCATGACCCAAAAAGAGATCACCGAATAGGGCCCAACAAGGGGAACCGCCGCCGCCTAGGGCCCAAGGCCCCGGCGCGCGCGCCTCCCCGCCGGCCGCCATCGCCCCTCCTCGTAAATGCGTCACGTCAGTTGCTTCGCAATTAAGTAAGGAATATTTAAGGAATAAAATAGGGAATAAATAGATTGCTTGTAAAAGAGGAATTCCAATCTATAAGGAAACCTCTAGATCTTTCTTAGCATGCAAGTCTCCCTCGGACTATAAATACAAGGGGCATGTAGCCAGTTGAATCTTAAGAAAAATAAATTAAAGGGGTAACTCCCAACAGCTCTCAGCCCTAGGCTCTCTCTCCCTCTCCTTCCTCCGCGCCGCGCCAAGGCCACCGCCCAAGACGCCGCCCGGCGCGCCGCCACTCGCCGCTCTGCGCGCCACGCCGCTGCCCACACGCCGCCGCCGCCACGCCCGCTGAAATCTCATGTTTGGTTTTGGAAATTGATGACACACTTGTGGACTAATCCTTTGCTCGAAATGTATGACTTGAGATAGGATTAGGTTGATGACAAGGAGCATGATGATCATGAACATGGACAATGTCGGTGGACTTGATGGATCGTCAAGCTCGGTTATCGGCTTGAGAGGAACCCCGGAGATCAAGGCAAAGGTATCTTGATAGGGTTTTTCCTTTCGGTGATCAAGACACGATAGAGCGTGTGATCACATTATAGGATAGATAGCCGACTATCAAGAGGGAATGCCGCGACAATCCTTTGTTGAAGTGCTTCTAGGTCCAATTGACTTGCATATTGCATTTAGGACAATGAGAGCACTAACTTCGATCTTGCCTAACTTATCGACGTGCTAACATTGGTGATAACATGGTCATCTTGGACATGTTGGCAACCTATGGCAAGAGGCGAAGCAAGTTTGAAGCAAACAAAGAAAGAAAAAGATGAAGAAGCAAATGTCGAGTAGGCGACCGGACGCACGAGGTGGTGACCGGACGACACCGACGGCTTCCGGCCGCCGCGTCTCGCGTAGAGCTCTCGCAGCGAAAAAATGACCGGACGCCGACCGGAAGCTGGACCGATGCTTCCGGTGCCCGACCGAAGCCGCGACCGGACGCTGAGGAGGGGTGCCACCGTGGGCCCGACCCTTGTCGGTAGCGACCGGAAGCGAAGGACCGGACGCTTGACCGACTGCTTTGGGTGGTTCCGGCCGGTGCGTCCCGGCCACCCCCAGAGAGCAAATTTTTAGAGCAACGACTCTATTTCGAGGGGAGCCCTATATATATCCATTTGGCTGGTTCATTTGGCTCTCTCTTGCACATTTGAACACTCTAACTTGCTAGTGAGCATTTGATACTCCTCTCCACTCATCTCTCCATCCATAATTCGTATTCTTGGTGAGATTGAGAGTGATAGAAGTGCATTGCATTGCTTGGTTGCATCTAGAGCACTTCATCCTTGGAGAAGCCGATTCTTGTTTCTCTTGGGAATTTGCCCTGTTCCCTAGCGGCTTGGAGCAAGAGGCGGTGTTGAGCTCAAGTGGAGCTTGTTTTAGGCCACACCGGTGGTGATTGTGAGGGGTCGCTCCTTACCCCGCGGAGATTCGCGAAAGGAGCACTAGTGGATTGCTCGTGGCTTGTTGGACCCTCTCTTGTGATCGTTTGCTTGAGCTCCCATAGGGGATTTGGCACCGCCATTAAGCTTAGCATACGTCAAGTGAGTGTGTCGCCACAACGGGACTTAAGCGTCTTGGGCAAGCACGTGAACCTCGGTGAAAAATCATCGTGTCAACCTTGTTGTGCTCGTTGGAGATTTCTAGTTGATCACGGTGATTGGCTTCCACCTCTACACATCGACGTCGGTATATCGATCACTACTCCTCGTGTTTTTACTTTGATATATCTTGTGTAGCTTTGCTTAGGTTGTTAGCTT
This sequence comes from Hyparrhenia diplandra, assembly GCA_015847255.1. Taxonomy (NCBI): domain Eukaryota; kingdom Viridiplantae; phylum Streptophyta; class Magnoliopsida; order Poales; family Poaceae; genus Hyparrhenia; species Hyparrhenia diplandra. The sequence continues at coordinate 295,530 of JADLZK010002174.1, read as the reverse complement.
GTTTAGTGTAGTTTAGCTCCTAGTGGTAAATTAGTTAGTCTTGCTTGCTCACCTAGGAGTAATCTAGCGACCTAGACCTTTGTGTGGATTAGAGACAATAGAATTTGACTTGTGGCTTGCTTAGCTATTTCGTAGCACCGCTTATTTAGCTTCGCCATCTTATTGTCTAATCCATTTGTTTAGTGTTGTTGCAAGAATTTTTAATAGGCTATTCACCCCCCTCTAGCCATTAGGACCTTTCAAGTGGTATTAGAGCCGAGTCACCATATTTGAGTGGCTTAACAACCAACGGTGACAAAATGGCAATGACTTTTCATGTCAACAACACCAAGAAGGCGCCACCTTTCGATGGCACCAACTTTGCCTATTGGAAGGTGAAGATGACCGCACACCCTCAAGTCAATCAATAGAGAAGTGTGGGTTGTGACCGAGAACAAGTTTGAGGTGGCAAAGCCAAATGAGCCAACCGCGGCCGAAGAGAAGAAGCTATATGCCAATGATGTGGCCGTGAGTGCTTTTCATGAGGCATTCAATGATAGAGTGTTTGAGCAAGTCAAGTCACTCACCATTGCTCATGAGATTTGGAAGAAGCTAGAAGAGTGCTATGAGGGCACCGAAGGCGTCAAGCAAGCAAAGGTATATATCAAGCTTAAGCAATTCAATAGCTTCAAGATGGAAGAAGATGAGAGCGTGTCGAGATGTTTCACCGCATACAAGTATTGGTGAACGATCTCAATGCTCTGGGAGAAGAGATCAAGGACAAGACCTTCAACATGAAGTTCTTGAGGTGTTTGCCCGAGCGGTTTGGGATGTTCATCACCGTGCTAGTGAGGACAAATTTGAAGGATTTGACTCTCAACCAATTGCTTGATGAGGTCATGACCGATGACTCATATAGAGATGACAAGAAGAAGCAAGAGCTCATCAACAAGGCAAACAAGAAGGTCAAGGAAGAAGAGAAGAAAGAGGACAAGAAGGGCTTGGCACTCAAGGCAAGCTCATCATCAAAGGACAAGAAGAAGAAAGAAGAATCAAGTGATGATGAGACTGGCACTTCTACTAGTGGAAGTGAAGTTGATGAACAATTGGCCCTCTTTGTGAGAAGATTGAGAAAATATGTGAAGAAGACATACATCAACAAGAAGAACAAGAAGCAATCATCCAAGAAGACCAAGGATGGCAAGAATGAAGGCAACATGAAGTGCTTTCGGTGTCATGATGATTGTCACTTGATAGCCGAATGCCCATATGAGAGTGAAGATGAGAAGGGCATCAAGAAAGCAAGAAAGAAGAATGATGTCAAGAATGAGAAGGAGAAGAAGCCCAAGAAGAAGAATGAGTCACATGTGGCTATGTGGGTTAGTGATGGATCATCCTCTTCAAGTGATGAAGAAGAGGAGAAGAAGAACAAGAAAAAGGGACAAGCTCACCTTGCTATGCATGACAAGATCTCCCTCTTCGACACTCCTTCCTCATGCTTCATGGCTAAGGCCACCAAGGTACAATCTATCACTAAAGATGATGATGATGATAGTGATAGTGATAGTGATGATGAGGAGCCAACTCACACTAGGGATGAGTTGAAAATTATGCTTGATGATTGCATTGACATGTACAAACAAAGTAGGAAGGAGGTCAAGGGCTTGCATAAGGAAACAAAGAGCCTTAAGCAAGAACTTGATGAGCTTCGGGCCTCTTATGAGAGTCTAAAGGTAGACCATAAGAAGCTTGAGAAATCTCATTCTAAGCTAGAGAAAGCTCACTCCTCTCTACAAGAAGAGCACAAGTTGTGCCAAGTTGTGGAAGATGTTAGTACATGCAATGCTAGCGTCATGTGTGATATTCTAGTTGATGAATCATCTCCCACATGTGTAGCCTCCACTAGCCCTATCACTAGCACATCCATCTCTAGTGAGGATAATGACAACCCTATGCTTATCCATGAGAATGCATGTTTAAAGAGGAAAGTAAAGGAGCTCAATCACTCCTTGGCTAAGGCCTATGGTGGTGAGGACCGCTTGCTTATGTGCTTGGATAGCCAAAGGGCATCCTTATACAAGGAGGGCTTAGGCTATATCCCCAAGAAAGGCAAGGCCGCCTATGTGACTCACAAGACTCGTTTTGTGAAGAATAATGGTAGCTATTGCAAAGCTTGCAAGCAAGTTGGTCACTTAGAGCCAAAGTGCATGAACAAGAAGACCAATGTTTCTTCTATCAAGCTTGATCATTCTTATATGCTTGTGAAGAAGGACAATGGTGTTCGTGCTAGGTACATTGGTACACCATGGATGGGCTCAAACAAGAAAGCCATTTGGGTATCAAAGGCCTTGGTGACTAACCCTGAAGGACCCAAAAAGGTTTGGGTACCTAAGAAGAATTGATCTCTTTTTGTAGGTCAATTACCGAGCCGGAGGAGAGCATTGGATAATGGATAGTGGGTGCACTCAACACATGACCGGGGATTCTCATATGTTCAAGTCAATTAGCATCAAGGGCATTGATGAGTACGAGTCAATCACATTTGGCAATGACAAGAAAGGCAATGTGTTGGGGCTAGGCAAGATTGCTATCACTCAAGAGAAAAGCTTGTCAAAGGTGTTGCTAGTTGATCATCTTGATTACAACCTCTTGTCGGTTTCTCAACTTTGTGACCATGGGTACAAATGCATATTCACAAGTCAAGAAGTTGAAGTGGTTAGTGGTGATGGTGCCAATATGATCTTTAAGGGATTTAGATATGGTGATCTCTACCTTGTTGACTTCAACTCAAAAGAAGCCAAGTTGACAACATGTTTACTCTCAAAGGCTAGCAAAGGGTGGTTGTGGCATAGAAGGCTTGGTCATGTTGGAATGAAGCAATTGAACAAGTTGATGAAGCATGACTTGGTTAGAGGCTTGTATGATGTGAAGTTTGAGAAGGACAAACCTTGTGGAGCATGTCAAGCCGGGAAACAACATGGCAATGCACATCCAACCAAGAGCGCAATGAGTACAAGCAAGGCATTTGAGTTGCTACACATGGACTTGTTTGGGCCAACATCATATTCTAGCATTGGAGGCAACAAGTATAGTTTTGTCATGGTTGATGACTACACTAGATACACATGGGTGTTCTTTTTGCATGACAAGAATGATGTGTTTGAGCTTTTCAAGACATTTGTCAAGAGGGTTCAAAATGAGTTTGAGACATCCATCAAGAAGATTAGGAGTGACAATGGAAGTGAATTCAAGAACACAAGAATTGAAGAGTTGTGTGATGAGCTTGAATTGGACATCAATTCTCACCAACCTACACCCTCAATCCAATGGTGTAGTTGAGAGGAAGAATAGAACCTTGATTGAAATGGCAAGATCAATGCTTAGTGAATACAATGTTAGCCATTCCTTTTGGGCCGAAGCAATCAACACGGCTTGCTATTGTAGCAACCGACTCTATTGCCATGGGATGCTTGACAAGACACCATATGAATTGCTAAATGGAAGAAAGCCCAACATTGGTTACTTTAGAGTCTTTGGATGCAAATGCTACATTCTCAAGAAAGGCACAAGATTGGACAAGTTTGACAAGAAATGTGATGAAGGATTCCTAGTTGGATATTCAACCACAAGCAAAGCATATAGAGTTTGGAACTTGGGTAGTGGCAAGCTTGAAGAAGTTCATGATGTTGAATTTGATGAAACCCAAGGCTCTCAAAATGAAGTTGAAAATCATGATGATGTGAGTGGTTCCAACTTGGAGAATGCAATGAGAAATATGGATGTTGGTGACATTCGCCAAGGCGAGTTGATGATGATGATGACACTCCATTGCCTACCACTACCATTGAAATCAATGCAAATGAAGCAAGCACTAGTGGTACTCAAGATGAAGACCAAGAGCAACAAGCTAGTCCAACTCCCCATCCTAGTCATCAAGTGCAAGTGATGCAACCATCCAACATAGCAAGAGACCACCCAATTGATCAAATTGTCGGTGACATCAATAGTGGAGTGGTTACTACTAGAAGATTGGCATCCTTTTGTGCACACCATGCCTTTGTAGCACAAGAAGAACCGGAGAACATTGAAAATGCATTAAAGAAGGAAGATTGGATCAATGCCATGCATGAAGAGTTGAACAATTTCAAGAGAAATGATGTATGGGAATTGGTGGAAAGACCAAAGGACTATAATGTGATTGGAACCAAGTGGGTCTTCAAGAACAAGCAAGATCAAGATAGAATTGTTGTGAAGAACAAGGCAAGGCTAGTAGCTCAAGGGTACACTCAAGTAGAGGGTCTTGACTGTGGAGAGACCTATGCACCGGTTGCTAAACTTGAAGCAATTAGAATCTTGCTTGATTATGCATGTGCTCATGATATCAAGCTCTATCAAATGGATGTGAAGAGTGCATTCTTGAATGGCTTCATCAATGAGTTGGTGTATGTTGAACAACCACCGGGTTTTGAAGATGACAAGTATCCCAACCATGTTTACAAGTTGAAGAAGGCTTTGTATGGCTTGAAGCAAGCACCAAGAGCATGGTATGAGAGGTTGAGAGATTTTCTCCTCTCTAAAGGGTTCAAGATGGGCAATGTGGACACCACTCTCTTCACCAAGAAGATTGGGAATGACTTGTTTGTATTGCAAATATATGTTGATGACATTATCTTTAGGTCAACCAACCAAGAGTTTTTGTGAAGAGTTTGCTAAGATGATGGCCAATGAGTTTGAAATGTCAATGCTTGGAGAACTCACATTCTTTCTTGGACTTCAAATCAAGCAATTGAAGAATGGCACATTTATTAGTCAAGGCAAGTACATCAAGGATATGATCAAGAAGTTTGATCTTCAAGATGCCAAGTCAATGTCCACACCTATGGCAACAAATGGAAGCTTAGACCCCGATCCTAGTGGCAACATGGTTGAGCAAAAGAAGTATAGGTCAATGATTGGTAGTTTGCTCTATGCAACCGCATCAAGACCGGACATTGCCTTTAGTGTGGGCATGTGTGCTAGATATCAATCCGATCCAAGAGAAAGTCACCTCAAGGCAACAAAGAGAATTGTGAGGTACTTGAAGGGCACACAAGATGTTGGACTATGGTATCCCAAGGGATCCAAGTTTGATTTGATTGATATTCGGATTCCGACTATGGAGGGTGCAAGATCAATAGAATGAGCACAAGTGGCACATGTCAATTCCTTGGAAGGTCACTAGTATCATGGTCTTCAAAGAAGCAAAATAGTGTTGCTTTCTCAACCGCCGAAGCCGAATACATTAGTGCGGGGAAGTTGTTGCACTCAATTGCTTTGGATGAGGTCAACCTTGAGGGATTTTGATTCAAATTTGACAAGGTTCCATTGTATTGTGACAATGAAAGTGCTAGAAAGATGACTCAAAATCCGGTTCAACATCCAAGAACAAAGCACATTGATATAAGGCACCACTTCATAAGAGATCATCAACAAAAGGGTGACATTTGTATTATGGGCATTGGCACCGAAGATCAACTAGCCGACATATTCACCAAGCCACTTGATGAGAAAAGATTTTGCATGCTAAAGGGAGAATTGAACATTATTGACTTCTCCAACTTGAGTTGATGCACCCCACTTATATGACATGCCTCTCCTTCGACAAACCCAAGGTAAAAGTTGTTTGTCATGGCTTTCATATTATGCTAAGGACTTGTTAGTGCATCTAGACATCTTGCATGCTTAATAGGCTCATTCATGGAAAATCAAATGGTTTCAATGTATGTGTGGCACCACTATTGCTTTGAATGGTTTTATGAACTAGTGGTGGCATATGACATGTTTATGTGCTTGCAATCCTAGTGTCAACTCTAGAAAAATGAGCTATTGATGTGTATTCTAACATGGTGCAAGATAACCCTTATGCATATGAGGTGTGAAAAAGCTTGTCCTTGGTTCAAACTTGAATACATGGAAAGGCAAGTGATCTAGATGAGACCACATGTGATACTTTGATTGACTTGATTTCTCTCATTTACACCTTTTTGATGATTGTTGACAAAGGGGGAGAAATAAGTCACAAAGATGTTGGAAAGGATCACACAAATAGGGGGAGCAAGCTCATAGACTATTTGTGCATTTGTATGTGCATGATCATAATGAAATGTTGCATTGAGCAATTTAAATTCAATATATATGCTTGATTGGTGTATGCTAGTTTTTGAAAATTGAATGATGTATTGACCAACTAGCATGCATAGGATGTATCTAGACAAAGCTCACATTTTAGCCTATAATGTTGATCTCTTGGGGTATGTTGAGGTTTGATGATTGTCTAGTTACATTGATGATAAGGACTCCGATGGTTTCATGCTTCAAAGGTCCGAATTCTAGAACCTTAGCATCCCTTTTGGTATTAGTATCTCTCCCCATGATTTCTATCCATACATATGTGCCAAATTGATCCAAACACATGGAAGCACATATATAGGGGAGCTACTACTACCAAAACCGAACCTTGAAATGTTTGTCCAATCCTTGATTCATGATCAAAATGCTATGGACAAGCAATTCAAGTTCAATTGAATTTTATTTTATATCTTTGTGAATTTGGTTGTCATCAATTACCAAAAAGGGGAGATTGAAATCTCATGTTTGGTTTTGGAAATTGATGACACACTTGTGGACTAATCCTTTGCTCGAAGTGTATGACTTGAGATAGGATTAGGTTGATGACAAGGAGCATGATGATCATGAACATGGACAATGTCGGTGGACTTGATGGATCGTCAAGCTCGGTGATCGGCTTGAGAGGAACCCCGAAGATCAAGGCAAAGGTATCTTGATAGGGTTTTTCCTTTCGGTGATCAAGACACGATAGAGCGTGTGATCACATTATAGGATAGATAGCCGACTATCAAGAGAGAATGTCGCGACAATCCTTTGGTGAAGTGCTTCTAGGTCCAATTGACTTGCATATTGCATTTAGGACAATGAGAGCACTAACTTTGATCTTGCCTAACTTATCGACGTGCTAACATTGGTGATAACGTGGTCATCTTGGACGTGTTGGCAACCTATGGCAAGAGGCGAAGCAAGTTTGAAGCAAAGAGCAAAGAAAAAAATGAAGAAGCAGCTTGTCCCGAGGCGACCGGACGCACGAGGTGGTGACCGGACGCACCGACCGGTGGCTCGGGCCAGTCGCGCGCGCAGAGCTCTAGTAGTAGCGAAAATGACCGGGCGCCGACCGAAAGCTGGACCGGATGCTTCCGGTGCCCGACCGAAGCCGCGACCGGACGCTACGGGAGGAGGGTGCCACCGTGGGCCCGACCCTTGTCGGTAGCGACCGGAAGTAGTGACCGGACGCTTGACCGGACCTGCTGGTGGTTCCGGTCGGTGCGTCCGGTCACCCCGCAGAGAGCAAATTTTTTAGAGCAACGACTCTATTTCGAGGGGAGCCCTATATATATCCATTTGGCTGGTTCATTTGGCTCTCTCTTGCACATTTGAACACTCTAACTTGCTAGTGAGCATTTGATACTCCTCTCCACTCATCTCTCCATCCATAATTCGTATTCTTGGTGAGATTGAGAGTGATAGAAGTGCATTGCATTGCTTGGTTGCATCTAGAGCACTTCATCCTTGGAGAAGCCGCGGGATTCTTGTTTCTCTTGGGAATTTGCCCGGTTCCCTAGCGGCTTGGAGCAAGAGGCGGTGTTGAGCTCAAGTGGAGCTTGTTTTAGGCCACACCGGTGGTGATTGTGAGGGGTCGTTCCTTACCCCGCTGGAGATTCGCGAAAAGGAGCACTAGTGGATTGCTCGTGGCTTGTTGGACCCTCTCTTGTGATCGTTTGCTTGAGCTCCCATAGGGGGATTTGGCACCGGCCATTAAGCTTAGCATACGTCAAGTGAGTGTGTCGCCACAACGGGACTTAAGCGTGCTTGGGCAAGCACGTGAACCTCGGTGAAAAATCATCGTGTCAACCTTGTTGTGCTCGTTGGAGATTTCTAGTTGATCACGGTGATTGGCTTCCACCTCTACACATCGACGTCGGTATATCGATCACTACTCCTCGTGTTTTTACTTTGATATATCTTGTGTAGCTTTGCTTAGGTTGTTAGCTTGTTTAGTGTAGTTTAGCTCTAGTGGTAAATTAGTTAGTCTTGCTTGCTCACCTAGGAGTAATCTAGCGACCTAGACCTTTGTGTGGATTAGAGACAATAGAATTTGACTTGTGGCTTGCTTAGCTATTTCGTAGCACCGCTATTTAGCTTTGCCATCTTATTGTCTAATCCGTTTGTTTAGTGTTGTTGCAAGAATTTTTAATAGGCTATTCACCCCCCTCTAAACATTAGGACCTTTCACCCGCCGGCGGCGCCGACCTCCACCACCTCCACCAACCACGCTGCCCCCCCTTCCCTCTCACTCCCTCCGCTTCCTCGCTGTCGTCATCGATCTACGCCACCTTGCCGCCAATCGTCGTCATCACCACCATCTACACCATCACCGCCGCCCGTCAAGATCGCCGATGATCAAGCAATCAGTGTCAATTCCGCCCAATCCAACCGAATCGACAAAAAGTTTGGCATCATCTCATTAGGAAAACTCTCTAATCAACCATCCATCGCAAATTTATATAACATCGTGAAATAACATAGTATCTCATAGAGGTAGAGCCACGGTAATACATCGAGCTACGGTAATACTGATATAAAAAAAAATCGGTCCTCGGCGAAAAGAGCGATATTTCGAAGTTTCAAATAAATTTCGCCAAAATAATTTTCACAGGTCACCGATAAACAGGAATATCGGATATATCGGAAATTTATCGGTGATAGAAATAAAATTTCAGACAAAATTTAGACCAAAAAATAACTCATTTTATTCAGGAAAACACATAGATCATTTCCAAACCATTAACATGAAAAAATGAATAAAACATATTATCAATTGCCTACTCAATGAGCAAGACAACGACACGGTTGGAGCATGAGAGTGTGTTACGGTGGCAACTTGAACCTAGAAGAGAAGAGGAGAGAAGATGAATCATGAATTTATTGGGTGGAACTTTGGGGGGTCTATTTGTAAGGACAAGTTCTAAAATTTTTTAAATTTCGGACGATAGATGAAAATTTTCAGACCCAACCGGTAAATGGGATATCTCGAATATTTCGCATTTTCTGGGCCGAGATTTGTTTTCAAAGATCTATACATTGGACTCATGTCAAAAAGCCACATCCGTAGACTGGTAATAGATTCTAAGATGCAGTAATGTAGTATTACATTTACAAATCTTGTTTAAGCTTTTTAGCTTCTAAACATTTTTTATGGAAAAAGTTTAAATTAATTGGAAAGTTTTAGCTAGCTGAAATTTGCAGCTCCTAGATTTTAAAATTTTAGAACTCAAATGAAAGTTTTGAGATCTAAATAGTTTGAAATGGAAACAATTGAATTGCAAAGTTTTCTTTCTAGTCTAGCACTACAACTTTGGTTTAGAATGTCTCTCCATCCAAGTTCATTTACAAAAACAAGAAAATTGAATTAAAAAAATTGAAAACTTAAATCAAGCTTTTGATATCCTGAAACATTTCATAAAAAAAGTTTTGAACTGTAAAGTTTTATATCTTGCCGAGCACTGCAACTTTCGTTTAGGGTGTTTCTCTATCCAAGGTTATTTTTTTATATAAAAAGTAAATTTCAAATTGTTTCTAGAGACGGTTAGAAAGGCCAGCCACCTTTTTATAAATCATATATTCTATATACAGCTGCCAACTGCTTCTAAAAATAAGAAACAACGTTTATTGATAGAATCGTCTCTAGGACAAAAAAAAAAAAAAAAAAAAAGGTGGCGCCTATGAAATTGTGGTTTTATGTAGTAGTGCTAAAAGCATGAATAATCCTTTGCACAAAATGGCCAATGTGCTCCAGCAGTTCAGCCTTTAGATATAGCCATTTTGTAAGATTTGTACTTCACTTTGATTGGCTTCGCATACCAAACAGACAAACGAGACTCCAGTTTTCACGTTTGCTCAAGATCAATCCGTGACACACGTCACGACTGGAAATGGATCGCATCCTGCACAAGCACCCTGGGACAGTGGGACGAAGACTGGTCTATACAGCACACTGCACACAGCCCATGCCCCGGCCCCCCGCCAAGTCTCGGTGCCTAGTCTATCGTCCCTGCACTAGCCTCATGAGTTTCGATGGCACAGCAGCGCAGCACCGCGAACTTCTGTACCATCCCACAACTATGAGCCCGTGACAGGCCAGGAAACAGCTGAATGATGAACTTCTGCCATGGTTGATTCCCGACTGCCACTCATTCCATTTCCAAATAGTTTGTGTGCTCACAAAATAACACCATGATGCTTTCTCGTGTATGGATCTGCTTGCCAAACTGAAGCCCTCTATATAAGATCACCGGTAACAAGAAGGGAGATGAACAATTGAATATGATGAGGAAGAAGGTAACAAGCCGGCAGGTGAACAATTAAACCTGATGAGGGAAAGGCTTAGAGGTACACAAATAGGACGGAAATATGGCATTCATTGAGCACAAACATTTTGTAAGTTTGTTGCAGTACATGACAATAATTCAAGTGCGGATCTGTCTCGTCGGTAATTTACAATAGGCTCCTTACTAATGATAAACTAATAAAGTCATCACTTCATTTCCCAAGATTTGTGGGCCCCTTCAAAAAAAATACTTGTGGGCCCCAATTCTAATATGCAACTAATTTGATAGTGCCACAAAAATTGGTTAACTGCATTTATTTCTCTATTTAATTTTCTATATATCCCTAGATCCAACATGTTCATCCATCTACTGAGTTGTCAACATATTTCTCTATTTAACTGCATTTATTTCTAACTTTCATCCATCTCACACATGTTCATCCAACATTTGTACCAGGCATAGCATAGCACCCAAACTTGCCGAGACACCCACTGGCTGTTCTTGTACGTACAAGTTGTCGACGAGTACGAGCCCGCAGACGAACTCATCTCCTGGTTGCTGAACTCTACACCTGGGAAGGATCTACTAATCGAGTTGTTATGTGTGATTCCTGAGTGCCTTGCATTCCAAGTAGTCCCTGCTACCTTGATCATGCGAATCGGAGCACCATGATACTAGTGGTTCGTAGTGTGATGTGGGATCCAATCTGGCGGTCACGATCAAAAGGTCTGGTATATATAACGGCAAAGAGGCTGGTTAGGAAGCCTATACCAACAAGGGGTATTGAACAACAATTGGACACGATGGAGAAATTAACTTGGGGAGGCAAATAAGGATCGGAGGTGCATGTACAAATTATGGTGGAACATGGAAGTATATAGGATAGGCGGTAAGCAATAACAATTTATTAGGCTATATGGAGTCAGCTTGGAGGCATGTATGCTCATCTGGTCTCAGCAGCATCGATCCTTTGTAGTAATGCTCTTCACAACGAAAGTGCTCCAGCATTTCGGGTGAAGTTATTTCGTAGTACTGCCTGCACATCATGTTACTCGGCTTCAATTTACATACCAATGGGAGAGAGGGAATATACACGTTTAGTTGTTTGGTTGAGTTGCTTGAGTAAAACAAACTATTTTCATGTTTAGGAATTAGGTTACTAGCGACATGGGCACAAGCATGAGAATGGATCGCAATCTGCAGAAGCAACCTTCTACCAAGCTCTCTGAGACTTGAGACTGCTTACAATGCATCGATTTTCAGCAATATAATTTTTTTTCGGTTATTTACAGCGCAACATTTGAATCCACCGAACATGTTCTTCTGAATTGAACACCACCTTTCCACATTAAGCACATACAAAACATACATACTTCCTCTCTCTCGTTTCATGCAAACGGTTTCATTTCACATAGGTTCATAGCTATTGCATTCTCCATGTGAACATGGGGCACTTATTTTTTAAAATAAAATGAGAAATATCCAAGATTGCAGACCTTATCGATAAGACTCCAATCGCCATCGACAATTGATGATTACAGTCACCAGATATATTCTGTTTTGTGCAAGCCTTCTCAAGAATTTATTATTAAGATGGTGAATACACACAAAGGAAAGAGTGACACAATTGTACAAAGCTTCATTGTCTGGACTTCACCAATGATATAATTGGTACACAGTTGTGGTGTTTGGTTCTTGGATCGGGTGGACATGTTATCTTGAAGGCAATGCATTAGTCATCTGATTTCAGATGCCTACGATCACGATCATTTGCCTGGCCAGGGCAGTGCCCCCGGACATGATCCAAATGTGCTCATACTGTCCCACGACCATGACTACTGATGAATTAAGGTTGAGTCTTGCCATCTTTGATTCCAGAGTGCCACAGATTCCATGTAGCTCGTGTGCTCAAACATTAAAACCAAGATTATTCATCATGTATGGATCCACTTGACAAACCAAAGCCCTCACAGCAGTATAGTATATGATCACCAGCAACAACAGGGGATACGAACAATTGTGGGGAGCCAACTTAGGGGTGCATAAGTAGGTAAAAAATGTGGCATGCATTAAGCACAGACATTTTTGTCAAGATAGGAAGTTATGTTGCAGCACGTGGCAAATAAATGCAACAGCAGATCTAACTTGTCAGTAATATAAAGTAGGCTTTCATATCTGGTTCGGTACTCATTATCGTCCATGAACCATATTAGTCATCTCATGAGACTCCAGTTTCCAGGAATTTTGGGCCACAATTTTTTATGACATGCGTGCTTAATCTGATAGTGGCACTAAATTAAATTGGGCAGTTCCACATATTTCTCTATTCATTAATTTTATGTATTCATTTGTTTCCTCCATGTGATTTTCATTACAAGACACTAGTTACTTGATGTTAGTCTTTACCATGATATTTTACTCTTCCCCTAAGTAGACATTCAACAAATCTAGATTTGACATAAGCCAATGAAATCTTGCTTGTCTATAGTACTTAATTAGGAGGGAGTGCTCACAATGTCATAGCTTAACTGAAATGAAATTAGAGATGCAAGTGTCATCACACCTATAGTTTCCTAATTTATACCGGCCCTTTCTCCAAATCATATCACTAGTAGCATGACACTCAAGTGTCATCAACTTGTTGTGTTCTGTTCACCACCAGTGCCCTTTGTGGAAGCTCGAGGGAAGCATTCATAGAACTCCACCAGGCTTCAAACGAAGTTAGGACTGAAATCAATCGTCTCATGCCGTCCACTGAAGAAGCTTCAACACCTTGCAGTTCACACATTCTCATAACTATTGCATCCTCTGCTGGGAACATTCTCATAACTATCTCAATCCTTGTTGGGAACTTGGGACTAGGAAATGGAAACTTTGACAATTTCAGTCTACTTTTCTCTGTGTTCCCATTCCCAGTGAAGTGGTTTGCATGAAATTTGGAAATAGTCATCCACATCGACGAGAAGGAAGGAAGCTTTGTGGTTACGAGTTGTCAACGCTATAGTGGAAGCAAACAGATCAAGGATGCATGTGTTTGACTCCCGTTCCAATATCTTTATTTGTATTTGTACCAGGGACAGCATATACATACTAGCACCCGAACCTGAATTCTCACAGACACCTGTTGTCATGCTTGCAGACAAAATTCTCAACAAGTGAGGGACACATTCCGCACGATCGTTATCCCCGTCTAGCCCAAGCACGCCCTTCCAGAAGAAGCAGGATCCTGGAGGGAGCCATGCCCACGAGGACGGTTGGTACTCCTGGCATCCCGCGGACGGCCGACTAAGGTTCTAGCGTGTGTTGTCATGTCTGATTCCTGAGAGCCTCACATTCCTAGGTATAGGAACACCATGATGCTTCATTTGTGTATGGACCCCAAGGTCGAAAGCTCTAGTGACAGGCAAACAGTGTATTGATCGGGCAACTGGACACCAGGGAGAACTTGTGGGAGACAAATAACAAAGTGCATGTATAAATAGGGTGGAAGTATACCCGGGCCCGTCTAGAAGGGCGCAGGTCCACACCCAAATTCATATCACTGTTATCAATTTCTTATCCTCCAATCTTATATCCATGTCCATTGGAAGTTAATGAACGAGATATGCTTTGAGTTAAACTACTAACTTCTATTACCATTTTTTCATTTTGTCCACATATATATGCCATATAATAGATAAGAGCTCCATGTCAAATAAAGCTGAACCCTTGGAATGGAAAGCCCGCATCCACAGTTTAAATTTTAGTAGAATTGATTGAAATTCGCTAAGTAATTCATTACATCAGCCTGCCCCTTTGAGCAGATTGAGATGACTGCATCTATATACATTGGACTCATTGTCAAAAGCCACAATCCTTAAATTAAAAACCTTGCTATCACAGCTAAAAATGACTCGAGTCTTTGGAGATGACTCAATACAAATGTAAGCTCTGATTGGTGTGTGGCTAGATCTATATATATGCAACATATCCGGATTGTGGTCCCTAAAATTTAAAAACTCATGTTTGGCTACTTCACGCGGATTGGTTTGGCTAGATGTATATATATGTGGGTTCCGCATCAAAAGCTAGCATATAGAGTTAACAATCTTGTATCGACATCTTAAAATATTAATGAAATTGACTAAAATTTCCTGCAGATGACTCAATATAGCAGTCGATACTTTATGCAGATTAGTGTAGTATAAGATCAACAGTTGGGTTCTACATTAGAAATCCGGAGCTGAAATGGACTTTGTAATTTTGTATTATTCAGGTCCACCCATTCCTATTAAAGACTCAACCATGGATAATCCACTCCTCCTAACAAATTCAACATCGATCACAAAGTTGTTAACTATATCAATGGCCATACCAATGCAGACTCATGTTTATTGCAATCTGAGTAATGTTTCTTTCGTCAGGTCTTGGCGTCTTGCAACTTACAAGAAATGAAAGAATTAATAACATAAAGACCTAGCTAGCTACCAATGGAGGTGGTGGTGACAACTTGTGCCCACGGGTAGCATTCCGTGCGACGGTTTGCTTGTGGATGCACTGAACAACATCTAGAGAGGCTTCAAAGTATTTTTTTTTTTTTTTTTTTAATAATGCAGCCTGTTTAAATTCGCTCTCACGGGGAGTCGAACCCAGGTCTGTTGGTGCTACTGAGGTGCTCTAACCACTAGGCTAGAGACCCTTTCACCTGAGGAGGTGCGTTCTAGTGAGAAATTAAAAGTCGTGGAGTGTGTGGTTGTGGTATGCGAGAGAGTGAAAATGAAGCAGTGAGCACCATGGTCCAAGCAACCAAAGGTAGGCTGCAAACGGAAGGAATTGAAGAGGTTACCTGAAGAAAATGGTGTTGTATGTTCTCTGCATGTTTAATTTGTAGCGAAGTGGTTTTCTTGGAAATCAAAACCTGTCCAGGCCCAGCGAAGGGTCTCATGGATTTGTAACAGAACTGGAGAAACATGACGTTCCAAGCAAAATAGAAAACTACCAATGCCAGTAAAGTAATTTCTCTTGCTACACCCTTCCCGTGAAACAGGTATTTGCTCTTCTTCGAGTCATCGGTAATTCCTCCCCAGTTACAACATTTGTATCAGGGACAGACAGTGGTGGACCTAGGAAGCATAGGGTGTGTGCCGTAAAAAAAAATTTATACAATTCGGTAAAACGACGACAAATCCTAATATGATTTGTTCAAAAATCAAGATGTCTGAAAAACAATACTTCAGCAATTAGTAAAACCAATGATCAGACGACACACTGATCAACAATCAACCTAAATCGTTTATTTTACATTCACAATTTTTTCACAATTTCTATTTTGGGTGTATGATGTGTCGCAGACAGGGTGGTCGGTGGACCACCCTGACCACCTCCTAGATCTGCCACTGACAGAGAGTAGCACCCTGACTCCATGACACGCCATGACTGTAGTCCCCGCCCCGCCCATACGCCTATCATTCTAGTAGGAGGTCGAGCCTGGACAGCAGCATACCCCCGCGACCAGCTTCGGCACCTGGCGTCCGGTGGCCAGCAAACTAAGGTTCCAGCGCGTTGTCATGTCTGATTCCCAAGAGCCTCACATTCCAACTAGTTCATGCCTTGATCTCACAGACAAGGAGCACCATCATGATGCTTCATCGTGGGTGGCCCAGCGTCCAGAGCTCCGCTTATGTCAAAGAGGCCGGTTGGGAGCCTTTTGCTAACAAGGTATTGAACAACTGGACACCAGGGGAAAGTTTGGGAAAACAAGTAACAAAAAGGTGCATGTAACCATGTATAAATAGGGTGGAAGTATGCTCGATGAGGAGGGTAGGTCCACACCCAAATTTATATCATTGTTATAAATTTCTCATCCTCCAAATCTTATCCATGTGCACTGTAAGTCAATGAACAAGATGTTGTATAAGTTAAGCTGCTAGTTTCTATATAGAGAATTTTTACTGTGCTTGGAGGAACCATGGTTCCTCCCGTGCATTCCCGTGTCACCGGTTCCTCCACTAAATTCGTGTAATTAGGGGTAATCTAGTACTTTATTTTCTATCAGCTTCTAAAAATAGTAACTTAGCTTCTCAGTCACGAACGGAGGAACCGCCGCCGCCGCCTCCTCCCCTCGCTCTCCACCTGCCCAGCCCGGGCGGGATTCGCCGCCGGGCGGTTGCCACCACATCGCCTTCAACCTCCCCCTGTAGACCTCCCCAGCCCGGTTCCTCCCAAGCACCGTAACGAGAGAAATTTGATTACTGTACCTAATATTTGAGAGATTAAAATAAATATATCAACCAAGCAACGAGAAGTAGACTCTGCTACCAATTCGATCGTTGCCACGATGCTACGCACGCACGTACATGTACTAGCTAGAGATCGAGAAGACAAGCCTCGATCAAGCAGCTGCGACGGCGGGCGGCGCTGACCGCAGCGGCACGGCCCTGGCCCCTGGCCCTGAGCGGCCGCTTCATGACCATGGTGAACTCGAGCTTCTCGGCGAGGTCCACCTCCTCATCGTTGGGCTCGCTCAGCTCGTAGAGGAGGCAGATCGAGGAGCGTGGTGAGCGTGTAGAAGAGCCAGTCCTCCATGGCCAGGCGTGTGCTCAGCTCAGCTTCGTCGCCGCCTCGCCGGAGATAATTCCGGGGAGGTTATTTTCTCAGCATAAATAATTTGATTCACACGAAGTATTTGTTTCTAAAAAAGAAGTTGCTCCTCATTAAATTAAAAAGACCATTATACCCTTCAATATTTATTGGAAAAAGTCTAAATCACACCCCCACCTATTAGGGTTGGTTCGTCTACCTTTTTGACCATTAGATTAGACCAAATGGAGGACCCATATTAATTCCAAAGCGTGGTAAAAACTCTCATATTATTATTATGTTGCGTGCACATATATGCCACAGTACCTAAGGGCATATATATTATCATGTTTACATTCGCACCAACATGCTACAAATGCCGTCATCACCCTCTTCGATTCCAACAGAGCATAAAAAGTCAATAGACAAGTTAAATGGCAAAGATGCACAATTAGTTGAAGTAAATGTTGACCAAAGCACAGAGTTCAGGAAATCACAAAGTTGGGAGAGAGTGAAAAAAAAAAAAGAATTCAACAAAGTGTTCTTTTCGCCAAATGTTAAATTATAGTTTCATAGGAAAGAAGGACATTTGTTGGCTATATATGGCTAAATCCATCAGGAAAACATAACTTGACTCTAAATCAATCAGTGATTTTATATACCCATGGCGCTTGCATAGGTCATCAAAAAAGACACAATATTTCTTTACTGAAAACAGCATGGGTGTGCTGCCTTAGCAAAATATACTCCCTCCGTTCCATAATACTTGCAATTCTTTTGACTCATATAAGCTGTGTTTGACTGCTCGTCTTATTCAAATTTTTATGTAAATTATAAAACAAACAAAACATCATTACAATATCTTTAGTGATGTAATAAGTCATAACAAAAGTGGTAATATTTATTAAAAAAAAGTTGAATAAGACGAGATGTCAAACACAGTTTATAAGAGTCAAAGAATTACAAGTATTGTGGAACGGAGGTAGTACTTTGCTGGGTTTTCCGTGCATATGAGGACAGTCAAAAGCGCGAATTCAAAGTTTACAGATGTTTCGCCCTTGATGATGACCTATCTGGGTCGTCGTTATCTGTATGAAAACAGCAGGAAGGCATTAACATGGAGAATAGGAGCGACCGGCGGTGCCCCCCCACTGTAGAGGAGGGTGCCGTCGATGCTGCCGTAGAACGCCGCTGTTGCCGCCGGGTGGGTGCTAGCTGGTGGGGCGGCGCCGGCGCCGCGGCTGAGGAGACGATGGCGTTGGTGTAGGTTGCCAGAGCCGACGTGGGCTCGTAGTCCAGCGCCCACTGCGGAATCCGGGGCGGAGACCGGGGCCATTTCATCTGGTGGATGGGCACCCCTGTGACCGGCGGCCCTGAGACCGCGGAAACCGAGGCAGCCGGCGGCGGGCGGGATGCTGATGGCGCGGGAATCGAGGGAATCGCGGGCATAACTATTTTGGAAGTGCTAATATGATGTTGAAAATTGCTAAAGAGATCTTAGCAAAACAGATTGCCAGGCAAATTGATCATCTGCTGCTGCAAGACATGGAGAATTCACGGGAGGACAATCCGGATGGACATGAAGAAGAAGCTGGCCTGGTGGTATCTGATGATGCTAGTTTCTGCTTAGCTGGTGTAAGGCCATGCTGTTAGTCTTGTCCTCTGTTATAGATATTTTGCAAGAATGGTACTTGGCTGTCGTTTTAAGTACCTGGTAGTTGATGCGGAGAGTGTAGAACGTTTTTTTTGCTTAAACTGGTTGTTTGTTCGCCTTTAGTCGCTGGAGTTTAAGTCAAGTAGCAGAGGTTGGGCACGCAGATGCCAGAAGAGTTAGATCCTTCTGTTCTGTATCCTGATGTAACGTCTAAACTCTGTGTATATCTGTTTTTCTAAATGGAAATGGAATTATCCGAGTGAAAAAAAAAAAACAAAGGAAGGCCCAAGTAATTTTGAGGGAGTGATTGTTGGCTGCACCCAATTATAGCAGCACACTGTGAAGCCAATTCACTCTCCATATTGATCGGTACTAAAGTGCTCTCGTGTCGTAATTAATTTTCAAACCCGTGGCCTCAGAGGACATGCTTAGAATCTCATTAAATTATCCCTTCATACTTTGTCGGCGGCGCCAAGACTAGGCATATATATGGTTCATATATAGACATCACAGCAGGCACCGTTGCTGGGTCACACCAATTCTTTATTTGGAAGGAAGATTTCAAAAGCAAGCAATTCAACTTTTGCTTGAACAAAAATTTGGAATAATTAAAGAGGAGCCGACTCCTCTAGTCATCAGCTGGACATGAACAATTAAATTCACTCAAATAACACAACGATAACAGAAAAAAGAAATTGCTGACTAACTGATGGGTGTCAACAAGGAGGACGGGGACATGGATCATGAGGACGCGGTCACCACTGAAGGGGACGAAGCGTGGAGACGGCAACCGGCGCGCCAACGTGAGAGTCAGTGGACCCGAGTGGGAGTGAACCTTAGCTTAGCACAGCTGTGCCTGTGAGGCTCATGCCGGGCCATGCCCATGTATAAAGGATGAGCACGAGAGAAGGGAGGCTATGAATCAGAACAAACACATGTACATAACTCAATTCGAATCTTCCTGCCTGCCTACTCCTCTGCTCTGCGGTTCTCCTACTTTTGCCCAGTTCTCCTACCCAATTTCCCAATCTACCTGTGTCCAAGATGCTAACCAAGGGCTTATACAGTGAAATGTTGCACGGTAGGGAAAATTCCATCTGTCCAAGAAAGTGTGTGCTCGTTACTTGACGTGTGCTGCACAGGCATTCGTCCCCGTAGGCCCATAGCCGTGAGCTGCAGCTTTTTTTTTTCGAAATTGTGCACATTGACACGTATTATAATAAGGGAAATAAGAGTTTTATACGTTGTACGCCATAGCCAAAACAATTGACCGCCACAAGACACGAACACACCGACAATAATCGCTGGCTTTAACGGCGGACCAACACGATTATACTTTAAAGGTAAAAGGCGTCGGCCGGGGCCGCATCATGGGAAAAACTCATGCAAACGTTGCCGCTTGCCGGACGAACCAACTCCGACGAAGTTTTCCCGTAATTTGCATGCTAGCTCGAGAGCCAGAGTGAGCTGCAGCTTCTGTTCGTGCGACATTCCAAAGCAGCTCCCAGCTTCTCATGGGTACATCCGACTTACCTATGCCTCACATTCCAAAGCAGCTCATAGTTTCATCAGTCATCACACGGTGTCGGTGTGCGAAAAACATACATTCCCCTCATGAATGGCACAGCAGAAGCATTTGGAAAATAACAAAACAACAAGAGATTGAGCACAACTTGTGGAGACAAATAATGAGCTAGGTGTGCATGTATAAATAGAGTGGAGGTGTGAAATAATTAAAAACAGATTTTTTAGCAGTAGGTCTAGCTGGCCACTGGTGTGGCTGTACTCGACTAGTTTTAGTTGCTGAAATATGTGGGCCCATATATCACCATGCAGAAACCATGTGAAAGGTGCTCCATCCAGGGTGAAGTTATTTCCCAGTACCCTGTACATCAGTACATCTTGTTTCTAAGCTTTTGCATATATATAACACACACACACAGACGAAAGAGAGAAGACAAGATATCATTCATTCTATACTCAGTTGCTTGTTCGAGTTGAGTAGCCATGACGAGAGGGCAACCGAAACTGTTTTCACGTTCAGGAGTCTAGTGACATCGGCCAGCATGAGAAATTGAGTGGACCGCATTCTGCACGCAAAATGTACAAGTACAATGAGGGTACATTGTCAAATGCACTTGGAGGTACAATGCAAAGTAGGAAACTAATCCCAAATATTCAGAGCTGGTCTGCGATAGAGGAGTGAGCCTCGCAATGAAACCCTAGGGCGCCCTGGCCCCGCCGCCCCGCCGCCGGCCATCCCGGCGCCCGGCGGCCCCTCCTCATCTCCATGCTCCCACCACCGCTCCCCACCCTCTCCTCCCCATTCCCCCCAACCAGATACCGCCGGCGCGGCTCACCGCCAGCCCCGACCGCCGCCGCCGCCGCCGCCGACACCCGCCCCTCAGCCTCCCTCGCCGGATCCACCTGCGCCCACCGGATCCACCTCGCCTTGCTCCTTCCGGTCGCTGCCGCCGAGGCCGGACGCCGCCGGGTCGCGCCGCAACGGAAGTCGCGCAGCGCCATCCGCATCCGGTAGGCCGCGCTGGACTCGCCTCTTTGGACTCGCCGGCTCCGCCCCACACCGCCTCCATTGTCGCCTCGCAGGAGCCGCCGGGGGAGGTGGCAACGCCGCCAACCGCTGCCTCGGGGCTGCCACGGCTCCCCGTCCGCGGCGTGCAAGCTGATGCTTCTGCCGGCGCCAAACCCGGCGTTGAGACACCTCCCCCTCGCAGCAGGACGATGCGCCGCCGGGAGACGACGCCTCCACCCACTCCCACACCGCGCGCCGCCGCATCTGCTGCCGGGATGACGGCCCTGCGACGGCCCCGTCTCCCCCTGGCCGGCCGGGACCCGTGGTGTGGATGGCAATGCATCGGCGGGGTTCGCCTCTCACCCGACGCCGTGCCCTTCTTCCCCTCCACGGGCGGATCGGGGCCCGATCGCGGTGGAGTGACGTCGTCGCCGAGGAATGGAGCAGCGGCGGCGATGAGGATGAAGATGGGGATGACGATGGGGGTGGAGGCAGCCTTCCCTACCTCGGGCGCAGCTCGTCGGGCTATCACCACTACAGCCCGGACACGAGCTACACCCGCTGGCGCTCCGACCGTCGACTCCGCCCGAGGGCGTTTAGGGGCGGGGAGTTGATGCCGACATGGACGCCGCTAGTGTCGAGGCTACCGACCAACAAGGCGCCTTCGTCGGCCGCCACCGCCGCCCGCCATCGCCGGAGGGTAAGGGCCAGCGGTTGTGGGCGAGCGCCTGCGGCAGCAGCGGCTGGGCGCAAGCCGGCAGGTCCCATCGCCGTGTCGGGCGGAATCCCCATCCACCCGCGTGCGCCCCGCCAAGGGCGAGGGCGGCCCCGAACATCGATGGTTGGCGGCCAGCGTACTCCCCGGACTCGAGCGGCCGGGGTCTTGGCGTCGCGGCGCCGCCAGCGCCAAGGTGCGAGCACCGAGGGGCCGGCATGGGCCCACGGAAGACTCGTCGGCCTTCGACGGCCGCCGCCCGTTGTCTCGCATCGGCCACCGCGTCGCCGCACGTCTGCGGGACCCTATTCATTGCCTCGGTGCATGGGTTTTGGGCACGCTCTCTCCACCTTTGTCGCTCGGTCGGCGACAACCCATCTCGACCAAGCTCCGCTCCCGCTTGCCTCCCCACCCCCTCGAGTCGGGCCTTCGTAACGAGGGATGACGACTCGGCTCACGCCGTCGACCCCCCTGCCTCACGCGCCCGGCCCGGGTCCGGTGTGGGCCGGGGGTTTGACGCCCACGAGCCCGACGTCGACACACCGGCGACGCAAGACTACACCCGCGATGGACAAGCCGCCCGGCTCGGTACCGACGATGTCGTTGATGCACTCCCTTCCCGTGCCGCCAGATCCTCTCATGTCGATGCTTCGCATGGAGATTGATCCTCCGATATGGGTTGACCCCATGTTGGAAGAGCTTGTCACTTCGCTGCGGTTGTGTGCCCGCCACCGCACCCGAGGGTTGATGCGTCACTCAGGTTTGTCCCTTCCATAGTTGCAGCCCACACAACAATTGCTATGGTGGAGGAGGAGGAGGAGGAGGAGGAGGAGGAGGAGGAGGAGGGGAAGTGGAGGAGGATCACTTTCTGCTCCAATCCTCCGGAGACCGGCGTCACCTGCTCCTACCGGTAGGAAACACAAGAGGAGAGTGGTTCTTTGAGCCTACCCACTTTCGAGTGCACGGCCGGCAGCTCGACCATCCGAAGTTCTCGTCGCTGGCGTGCCCAACACAAGCTTAGGCGTGAGCTCTCCTTCATCGGCGGGAAGTCAGCGGCACCGGCTCCGGATGAAGCGGTCACATCCTGCATCGATATGTATGGGCTCGGCCTCCCGGAAGAAGCGATTAGGGCCATCCGTAAGGCAACGCGTATGGATGACCGGGGAGTTTTACTGAGGTTGCTTGTAGCTGTCGCAGCTGAGCCGGGAGCTTAGGCACCTAGGCCGTTGTGTGTTGTCATTAGTGAGTGAGTAATCAACTTTGTACCTAAGCCCCGAATCAGCCTAGGCTGGGTTCAGGGACCGGCGCTTCTCACACTGCCACTGTTGTTTGCTACCTTCTTCTTAATATAATCAAAGCCGGCTTGCCGGATCTTTCAAAAAAAAAAAGTAGGAAACTACGAATGATGATGATGATGATACATTATATAGAGTAGTGGGCAACTAAAGTCCATTGCAACTGAACAAAGATTTAGAAAAAAGAAAGTATCCAAATGCGATGGTAGAATACGAATATATTAGAGTGCAAATTATATGTACTTTTGGTTAGCATCATCCTAAATGTATGCATGAATGTCCAACACTTATTTTTTCTTAAGATTACTATGGCTTGTGCAGAAGCAATGGTAGATGACTAGTTTTGTTATTTTCAGCAAACCGGTATCTGTTTTACAGTGAAGTACGAGGTTTGCATTGGTGAAAAATATCCTGCACAGTAGGTTTGCTTTTGGCCAATTTTGTATTATTTCATTGTAAAATTTTTGTTTAGTGTTATGATCATATACAAATACAAATTGTTGACCGAATGCCAATTTTGATGTAAAATTTGCTGGCTAACTCGCCGGGAAAGCCAGGCCATATCCCCAGTTCTCCACCTGTTGCTGCTAACATCTTCTTTTTTTCATAACAAAGGCATTCACCCAACTTGTTGAAAGCTTAACAAAAAGCCAATAGTCACTGCTGGGGATACCAGCTTACAGTGTACACTAACAAAGCTAAAAAGGATTCGAACTAAAACTCATCTCACAAGTTCAACCTCAATAGAGACTAAGAACAATCTGGACAAACTGAGCAACATCTAGCACAACAATGAACAACAGACTTGGGTCCAGCAAGAAGGCAAAGGATAGCGCTCGCAACTCAGCGACCATAGTCAGTGCCAAGCACACGACGATCGACAGACACTCATTCCAAGCTCTTTGTCACTTTCGTCGATCACACACAACAACAAGATGGTTCGTCTTATATTGATCTTCCCATTGAACCGAAGAGAGATGGGGAGAGGACCTGTGAAGCAAAGGTCCATAATCAGGGTGACACTATGACATGCATTTATAGTGCAAATACTTTGGTAGGATACAGAGTTATGGTGCAACACATGGCATGAAGTTCTGGACGCATACCTGACTCTCGCTAGTAATTCATGACAACAGACTTCACACATAGCTGTCTGTACTCACATCACTCAACCGCACCATCACATTAGACCCCACATATTCACCAGTAACACATATTCCAAATATTGTTCTTTTGCGTGGATGAGGCAATATTGCACAGTTAATGGTTCATCTTCGATGGGGAAAACTGCTTTGGAGTTCCAAGTATAGGTTTATTCCAGTTCCATCAAATTCGAGCACAAAACAAATAAAGATCGAGGGGAGTCGCACTGGCTGAACAAGATAACTATGATGTTCCTGTCCAGCATACGAAGTAAAACAACTTATTCTTCTTCAAATCATCTTCTTGCATCGGCTACCAAGGACATTTAACGTGGAGTCGCCGAGCCATATCTCAAGTTCCCTGGTTGTTGCTAAGTGCTAACTCGCTGTAGACAACAAACAACAAACGTGCTCGATGAACGCAACGAAAGCTGTATATGCTTCTCAGCGATGCACAGTGCGATGTTCTCTGGTTTGAGGACATAGTGCCAAGCGCCCCACGATTAATAGGGAAAGACTCAGAATCTGTCATATATGGTTTCCTGAGTGCCACTCATTCCAAGCTGTTTGTTGCTTGATCACACAACAACAATTAACATGATGCTTCATCTTATATTGATCGATCTACTACCCATTGAACCGAAGCCTTTTCTATATATCAAATATGGGAAGCAAAGAAAAGAGATGGGTAGAGGACCCGTGAATAAGCAAAGGTCCATAAATAGGGTGGGAGTATGACATGTATTTATAGCACAAATATTTTGGTAGGACAAGGAGTCATGGTGCAACATATGGTCCAAAATACGGTGGGAGTGTATGACATGTACATTGTACTGCTCCATCGAACCAAACACGCTGTTCTGTGCTTGATGATAACTTAACGAGGATGACGGATAGGTTTGCGTTCCGTGTTGCAAACCAAACGAGAATATTAGCTTCGAATGTAGGATGAGATGGTTCCAAATCAACACATGACGTGAACCAAACAAACCGCAACAAAAATATTTTCTCACGTTCAGGAGACTCGTGACATCAAAGGCAATGTGGAGGTACAATGGAAAGTAAAAACTATGAATAACGATGATAAATTTAAAGTATATAGAGTACTGGGCAACTAAAGTTCATTACAGCTGAACGGAGATTTAGAAAACAAAAAGAAAAGTATCCAAATGAGTACAACGGTAGATACAAATATAATAATTTCAAATTATATAAGCAACTTTGGTTAGCACCATCCTAAATGCATGTATCCTAGCTTGTTCTATGAAGCAGTGGTTGATAGACTAGTTTTTATTAATTTCAGCAAAGTGGTATCTGTTTTCTAGTGAAGTGGTTTGGTGAAAAATATTTATAATGCAGTTGGCTTGCTTTTGGCCAACTTTATATTACTTTATTCTGAACATTAGTCAGTGTTATCATCGTTTACAAGTTGTTCCCCGAATATCAATTTTGATGTTATACTAGCTAATGCAATGTTGTGTAATGCAACAACCCAATCTGTTATTTTCTCCATTTGAATTCATTTATTTTATGATCAAAATTCAGGACATGTTTCGTGACAGTGTGCTACCGTCATCAAATTGTACTCAAGAAATTTAATCTTCATGGTGTTGAATAGACACAAGAGAAAGAGTGACATGGTTTTACTTTTTTTTAGATAATGGAACAAGGTTCCTGCAAAGTGGCATGGTTCTATACAAATTAATCCTCATCTTGTGTGCTTTTTTTTTTGAAGGAAACAGGAGGGGCTAAGAGCCCTACTATGCTTTTTATTGAACACAGTAAAAAGTTCTTACAACAGAGCTTCAAGAAACGAAAAAGTTACAAAGAAAATAAGCAAAATTACACAAAGTTGTCTAGCCATTGAACTAATGCCGGGCGAGGAGGAAGGCTTTGCCCGTTGGATAACCAAGGCAAATTCAGACTTAAAGATAAGCTTGCAACGCTGAATGGATGCAGGAATCCCTTTGAAGATTAGATCATTTCGAAGCATCCAAATGCTCCAGCACATTGTGATTATAATGTCCATAAAGAAGGGTAATCTCAACTGAACTTTAAGAGCTTCCACAATTTCAACAACTGAACAGTTTGGAGGCACCAACAGACCCAAAGAATTCCAGCAAGCTAAAGCAAGAGGACAGTCAAAGAATAGATGATGGAGAGTTTCATCCCAGCTTTGGATGCAGTGGGCACAACTGTAATCTGGTAGGACCATGGTTTTTCGACGAAGGAAATCTCTATTGCTCAACCTGTCCTTGAGTAACAACCAGAAGAAGATTTTCCTCTTATTTTGGCTAAAAGATTTCCACAACCATCTGTAGATTGGGTGGGCACAGGAAGTACCAATGAGCTTCTTGTAAATTTTCCTTGAAGAGAAAGTCTGATTCCCCAGAAATATGTCCATTTGTCCCCATCTTGATTGAGTCTCAATTCTGAATAACAGTTGAAAAGAGCTGAAATTGATCATAGGCTTGAATAGAGAGGGGCAGATAGAAAAGGAGGTGAGTGGGACTGTTGACCAAGCTTGATGTACAGATATGAGCTCATTTTTAGCATAGGAGCAAAGTTGAGGAAATTGTTGCTTCAAAGTAGGCTGATCCCAATTATCTGTCCAAAGAAGACAAGTAGACCCATCATGAATAATCACTGAAGTGAGTTCTTTGAATTTTGGCAAGAGCTTTAGAATATCTCTCCACCAGAAGGACCCATCATCTTGTGTGCTTGGCACATATCTAGGTACTTTCTAAGCTCTGCAGCTCAACCGTCTAGTCATCCAAAAGTTTTTCTTTCTATCTGGAGAAGAAATACATTCTTTCACGTGAATGAGGGAATATTACACAGTTAACATTTCATCTTTGTCCCTGATAAAAAAACATTTAATCTTTGGCGTGGAAAACCACTTTTGCATCCCAAGCTCGATACACATGGTCACTGTAGCCCCATCAAATTCTCAAGACAAAACAAAAGTGTCGTGATAAAACAACTGAACAAGAGCAGACTAAGTTATATCTCAAATCAAGCACGAGAAGTTACAACTGCTCATTCTGCACTGTTGCTGCTTACTCACTTCACTGAAGA
This sequence comes from Hyparrhenia diplandra, assembly GCA_015847255.1. Classification (NCBI taxonomy): domain Eukaryota; kingdom Viridiplantae; phylum Streptophyta; class Magnoliopsida; order Poales; family Poaceae; genus Hyparrhenia; species Hyparrhenia diplandra. The sequence continues at coordinate 268,137 of JADLZK010002174.1, read as the reverse complement.
AAACGTGCCCGACAGAGAAACAAGAATGCCAGGTTGCACGATGTGCGAATAAATCAGAAATAGAGCGTCCCAGCTGCCAGACTCCATGCCATGCGCCCCACGAAAAACAGGGTAATAATAAACACCAGCCGTAGATGATTCCTGAGTGCCACACATTCCGAGTGTGGGTTTAATTTGTCTCTTGATCACACGCAACACTACGATGCTTCATCTTTTTTTGGTCCGCCGATTGAACCGTAGTCTTCTATATATCAACTATTGGCAACACGAATAGAGATGTGGAGAAGACCTGGGAAGCAAAGGTCCATAAATAGAGTGGGAATATGTCATGCATTTACAACAAAATATTTGGTAGCAGAGTCATGGTGCAACACATGCATGGCTTGAAGTTCTGAAGCAGACCGGATTCTTACGAGTAATTCACAACAGACTTACCACATACTCCTAGCTGGCTGCTGTACTCACATCATTAATTCAACTGCCATCATATTAGGCGCCACCTTCACCAGTAATATATTAGATTTATTTTTCTACTAGTACACTTATCTTTATTTTTGACCTTTTTATTTGTTTAATAACTAATAATTTAAAAATACCAAAAGTCAAAAGTTACAGCACAAAACGACTAAGAGCAAAAAGAAAGGAGGAGAGAAAGAGAGGGTAACAAACTAGGGGACAGAGAAGGAGAGGAGGAAAATCCAAAGAATTACAGAGCGGAATTTATCCATGATTCTAACAAAGGGAAAGCCTCGCTTTAATCCTCAGCCGAAGGTATTTTCCTTCTTCAAAAACATACCTCTTGAACTGCTGAACAGTTGGGTTCTTGTGCCTGAATATGACATCATTTCTTACCATCCATATCCCTCAGCAGGCGATGATGAAAACATCAAGGGCAAACTCCTGCTGCAGTAGGTCTCTCCATTCCATGAAAATTTGGGGAATGAGAATGTAGTTTATAATTACTTAACTCACCAGCATAGCACCATGCCTCATCAAAATTACCGTTGTTCTCAATTTCTATATGAAATGGTTTACTTGTGTAAACAGAACCACATTTCTCTTTTGCTCGTAGATGCAGATGCATCATGCACAACTAGAGTTGTGGATCCTCGTGTGGCCCATCCCTCACTTGACCATGAAACACTGTCCACCGATGAAATCTCATGTTTGGTTTTGGAAATTGATGACACATTTGTGGTACTAATCCTTTGCTCTAAGTGATGACTTGAGATAGGATTAGGTGGATGACATGGAGCATGATGATCATGAACATGGACAATGTCGGTGGACTTGATGGATCGTCAAGCTCGGTGATCGGCTTGAGAGGAACCCGAGATCAAGGCAAAGGTATCTTGATAGGGTTTTTCCTTTTCGGTGATCAAGACCGCGATAGAGCGTGTGATCACATTATAGGATAGATAGCCGACTATCAAGAGGGATGCCGTGACAATCCTTTGGTGAAGTGCTTCTAGGTCCAATTGACTTGCATATGCATTTAGGATTGAGAGCACTAACTGTTCTTGTCTAACCGATCGCGACATGCTAACACTCGTGCTCACGGGACACATTCGAAGTGTTGGCAACTCAAGACAAGAAGCGAAACTTGGAAAGATGGAAAGACGGCGTCGCAACGATGAAGTGGAGGTTACGCAATCGCCGACGCCAATACCGCCGGGCGCCAGCGCAAATGCGAAACTCAAATCGCGCGACCGACGCGCGTCCAGCGAGGAGCGCCTCGACACGTCAAAACCCGCCTGGCGCCCGGGCGCCGTACATCCGGATTCGACAACACGAAGTCAACAGCGCTGGGCGTCCGCGCGCGCCCGTCACCAGATCCGATAAGGGTGTCGAGGAGACCCCCGCCGGACGCAACGCCGGGCGCGGCTCGGGCGCCGGGGTTCGCGAACGCCCTGGCGGCGTCCGGCGCAGCGGCGAGAAGGGGACTTTTGGCCAACGGCTCTATTTCGACTTGGGGTCTATATATAGTGCCTTGGCGGTCCATTTGAGTCTCTCTTGCACATTTCAACAGCCTAACTCATTTGTGAGCTTGTGAGACTCCCCTCCACTCATCTCTTCACTCTAACTTCGATTCTTGAGTGAGATTGAGAGTGATAGAAGTGCATTGCTTGTTAGTCTTGCATCTAGAGGCACTTCATCCTTGGAGAAGCCGCGGGATCTTGTTTCTCTTGGGAATTTGCTTGGTTTCCTAGCGGCTTGGAGCAAGAGGCGGTGTTGAGCTCGATTGGAGCTTGTTCGAGGCCACACCGGTGGACTCGTGAGGGGTTGAGCCTTACCCCACGGGAGGTATGCGAAAGGCATCACTAGTGGATTGCTCGTGGCTTGTTGGACCCTCTCTTGTGATCGTTTGCTTGAGCTCCCACCAAGGATTTGGCACCGGCCATTAAGCTTAGCAACCGTCAAGTGAGTGTGTCGCCACAAACGAGGACTAGCGTCTTGGCAAAAGCGCGTGAACCTCGGTAAAATCATCGTGTCAATTGTGTGCTTGCTCGTTGGAGATTTCATATTGATCACGGTAATTGGCTTCCACCTCTACACTCCACCGTCGGTATATCGATTCCTCTCTCTAGCATTTACATTGATATACTTGTGTAGAATTGCCTAGGTTGTTTAGTTGCTTAGCTTGCTAGAATTGTTTAGCTCCTAGTTGTTGTTTTAGTTAGACTTGCTTGTTCACCTAGGGGTAATCTAGCGACATAGCCTTTGTGTGAATTAGAAACAATAGAATTGACTTGTGGCTTGCTTAGATAGCTTGTAGCACCGCTTAGTAGCTTCGCCATCTTATTTACTAATCCGGGTGCTTAGTGTTGTTGCAAGAATTTTTTAATAGGCTATTCACCCCACCCTCTAGCCATTAGGACCTTTCAAGTGGTATCAGAGCCGAGGCACCGTATTTGAGTGGCTTAACAACCAACGGTGACAAAAATGGCTACATTCCATGTCAACAACACCAAGAAGGCGCCACCTTTCGATGGCACCAACTTTGCCTATTGGAAGGTGAAGATGACCGCACACCTCAAGTCAATCAATAGAGAAGTGTGGGTTGTGACCGAGAACAAGTTTGAAGTGGCAAAGCCAAATGAGCCAACCGCGGCCGAAGAAAAGAAGATCTATGCAAATGATCTCGCCGTGAGTGCATTCCATGAAGCATTCAACGATAGAGTGTTTGAGCAAGTCAAGTCACTCACAATTGCTCATGAGATATGGAAGAAGCTTGAAGAGTGCTATGAGGGCACCGAAGGCGTCAAGCAAGCCAAGGCATATATAAAAGCTTGAGCAATTCAATAGCTTCAAGATGGAGGAAGATGAGAGCGTGCCGGAGATGTTCCACCGCATGCAAGTGTTGGTGAACGATCTTAATGCACTTGGTGAAGACATCAAGGACAAGACCTTCAACATGAAGTTCTTGAGGTGTTTGCCGGAGAGGTTTGGGATGTTCATCACCGTGCTTGTGAGGACAAACTTGAAGAACTTGACCCCAAACCAATTGCTTGATGAGGTCATGACCGATGACTCATATAGAGATGACAAGAAGAAGCAAGAGCTCATCAACAAGGCAAACAAGAAGGTCAAGGAAGAAGAGAAGAAAGAGGACAAAAAGAGCTTGGCACTCAAGGCAAGCTCATCATCAAAGGGCAAAAAGAAGAAAGAAGAATCAAGTGATGATGAGAGTGACACTTCTACTAGTGGAAGTGAAGTTGATGAACAAATGGCCCTCTTTGTGAGAAGATTGGGAAAATATGTGAAGAAGGCATACATCAACAAGAAAAAACAAAAAGCAATCATCCAAGAAGACCAAGGATGGTAAGAATGAAGGCAACATGAAGTGCTTCCCTGTCATGATGATTGTCACTTGATTGCCGAATGCCCATATGAAAGTGATGATGAGAAGGGCATCAAGAAAGCTAGAAAGAAGAATGATGCCAAGAATGAGAAGGAGAAAAAGCCCAAGAAGAAGAATGAGTCACATGTGGCTACTTGGGATAGTGATGGCTCATCCTCCTCAAGTGATGAAGAAGAGGAGAAGAAGAAGAACAAGAAGAGGGGACAAGCTCACCTTGCTATGCATGACAAGATCTCCCTCTTCGACACACCTTCCTCATGCTTCATGGCTAAGGCCACAAAGGTACAATCTATCACTAATGATGATGATGATGATGATGATGATAGTGATAGTGATAATGAGGAGCCAAAGCACACTAGGGAAGAATTACAAATCATGCTTGATGATTGCATTGACATGTATAAGCAAAGTAGGAAGGAGGTCAATGGCTTGCATAAGGAAACAAAGAGCCTTAAGCAAGAACTTGATGAGCTTCGGGCCTCTTATGAGAGTCTAAAGGTAGACCATAAGAAGCTTGAGAAATCTCATTCTAAGCTAGAGAAAGCTCATGCCTCCCTACTAGAAGAGCACAAGTTGTGCTTAGTTGAGGATAAGGTTGATACATGCAATGCAAGCATCATGTGTGACATTCTTGTTGATGAATCAACCCCCAAGTGTGAGACCTCCACTAGCTCTATCACTAGCATATCCATCACTAGTGAAGATAATGACAACCCTATGCTTATTCATGAGAATGCATGTTTAAAGAGGGAAGTAAAGGAGCTCAATCACACCTTAGCTAAGGCTTATGGTGGTGAGGACCGCTTGCTTATGTGCTTGAGTAGCCAAAGGGCATCCTTATACAAGGAGGGCCTAGGCTATATCCCCAAGAAAGGCAAGGCCGCCTATGTGACTCACAAGACTCGTTTTGTGAAGAACAATGGTAGCTATTGCAAAGCTTGCAAGCAAGTTGGTCACTTAGAGCAAAAATACATGAACAAGAAGGCCAACATTTCTTCTATCAAGCTTGATCATTCATATATGCTTGTAAAGAAGGAAAATGGTGTTCGTGCTAGGTTCATTGGTACACCATGGATGGGCTCAAAGAAGAAAGTCACACATCTCATTTCCCAATGCCGCACATTCCAACGCAGCTCTCACAGGTTCATCAGTCATCACGCGGTCTAGATCCACCGGTACAAAGCTGCGGTATTGTGAGGCCGATCGCGCAAAACACATCATGAATGACACAAGAGAAGCCTTTGGAAAATGTGAAAACAACAAGAGACTGAGCAGAGAAGCTTGTGGACACGAATAAGGAGTTACTAGGTGTATGTATATATAGGGTGGAAGTGTGCAATAATTATCACTTACAATTATTGGTGGCTGGGCTATGGTTTTGGATTCATAATGTAGTCACAGTACATGCAAAAAATAAGATTTTTTTTTTTCAGCAGCAGGTCCATTGGCACTACAGGAATCCTGCGCTTTGCCGAAAGTGCTCGCGCCGCACTCGGTAAAAAGCCCCCTTTGCACTCGGCAAAGGCTTTGCCGAAAGTGCCGCACTTGGCAAAGCGCACTCGGCAAAGAAATACCGGCAAAGCATTCTTTGCCGAGTGCCCCGCACTTCGGCAAAGGCTTTGCCGAGTGCCAGAAAACACACGGCAAAGAAAAACACTTTCGGCAAAGATAAAAGTCGAAAAAAACCAAAAAACAGCAAAAAAAAATTTTTTTTTTTGAGAGGCCACCACCGACCAGCTACCACTTGCCCTCAACCATGGTCTTTTTTCCAAGTTTTTCTACACTTTTTTTTCACACTTTATGGCGAGTGGGATTCGAACCGACAACCTCTCCCTCGCGTGTCTCTTGCCTTACCACTTGCACTACACCGTCACTTGTGTCTAGATTCCGTATTAGCTCCTCATATATTATACTAAATCGAAATTTCAATTTTTCAACCGACCTCGGATGCAAAAACTTTCTAAATACAAATTGTAGACCTTGAAAAGTTGTAAAACTTTGTAGTTGACAACTTTTTTATTTAAAATCGTTTAGGTCCTCAAAAACTGGTTTGAAAACAGGATTTGCCGAGTGCCTAAAAAAACACTCGACAAAGAGCCTCTTTGCCGAGTGTAAAAAAACACTTTCGGCAAAATGGTTTTTCAAACCAATTTTTGAGGCCCCAAACGAGCTTAAATAAAAAAGTTGTCAACTACAAAGTTTCATAACTCTTTGAGATCTACATTTTCATTTAGGAAGTTTTTCCATCCGAGGTCATTTGAAAAATTCAAATTTTAAATTTGAGAGCGCTTTAGACCTAGTTTTGCATGATAAGATGAATTGAAATCAAAAAGTTTTGTACTATAAAGATTCATATCTTTTGGAGACTTACAAAGTTTACTTTGGTCATTTATTTATTTGACAAAATGTTAGTAACATTGTTCGTAAATCTTATTAATCTCTCTTCTAGTTGTAGGAAACTATGAAAGGATATGAAAGAGATCTAAGTTTTGTGAACAACGTTATTGATGCTTTGTCAAATGAAGAAATGACCAAAATAAACTTGTAGAGCTTGAGAAGTTATGAAACTTTGTAGTTGAAAACTTTTTATTTAAGCTTCGTTTAGGGCCTCAAAAACTGATTTGAAAACATGCTTTGCCGAGTGCAAAAAAAGACACTTTCGGCAAAGAGCCTTTTTTGGCACTTTCGGCAAAAGAATTCTTTTGCCGAGTGTTTTTTATTTAGCACTCGGCAAAGAAGATCTTTGCCGAGTGTTTTTCTTTGCCGAAGTTTTTTTATTTGGCACTTTCGGCAAATAGGCTCTTTGCCGAGTGCCCGGCGTTTTGCTCTCGGCAAATATTTTTGCACTCGGCAAAGAAGCGGATTCCTGTAGTGTGGTGTGGCTGTACTCGAAACATTTTGGTTGATGAAATATGTGTGGGCCCATCTCTCCAGCCTCCTTGCAGAAACCATGAAAGGTGCTCCACCCCGGGGTGGAGTTATTCCATAATTATTACCCGTACATCATGTTTTTGTCAGCTTTGCATATATATATGAAAACAGAGAAGATGAGGTATCGTTCTACTTAGTTGCTTGTTCGAGTTGAGTAGCCATGAAGAGAGGGCAGGAAAACTGTTTTCACATTCAGGAGACTGGTGAAATATTGATAAACTTTAGAAATTTTCGGTTGTGCAGAACCAATGGTCCTAAACATTTCTTAAGATTCCAAGCTTGTGCAGAAGCAATGGTTTGGTAGACTAGTTTTTGAGGATTCGGCAAAGTGGTATCTGTTTTCCAGTGAATTGGTTATCAACGTGGAAAATATGCTGCAGTAGGCTTGTTTTTGGCTAATTTATATTATTTTATTATGAAATTTTGGTCAGTGTTATGATCGTATACAAGTTGTTGATCGAATTTCAATTTTGATGTTAAATTTGCTGGCTAATGCATTGCTGTGTGTAATCCGACAAAACAATCTGTTTTTTTTGGCCCATTTGAGTTCCTTGTTTTATGCTCAAAATTGAGGACATGTATCTCTCGACAGTGTGCTACTTCGTGAAATCGTTTTCAAGAACTTAATCTTCACGATGATGACAAGACATAAGAGAAAGAGTGGCGCATAGTTGTATACAAACCCCCATCTTCCGTACTTTGGCATATATTGCAGGTTCTATATAAGCTCAGCCGCAACCCAACCGTCTAGTCATCCAAAATTTTTATTTAATCTGGCAAAGAAATACATTCTTTTGCACGAATGAGGGGAAATTTCACAGTTCTTTTGGCGGGGAAAACTACTTTTGTGTTCTAAGCTCGATATACAGTGTCACTGTAGCTCCATCAAATTCAAGCACACATAACAAAATTGGGTAGTCACACAGCAGCTGAACATGATAACAATGATGTTCCAATTAAGCGCATGAAGTTGCAACTGATTAAGGACATTTCGCGTGAAGGGACGCTGCCGTATCCCAAGTTCCCCAATGTTGCTGCTAAGTGGTAACTCGCTAGTCTCTATAGACAACCGACAAAGTGCCCAACCAGATAGAGGCACGGGAAAGCTAGTCCTTCCTAGACCAGGTTCAGTCCATTCCCAAATTGGACTTCAATGTGTCCCAGCGACCAGACTCCATGGCAAGCACCCCACGATCGATAGGCTAAGACTATAAGGCCGTCATATATGGTTCCTGAATACCACTCATTCCAAGCGGTTTTGTTGCTTGATCACACACATAACATGATGCTTCATCTTATATTGATCCGCCGGTTGGACCAAAGGCTTCTCTATATATCAATTATATATTGGCAACAAGAATAGAGAATTAGAGATGGGGAGAGAGGACGTGTGAAGCAAAGGTCCATAAATAGGGTGGGAATATGGCATGCATTTATAGCACAGATACTATGGTAGGCTACGGAGTCATGGTGCACTACATGCATGGCATGAAGTTCTGGAGCAGACCTCTGTCGCTAGTAATTCACAACAGACGTGGCACATATATAGTAGGTTGTGCTCACATCATTCGTCCGCTATCATATATTAGGCGCTTCACCAGTAACATATTAGATATGAAAGAGAGAATTAAGACGAGATATCATTATACTTATTGCTTGTTCGAGTTGAGTAGCCAAGAAGAGAGGTCAGTAAAAACTGTTTTCATGTTCAAGAGACTAGTGACATCGGCCAGCGGCCACCATCAGAATATGGATCGCATTCTGCAGAACAACATTGCACAATATGTTGTCTTGCGGTTACTATACAATAGTCACGCCAATTCTTTATTTGAAAGGAGGATTTCAAAAGCAAGCAATTCAAAACTTGCGCCAGAACAAGAAATTGACTCCTCTAGTCATCAGCTGGGCATGATTACTTCTCTTACAATTGCAAACAAAGCCATCATTATGCATTCATTCTAGGTTCCAAGTCAACAATAGATTCACTCAAAGTGTCATTAGAAATTAAGAATGCAGTGAACGTCCAGGCAGCGCCGCTATCTCGAAGCTTTGATGTCCGACCTGAAGGCGGTCTTATAGAAGAGTTGAAATCGTTCACAAGTTTACAGTTTAGTAATTTCATTTGTAAATTCCTGGGCAGAGCCGGGAACAGAGCTGCCCATGTGTTGGCGAGTCTTGGTTATGGTTGTGCCGAAGGGGAGGCACTAATCACTAGTGTAACCCCCGATGATGTAATTGTGATTGTCTCTGACGATTTTTCAGAAGAACAATAAAGTCGCCAAGGTTCAAAAAAAAAAAAAAAAAATGGTTCTAAGTTAACAATAGATTCACTCAAAGTGTCATTAGAAATTAAGAATCAGCTAAACACTCGGTTCTTCTAGAAGCAATAATCCTCTTGTATTGGACCATTTGGTCAGCTAGCTAGGAATGGGCTAATCTTTAGAGGAAACAGCTTAAATCTTTTCAAAGAGCTTAAGCTCCTCAAGCACAGCATAAAGGCAAGCCAGCAGATTCTCACTTCTCTCCTAGTTTTTTTTTTTTTTTTTTTTTTTTTTTTTTGCTTCGAGGTCCTCTCTTTTTCCAGCTTTTCTCTTTGTAATGCTGTGAACCTTTATCTTTTTAATAACACAATGCTAAAAGAAAAGAACTTGCTGATTGATGGGCTTGTACAGTGAAATGGTGCACGCTAGGGAAAATTCCAACTATCCAAAAATGCAGATTCCGACTGTACAAGAAAGCCCGTGCTCATTACTTGACGTGTGCTGCATAGGCATTTGTCCCCGAATGCCCATAACTATGAGCTGCTTGTTCGTGCGACATTACAAAGCAGCTCCCAGCTTCTCATGGGTACATCTGACTCTTCCCTATGCCGCTCATTCCAAACCAGCTCATGGTTTCATCAGTCATCACACAGTCTCGGTGTGCGAAAATATCAAAACAACAAGAGATTGAGCATAGCTTGTGGAGACAAATAAGGAGCTAGGTGTGCATGTATAAATAGAGTGGAAGTGTGGAATAATAATCACGTGCAATTGTGGCGGTATGGTGCTTTTTAGCAGCAGGCCGGTCTAGCTGGCCACTGGTGTGGCTGTACTCGACAAATTTTGGTTGACGAAATATGTGGGTCCATCTCACCTTGCAGAAACCAGGGTGAAGTTATTTCCCGTACCCTGTACATCATTACACATCTTGTTTAGCTTTTAATTTGCATACGAGTTGAGTAGCCATGAAGGGAGGGCAACGGAAACTGTTTTCACGTTCAGGAGACTAGTGACATCGGCCAGCAGGAGAATAGACCCTCTTCTGCAAGCTAAATGTACAAGTACAATTAATGGAGGTACAATGTCAAATGCACGTGGAGGTACAATGCAAAGTAGAAAAACTACATTGATGATGATACATTATATAGAATACTGGGAAACTATTTGAAGTCCATTACAACTGAACAGAGATTTAGAAAAAAGAATTATTAGAGTGCAAATTATATGTAATTTTTGGTTAGCATCATCCTAATGTATGCATGAATGTCCAACACTTATTTTTTCTTAACATTACTAGCTTGTGCAGAAGCAATGGTTGATGACTAGTTTTTGTTAATTTCAGCAAACTGGTATCTTACAGTGTAAACTAACACAGCTAAAAGAACTCAACTAAACCTCAACTCGCTCACAAGTTGAAGCTCAACAGAGACTAAGAACAAACTCGACAAACTGAGCAGCATCTAGCTTAGCAAAACGATGAACAACAGACTTGGGTGTAGCAAGATGCCAAAGGACCACACTTGCCACTCAGCAAACTAAACATGATAGAAACTCTACAGATCCAGAGACTCCGCCATTGTCTTCTTCCATGTTTTTTAGATAATGGATTAAAAAATCCGGCCTCTACATCCGGGGGATGTACACAGCCAAAAATACAAAAAGAGACAGAAAAAAACAAGAAGAGAAAAGTCATAGTCTTATAAATCGACTAGGACAAAACAACAAACTAAATGTTTCGACCCTCTATTTGATTAACGAGAGGGCGTCCATGGCTTGCCCTTGACGCCGCAGCTAGGTCCCAGTTGCCGTAGTGCAGGGCGTGACTAGGAGGTGTGCTTGTGTTGATGCCTTCAAGAAGGTAAATGACGTCCCACGAGATGCCACCATCAACGAAAGAGGAGGAAGTTACAGCGACGCCTCAAGGGGGGAAAATGACGTTCATTGTGTCATCGCCGCCGCCCAAAGATCGCCACGCAGGGTTTTCACCCGTATTCCAAGATCCCGCAAAGCACATCCAAGACGAACCTTCACACCGGCGAAATAGAGGGCGGCGGTGTCCTTTGGTGTGGATGTCGGAGTTGATTAGCGAGCCGCCTGGGAGCGACGTATGCTCGAGCCGAGAGCCTGTTGTAGTTGATCCAGGCCACGACCTCGGGGGAGGGCGGGTTGGACGGCGTGTTGAATAGCCGGTGCCAACACCGGCATCCCCAATCGGTGCCCGAGGGTCCAGATCGACCCCCCGGCCGTCGCCAGGGAGATATCCCCGACCCAAGGCAACGCCAGCCCGAGTCCGCATCGCCCGGCACCACCCGCACCGAGAAGGGCGCAATAGGGCAGCAGCGGGCGGATCCTGTCCTGAAATACCCAGATCAGCCCGCCGCCGCCAGACTCCTTAAACGGCGAGGTACGCTGGCCGCCGATCCGTCCCTCCACCAAACGGTGGAGAGAACGGTGCCGCCGTCCGCGTCGCCAAGCCCACCGAGGCGCGAGCCATATCGGCCGCCAGCAGGCCGCCACCTCGCAGCACCGCCAGGCGAAACATCGCACCAACCCTAGGTCGGTCCGCCGCTAGCCGATCCGGCCGCACCAACCTTGTCTTCTTCCATGTGGGGCTTGTTTTGCTTTTTAACTTCGCTATAGCCGATACAGAAAAACCGAGAAAGCCAGGCTGCCCGACACCATCCTCAGTCTACCATTCCCCAATTCTTGAGGACATAGTGTCCCAGCGACCAAACTCCATGCCAAGCACCCGACGATCGACAAGCACTCATTCCTAAGTGCCACTCATTCCAAGCACTTTGTCACTTGATCGTCGATCACACAAAACAGCAAGATGGTTCATCTTATATTGATCTGCCCATTGAACCGATCAAAGCCTTCTATTTATATCAAATATTGGAAACAAGAAGAGAGATGGGGAGAGGACCTGTGAAGCAAAGGTCCATAATCAGGGTGACACTATGATATATGCATTTAAAGTGCAAATACTTTGGCAGGATACAGAGTTATGGTGCAACACATGGCATGAAGTTCTAGAGCCTTACCAACTCTCGCCAGTAATTCATGACAACAGACTTTGCACAGAGTTGTCTGTACTCACATCACTCAACCGTGCCATCACATTACACCCCACACATTCACCAGTAGCATGTTAGATCTATTATTCTTGTATTGACTTTTTTTTTGACATTCTTATGTGTTTAATTAATTATACATAACCTCTAATATTGAATAATATTTCTTTGCTTTTTCTATTATTTTGAATCAAAAGAAACTTTGCATTTCAACTTTGAACTCTTAATTCTTTGGTGTGCCACATAGTAGTTCCTTCAATTTTTATTTAATATTGATCCTGTACATTATATAGAGTACTGGGCAACTAAAGTCCATTACAACTGAACATATATTTAGAAAAAAAAAATTATCCTAATGAGGACTACACTGGAGTACGAATATATATTAAAGTTCAAATTATATAAGAATTTTTGTTACCTTTCATCCTAAATGTACCCATGAATTTCCAACACTCACTACCAGAATCTGAATTGCCTTGAGGGCCAAAAACGACAAGGAAAGGGGAAAAACCGCCAAAGAAATGTCTTGACCATAAACCATCAAGCAAACACATTCAAGAATAGAGGGCAAGGGAAATTAGTTTCCTTGGCAGTTTCGACACTCAAGGATAATTTCCTTAGAGGCTAACCACCGAGGAAATCAGGCCCTGACTTAATTTGCCAAATGGTCAAGGAAATGGTAAAGCCGCCCGGGAAAGGTGTTTACTTGAGAGCCAACAACCTTGAAGAAAATTATCTAGACCGCCAAGGTAAAAGTTATTTCCTTGTCTGCCCGTGACCTAACCGCCAAGATAATTGTGATTTCCTTGGCTGCTGGCTCTCAAGGAAATGCATGCTAACAACAAAAAAAAAAATTACAATAATAACTAAATTCATTAACATATGGTCATTAAGATATATTTTTTTTGTCGGACTCACCAAAATTCTTATAAGAATTTTCTTCACTGTCCACCTCCAAGAAAATTCATTAACCCCTAAGGAAATGATAATTTACTTGGCGACAAATAGTAACACCCAAGAAAATTGATATTTAATTTCCTTGGCGGTTTAGAATAACACCCAAGTAAACGATTCATTTCCTTTGAGGTTGTTTGTTTTAAGCAAAACCGGAGGGGGCTCCCCTACTATGATTTTAACAATAAACATAAAAAGCAGCCACCAAGGAAACACACATATTACTTGGCGGTTTATATGTACCGTCAAGGAATATAAGTTTCCTTGAGTGTGGTGTTGAACCGCCGAGAAAACTACCCTTTCCTTGGCGGTTTGATTTTGGCACTCAATGAAATTCCTGGCTGCCAAGGCAATTCAGGATTCTTATAGTGACTTATTATTTCTTAAGATTCCTAGCTTGTGTAGAAGCAATGGTTGATGACTAGTTTTAGTTAATTTCAGCAAAGTGGTATCTGTTTTCTAGTGAAGTGGTTTGGTGAAAAATATGCTGTAGTAGGCTTGCTTTTTGGCAAATTTAATATTATTTTATTCTTAACCTTTGGTCAGTGTTATGATCTTATATACGAGTTGTTGATTGAATATCAATTTTCATTTCCTTCGAATATTATTTTATTCTTAACCTTTGGTCAGTGTTATGGTCAGTGTTATGATCTTCGAGGAGAGGCGAGCAGGTCCCATGGCGCCATGGTTTCGCCCCCCGCCCCTAGATCCATGCGTAGGAGCCATGGCTGGCGCCGGAGCAGCGACACGCCGAGGTGAGGTGGGAGTGCGGCGGAGCAGCGACACGGCAAGGTCGAGGTGGCCGGATGCGGCGCCGACCCGGCGTACGCGTCGCTTCTCCGCGCCGCGATGGTGGAGAGCGAGGAGGGGCAGCAGGACCGCAGAAGAAGGAGCGGCGGTGGCGAGCTGCAGGCTCCGGGTGAGTGGAGGAGGCGGAGATGTGCATGCGGCCAAGCGGGATGCGTGCGGTCTGCGGTGGGTTGGAGGAGAGACGAGAGGTGGGAAACGGGGAGAGGTAGTTGAGGAAAGGGACGATTTTTCATGCGTGGGGCCGGGCATCGAACCGAGCCTCGGTTCTATCCACTGTGGAGGAGATAACATGACCCATCACATCACTTGTGGAGCCCATAATCGAACCGACCTGAGTGTGATACACTGCTGATGCTCTAAGCACTCAGCTGAGCTGGATAAAAATCGACCGTGAGCCTCGATACTTGTGAACTGCTGCTACGACGTGGGACCTAGAGGAGTGGCTTTCCAATGATGCGCATTTTGAAGCCAGCCCAGGCTTCCTTGCTGTACTCAACATTATGCGTCAGCACACGCACCGGACGAGTTAGTGGTACAGTGGCCCAGTGGCCAGCGTCTGCACATTTTTTTAGAATCACTGAGCTTCATTAATTCATAACAGGATTACAATCTGCGGCTGCTAGCTTGGTTAGCTGAACCGAACGTAGTCAAGCCAAAAGAAAGGGCACTTAGTGATCGACACCGTGGACACACATGGGTGATCGTGCCACCGAGTTAGCCTCTTGACACACCCACTCCACTCTAAAAACATCAAAACTTCTACTTAGCTCATTTGTATCGAAACAAAGTCCACCAATCGATGATCTCGTACTAGACATCCCTCTAGAAGAGACTTGAGACTCTGACAATCAACTTCAAGAATAACAGGGTCATAGCCCATCGCAAGAGCTAGCTCCACTCCTTTCTTAATTTGCTGCTAGGGCCTCAGCCACAGGGCGTCAGGAATATCTTCAAACCAAGCGAGCTGCTGCCTGACACCTTCAGGAATACCTTCAAACCAGCGAGCATATCCATGATCCTAAGAGAGGCGACGAATGTTTGAAAGTGTTGCTGATTCCTGACTGCCACACATTCCAAGTAGTTTGTGCACTCACTATTGTTCTCATCGTGTATGGATCTGCTTGTCGGACCAAAGCCCTTGATACAACATAAGATCACCGGTGGGAAGAAGGGAGACAAACTATTAACTAACCATGATGTGGAAGAAGCTTACGGGGGAGACGAGGTGTATAAATAGGATGGAAATGCGACATGCATTGAGCACAAACATTTTTTTAGGATAGGATCGGAGTTATATTGCAGCACATGGCAATAAATTCAAGAGCAGATCTGGCTTATCAGTTATTTACAATAGGCTTTGTGGCTGTACCTCATCACCATTCATAATTCATCACATGAGACTTGCCATATGTATGATTCCCAAATCCGAATGCCTCACATTCCAAGCAGTTCATGCTCTCAAATTCAAGAAACTATAATTTCTTGTTGTGTATGGATCTGCTGGCCAAACCGTGGCCTTTGATATATAAAAAATCTTGGCAGCAATAAGAGAGATGAATAACTTAACATGATGTTGGAGAAGTTCATGGGAAGGAATAAATAGGATGGAAATGTGACATGCATTTAGAACAAACATTTTGTTAGGCTATAGTGTCATGGTGCATTACATGGAAAAAAATAGGGTGGAAATATGACATGCATTTAGCACAAACATTTTGGTAGGCTAAAGTGACATGATCCAAACATGGCATTCAGGAGCAGATCTGATTCGTTTATAACTCATAACTGGCTTCTGCATGGTTCTGTTGTGTAATAACTTCGTTCACCTGTAATTGCATTAGATGTCACTGTTAGGTTGACTCACGTCCCGATCGGGGACGCCCAACCCAATAGACGGCTGGTGGGCCTCCTGGCCACGCATAGCGCCATAAATAGGAGGTGGGGGCCACGACACATGGTACGAGGTTCACTACTACAGCCGCCACCCCCACCGTCCTAACCCTAGACCGATCGAGAGGGTAGCGCTGCCAGCCGATGGGAAGCTCCATCGGCGTCTCCACCGACGCCATTGCCACTCCACCGCACGGCGAACTTCTCCACCAGCCAGGATGATCGGTAACATCTCCTCTCCTTACCTCCCTTCTCTCTCTCGTTTTGGGCACTGGTTTCTTCTGTTCTAATTTATCCCAAATGCAAAGTGTTTACCCATCTTGATCTGCACCTAGTCGATCCAATAGTTCCAACAGTCACATTCAACAACACCAAGTCATTTGAAAGAAAAAAAAAATGAATTTCAAAATGTTTCTAGAGACAGGTTGGAGGCCTAGTCGCCTTTATATATCAGCTTTCTAGAGCTGGCTCATGTCCCCAACAGCATCTAAAATAGAGGGGTTTTTAGGTAAAAATAGAGGGCTTTTTAGGTGTGGCCCAAAACACCAACCACCTCTAGCTACATAGGGATTATTTCTAGAGGCATACCATCTGTGAAGGCACTAGAAACATTTATTGAAAAATTATTTATGTAAAAAGAAGGTTTATGTTGTAGTGGTACAAAAGTGGTGTCTTTACAAATGGTATGTAGTAGTGGTGCAAGCACGTACGAACCCTTTGCAGAAAATGTCAAAGGTGCTCTAGCTCCAGTTTAGCCTTCAGATATAGTTATTTTGTCATATCTGTACATCACTTAATTATTTGCTTGGCTTCGCATACCAAACAGAAAAGATAATCTGGTTTTCGCGTTTGCTCATGAAGGTAGTGACATCGCACCCATCATGAGAATGGACCCTGAGCACCCTTGGACGAAGCCTTTTGAGATGTAAGACCAGATACAATTCACTGAATTTCAGCAGTCAGATTGTTGTGTAATTCTCTTGCGATTACTTATAATTGTACAAATCAGATCGCTGTGTAATTTTAATTTCCTTGAATACAAACACTTCACCCTATGTACTTACATAATCTAACTTTGCTCCCTTGTTTCGATCGTGCACACACTCGAAACATTGAGCATGTAAATCCCTTTGGGTTCTTGTTGGGATTGGAAAGCAGAAACTTCGATAATTTCAGTATAGTTCTTCCCGTGTTTGCAGTCAAGTAGTTTGCTTGTAAATATGCCATCCACATCGACGAGAGAGGAGTTACTGTCTCATGGATTTGTAAAACCGAACAGGAGATGTTCCAAGCAAAATAAAGGAATAGATCAGAAAGAGGCAATGGCGGTCATTCCTCTTGTTGTTCCCTTCCTGCTCAACAACTTGCAGCCGTGCTTCGCTTATTCGATTCCTTGGTAATCCTCCTCCCCAGTTTCAAGTTTTGTACCAGGGACAGTGTAGCACCCCTACACACTGACACTGCCAGAAACGAAGCCGTGCGTGGCTTGCCGTTCCCATAGGATCTAGCGTCCTGAGTGTCTCATCTTCCAGACTCCTGACTGCCTCACATACTCACGGGAGCACCATCATGCTGCTTCAGGGACCTAGCGTCCTGAGTATCTCATCTTCCAGACTCCTGACTGCCTCACATTCTCATGGGAGCACCATCACGATGCTTCATCCTTGGTGGACCTCGAGCTTCGAAATCTCCATTGACAGCAAAGAGACCGGTGGGAGCCTTTGCC
This sequence comes from Hyparrhenia diplandra, assembly GCA_015847255.1. Classification (NCBI taxonomy): domain Eukaryota; kingdom Viridiplantae; phylum Streptophyta; class Magnoliopsida; order Poales; family Poaceae; genus Hyparrhenia; species Hyparrhenia diplandra. Next base: position 250,629 of record JADLZK010002174.1, on the reverse strand, counting down.
AACAAGGTGTTGAGCAACTACGTATACCCATCAAGGAGGGTGGGGTCCACGTCCAAATTTATATCATTGTTATCAGTTTTTCATCCTCCAAATCTTATCCATGCCTATTGAAATTTAATGAATGAGATCATAATACTTAAGGCGCTCTACATCAAAGTTAAACCCTTAGAATGGAAGCATATCTCGTTCCCATGAATTTCGTCAGATAGCTTTCTTCCCCATCCCCATCCCCACACGGAGAATTAGTCCCGGTGAGGGGATCCCATCCCTATATAAAAATCAAGAATAGACATCGGCGTTTAATAGAATCATCAAAAAATCAAGAAGCGTCCATGTTGCTGTTGCTTTTTTATAATGAGAACTGCCATGACATAGTAGTAAGAACTCCAAACAAAGGAAAACACATTAGAATTCATTGATAAGATCGCACCCACTAAAATCTCCCTTTCCTGCACAATATAATATTGTTAGGAGAAAAAGTGCATATGTAAGAATGGTGATATCTATGGCACCATTTAATGTAAGTTTCAGAAGATCTTTGGTAGATGTTAATTTACAAGCCTGGCACGAGGCGGTCGCCATGGTTGCAAATGTAGAATTAACAAATCATAGGTTCTTCTTGGCGTGTGGGCTACATCAGAATGAGTTGTTTCCTATCAAATCCACATGCAGAGCCTTATTAAGAGCAGAAGTTATACCCTATAACACCTTAATCTCGAAGTTGAAATTACCTCTCAAAATCAAAGTATCTATACAATAACTTCTAATTTCGTAGACACGCACAACTCCGTCGCAAGACTCAAACTACTGTTCTTTGCACAGTCCCACCTTCACATCCGTCCGATCTCTCAAAGTCCTCACAGCCGTCCATCCAGCAGGTTCATCTCCCAACCCTGCCCCCCGCACAGAAAGCCGCAGCAGCTATCGCCAACCACGCCGCCGGCCTACACACCTCGCCCTCCACGCCGCGTCTACCACCTCTGCCCGCTGCTCGCCCTCCACCACCACCACACCGCCGCCGTCGCCGAATTCAGTCTACACCACCTCGCCCGACGCACGTCGCCACTACCTTCCTTGCCGCCGCTGCAGCCGAACACAGCCTCGACCAACCCGCCTGACGCCAAAGACACCCAGGTCAGTCCCTACCTCTACGAATTCTCATCTCCCTCTTCAAATTTGGTATCCACCACCCGTGTTCACAGTCCAACATCCGTTCCCTATGCTCCTACTGTCCTCTGCTCCCCAGGTGCTCGACGCAATGTCTAAAAGGAGCATATTACTTATTGCTACTCTCTAACTACAAACATGCTAATTCTTTTTCTCTGCTGCAACAACTCCGCACATGCATGATGCACACAACGTCCCCAATGATTTGCCTCCAAATTTCCCTTTTTTTTTAATATGCAGTACTCCTTGCTGTTCGGTGATGGTCAAAGAAAAAACACAAAAAAAAAAAAATGCTTCCTGCCTAAGAATATTGCGTACACATCATTCTAGCTAAACCATGTCCGTGTGTATGTACGAACAACAGTTATATACCTAAAAAATGTTTCATACAGCCCAACAATTTTTCTCCCTATAAATTGTGCACCTATGCATGTAATCTTTAGTAAGGTTATGTTGTTTCCGTGTTCAAATTTTCTGTAGAGGGGGAAAAAAAACATCAACTGAAATCTGTTCAGGGTTTAGCAATATGAGCAGGGAAAAATCCAACTTTTCGGATATGACCATAATTTTAGGGGGAGAAATGCCAGTGATGTAATATATGACCATTGACATGGACTCCCATTGAAAAAAGAATTCATACCTGACCACAGGCATTAATTTCAGTGAATCCTGATGTGGATATTCCATATGGCTTCCTTCGAGTGGGCATTTGCGTAATGGTTATCCATCAAAAGTAATTACCACCATACCTGTGTTACTCAAACGTACCTGATATCTTCACGGATACCTACATTTGATTACAAAGGTTACTTCATTAACTGAAGTGCACAGCTGCAGTATTTTCTATTGTCACTTCCTTTGATGCCTGTACACCTTTATGTCTGACAAATCGCTTCTTTGCTCAACAGCATGTAGCATACATCTGGAAATTTTCCTATTGTGGGTTCCTTTGATGCGTGAGGCCACATCCATAACATGGAAACAGGCCACAGGCGACGCCGTATACATCTCAACTATCCATACCAAGGTAACATTGTTACCACCTATATTCTACAACATTAGGCCTACCACTTCACTTATACAGTACATAATACCTTTACAATGTCTACATATAGCTGACGATCACACCGATCAAAACAACACACATAGACATACGAGTTGTACACCACCCTCTACTTTTGAAAACACCGAAGTTGGTACCTCACGGTCTTTGGATAGAACGGTGGGTTACCCTCGAACTCGCCGCCGCCTAAATCCATTGCTTGGTACCCCTATCATGCAAGAACATAGCTCTTCCGGGTTGCCAGAAAACTTAGATGCATCTTCGTACACCAAACGTCCATTCAACCACAATTGACATCCACGTAAGTCTGTACATACCTGTCGTTCAAATGTTATTTATTTTTTCAAACAACTTACTATCCCATGACATGTTTACTAACATTCAACCCATGAACTTAAATATATCCTACTATTTGGGCACACTTTTCAGACCCCCTACTTGCCAGTTAATTACAAGTGCACAATAACCTGGCCAAAATTATAACCTGTCCCTTTTTAAAAGAGGCTATCCATTGAATATTTTTGCTATCATAATTGTGTTGTTACTTGAGCAACAACAACTTTATACTTCATCATTTTTTGACTTTCACCTACCACAGTTACCTTTAGATTCTTACATAAAAAAAAAATTGGAGTACGTATGCACTGATTACACATATATTTGCTTGCGATAACAGCTCTATTGCTAATTTTGCCCACTCACTTTTTAATATCAATGCATGTAGGCACAATTTTTACTTCACTCTATTTAGGGGGGCCTACGTGCACGTGCCAACACTGCGGTGCTCGCTTCTGGCTTCAGGAGCGTATCCATGGAGAAGGCAGTACATCTGCTCCAAAATACAACAAATGTTGTCGAGGAGGGAGCATATCCCTGCCAAATTACAGCCCACCCCCACAGCCTTTGCTGGACCTTTTAGAAAGGGAATCCCAAACATTATCAAGGCATTTCTTTGACAACATCAGGAGGTACAACTCCATGTTTGCCATGACCTCCATGGGAGCCAAAGTCATAGATGATATTAACGACGGAAATGGCCCCTATGTCTTCAAGATAAGCAGCCAAATCTGCCATCGGATCGGTACACTAATCCCACCCACTGGAAAGAAGCCTCAGTTTTGCCAGCTATATATCTTTGACACTGCAAATGAAATAAAAAATCGCATGGCTGTTGTAGAGAACGAGGGTAGAGACTTCCAGGCAAATGAAGGTATCATTACAGCCTTGGCAGCTATGCTTGATGCACACAACCCCATAGTGCAAGTATTTCAAACTGCACGTGATAGATTATCTGGAAATAACATAAATGAACAGTTCGAGGACCGTTACTCAATCAAGCTATTTTCATCACCTAAACAGCGCGGCAACATCTACAGCGACCCAATCGCATCGGAGGTCGTTGGTTTAGTTGTCGATGATTTAGGTAGCACCGAGGAGGGAAGGGACCTAATAGTTCAAGATCACTCATCTCAGCTCCAGAGAATAAGCGAGTCACATTGCAAGTTTATGTCAATGCAATTTCCGTTGTTGTTTCCATATGGTGAAGATGGATATCATGAGGATCTGTACTACATATCAAGTCGTCGTTCTAGAAACCTCAAACGGAAAAAAGTCACCATGGCAGAATATTATTCATACCGGCTACATGACAGAGCCAGTGATTTCAACACCCCTCTACGTTGCGGCAGGCTAACACAAGCTTATATAGTGGATGCCTACTGTTGTGTAGAAGATGAGCAACTCACACATTTTCGTCACCCCTCTTTCCAGAAGAGATACAGGTCAAGTCCGTTTAAAGCTTTAGTTGATGCTGCCAATAGTGGAGTAGCCCAAGCCTCCGACGTAGGACAAGCAGTCTTCCTGCCAGGTTCATTTACAGGAAGCCCGAGATATTACTATCAAAACTATCAGGATTGTGTAGCGATCTGCCGCCGGTTCGGATGTCCAGACCTATTCATCACCTTCACATGCAATGCTCTGTGGCCAGAAATTGAAGAAGCCTTATCAGTCATACCAGGCCAGCAGGCTTCTGATAGAGGAGATATTGTTAACCGAGTCTTCCACATGAAGCTTAAACATCTCATTGATGATATAGAGAATAATAACTTTTTTGGACCTACAGTTGCAGGTACCTTTTTAATATCTTATCCTTCCATCCTTAATATATCATTCTCACAAATGACCTACCTTTCCAACTCCAATGACCCTGATTTTCCCTACCCATTTATTTCTACAGTTGTGTACACAATAGAATTCTAGAAAAGAGGTCTCCCACACGTACACCTAATAGTCTGGCTGAAGGACAGACCTTTTTGAAACTAATCAAATAGATGGTTTCATATCGGCTCAGCTTCCGGATCCAATCACTGATGCCATAGGTTTTGAGGCAGTGTCAAGATTCATGATTCATGGACCCTGCGGGCCTCTGCATCCCTCATCTCCATGCATGAAGAATGGAAAATGCGACAAATTCTACCCAAAAGAATTTTGTGACCAAAACTGTAATTGTACCAAACAATTACATCAAGTATGCCCGCCCAAATAACGGTGTCACTACCCACAAGAATGGAATTCAAGTCGACAACACATATGTGGTTCCTCATAATGTAGACCTACTGGTGAAATACCAAGCACATATAAATGTCGAAAGTGTTAACCGTAATGGAATGGAAAGGTATTTATTCAAATACACAAACAAAGGCCCAGATTGTGCTAGAGCTACCCTTCACAGACAGAGAGGTTGCTCCGACACTACCGCTGAGCCATTTAATGAGATCAAAGAATTTCTAGACTGCAGATGTGTTACGCCTAATGATGCTGCATGGCGCCTACTACAGTTCGACATACACTATACTCATCCGGCTGTGGAACGGCTTCCAGTCCACCTTCCCCTACAGAATGGTGTTCTGTACACAGAAGACGACTATCTTGACCAGATTATCAATGATCCATCTAAGGCTGTCACTAAATTAACGGCATGGTTAGATACAAACCGACAGTACCCACAAGCCCGACAACATACTTATGTAGAGTTCCCTGAACATTGGACATGGCATCAGAACGGTAAATTCTGGGATAGACGTCGCAATCATCGTCCCAAGGTTGGTCGCCTTGCCAATGTTGCTCCCACTCAAGGAGAGAGGTTTTACCTACGGATGTTACTCCACATAGTCAAAGGCCCAACATGCTTCTCTGAAATACGGAAAATTGCAGGACATCAGCACCCAACATTTCGTGCTGCATGTGAGGCATTGGGATTACTTGGTGATGACCAAGAATGGTTCCACGCCATGTCTGATGCATCACGTTGGGCATTTCCAGGTCAATTAAGACAGTTATTTGTCACACTGTTGATCTACTGTGAAATCAAGGACCCATTGAAATTATTTGAAGAATATGTACAAAGAATGGGAGAGGACATATTATATCGTGCAAGACAACTGGCTCCAGATACACTTAATGCAAATTTAGACACACATATCAGATCGCGCGTCTTACATGAAATAGAAAAGCTACTTAAAGATTAAGGATGCAACCTTGAAAAGTTCAATTTGCCCCAGCCAGATACAAATCACAGTGACCCACTTACAAACAGGCTAATATTAGAAGAGCTGTCATATGCTTCATTCCATACATCCACTGAGGTTGAAGAGCACATCAGCCAGCTCAACACAGAGCAAAAGCATATTTATGATCTCATACACCATTCAGTCTTAAATAATTTAGGCCACACATTTTTCATATACGGATATGGTGGCACCGGAAAAACTTTTCTGTGGAACACTTTGCTAAACAGTGTCAGAAACAAAGGCAAGATAGCACTGGCAGTCGCATCTTCGGGGATAGCAGCATTGCTACTGCCAGGAGGTAGAACAGCACACTCCCGCTTCATCCTTCCTTTGGAAATCAAGCCTACCTCTACATGTCCAATAGATAAGGGCACACAATTGGCTGAGTTGATACAACACACAACACTCATTATATGGGACGAAGCACCTGTTAACCACAGACATTACTTTGAGGCACTTGACCGCACACTCCGAGATATCATGGCCTCCCACAACAATGAAGCAGCATCAAAACAATTTGGCGGTATAACTGTTGTCCTAGGTGGTGATTTTTGACAAACTCTGCCAATTATCCCAAAAGCCAGGAAACCACAGATACTGGACGCACTAATCACCAGATCCAAATTGTGGTAGAGTTGCAAAGTGCATCAGCTAACTGAAAACATGAGACTCAGAAGCCCCAACCTTTCAGAAGCCAAAAAAATTGAGCTCGATAATTTTGCAAAGTGGCTTCTATCCATTGGTGATGGCACTGCTCATGGCAGCGGGCCTACAGACCTACCTAACACTACATGGGTTCAAATTCCAGATAACCTACTGTTGCCACCTGAACAAAGAACACTTGACAACCTCATTTCTTTTGTATACGAATCACCTGTAGAAGCCTCGCAGCTACCAACTTATCTATGCGACCGAGCGATATTGGCTCCAACAAATGAGGTTGCTGCAGCTATCAACACAAAAATGATTCACCGAATAGCCACTGAAGAGATGTCATACTACAGCTCAGACTCTATTGATGACTCAGCATTCAACTACTGCACTCTAGAGGCCCTTTATCCTCAAGAGTTCCTCAACAGCATTACAATGGGAAGCCTTCCAGACCACCATCTGCAGCTTAAAATCGGTGTTCCCATAATGTTACTTAGAAATTTCAATCCGTCCAAAGGTCTGTGCAATGGAACCAGACTTATAGTAACGCAACTCACACATCGTATCATTGAAGCTCAGATAATTACAGGAAAGGCTAAAGGGACCAAGACTTACATTCCAAGAATAGTAACTACTTCATCTGATCCCAAATGGCCATTCAAGATAAAGCGGCGACAATTCCCAATTCGTGTCTCATATGCCATGACAATAAATAAAAGTCAAGGACAAACGCTCAACAAAGTTGGCGTGTACCTCCCAAATCCAGTATTCTCTCACGGTCAGCTTTATGTTGCACTATCACGTGTTACATCACCTGAAGGCCTCCGAATACTTATTGAAAATAGCTCTAATGGACATGAAAATGAAACTCATAATGTTGTTTACTCTGAAATTTTAGATGACATACAACAAATAGCCACCCAATTTAGGTACTACACCTCCTATACTTATATCTAAGTTCTTCTATGTATATTAATATTCTATATTTCACCATGTGAAATACACATTTTAAAACTTAATGTACATCCTGACCTTACCTGTCTAATTGCTCATAATCTTTTCACAGGTCTACTCAAGCGACAATCAATTGAAAACTTGGTTAGCCGGATGTACTCTTCCTTACCATGTCATAAGCCAAGTTAGTTTTTTAATCAAAAGTCGCCACACACGAGCAGCTTAGTGTCAATCTAATTTCTTCGCTCCAAGGTAAGAATCAATACCTTTACACATCCAGTACAGCCTGCCTACAAATTCCGTAAAGCCTTATAGCTTAGGTTCAACTTCAGAACATCTACTTTACTATAGTTCCATGTCATTTCCTTCTCAGGTTATTTACAACTATTTCACTATAATTACATGTTATTTCAATCTCGGCTGTATACATGTGTTAAATAATAATACCTCACCAATATAATTTCCTCCATTTCTACTTACACATGATGATCTTCTTTTACCATCTTTTGTGCCACAGCTTACCATTATTTCAAAAAAACATAACTATTAGAGTCCAACGAACCCTTCATTGCATTAGTATGTAACTGTCTGAATTCCATAGTAGCATGTTAGGGTCCTGCACACAGTCGATCTGTGGCATACATCTGCAAAACTTTAGTATTGTAGACTTTTTTTATGCGTAAGGTCACATCCATATGATGGTAACAGGCCACAGGCAACTGCTATTTGAAAGGGGTAGGAAGCCAGAAATGTAGCATATTATTATATGATTGTACATGCAAGGAAAAGATTACTAAAATTAGATACAGCCATGTTGGAAGTGAATATTGAAACTCCTGCTACTATGGTGTCAGGAATATCTCCAACTCAAGTTACTTATACGTCTCCATGATATCCATGTGTGGTTATGCAGGTTTAGTTGAAGAGAAACACTGCTACTTTTTTTTTGAAACTTGAAACACTGCTACTTTGGCCTCATGATTTCTGTTCAGGCTGCTAAACTTAATGTACAGGAATGTCGGCACAGCTTCTCAAAGTTGAACCACAAAGTGGTGGGAAGCAGAAACCATGCTCTGATAGATTGTATGCTGCAACTTCACAAATTTGTGTCTGACAAACACCTGCGTCAGCAATAGATTTGGTAGTAATTACTCTAGCCAAGCGGTACACATCCTGGTGACTCCGCCATCTACCCCTTGCATTATGTACACTACCTGTTAAGTTTGGTTCACACCTTTGCGTTGATTTTGTTTGCCTGAATAATGACTTATGACTTCCTAGACCATGGATGTGTTGTGGCATAGCTGAAAATTTTGTTGTCACAGACAATTTCTCTACAGCCATGCAGCAGTTTAAACTATTTGTCAGAGATAACTTCCTTTCCTCTCGGCTATCATCTGTACTATGAACAAATTGCATCATGTATTTCCTTTACTGAATAATGTGGTCATTCAGCCATGCAGCAGTCTAAAGTATTTGTTCCAGAGATTACTTCCTTTCCTCTCAGCTATCATCTGTACTATGAACAAATTGCATTATGTATTCCCTTCACTGAATAATGCAACCACACAAAGGTACAATATGCCTGTTCATAACAACTAAAAGAGAGTGATACAGGAAAAAAAAGGCAACAGCCAGTATGTTTTTGCTACTGCTATACTAAAACATATGTTTCTTAACGTCATATAGCTCACTGCACTTTTTCTTCACGATTTGTGCTTCCAAATGACCTATATGATTGGAATTATCCTTACTAATGCCTTGCTCTGCCCCGTGCGAAAGCACGGGGGTACCTGCTAGTTTATGTGGTATTTGTAGAAGGGGTAGTATTAACAAATGATAATTTAGCACGGTGACAGTGGCAAGGAGATAGAAAGTGTTGTTTTCGTTCTTCGGATGAGTCTATACAACAATTACTCTTTTGCTGCCATTTTGTTAAATTTATGTGGTGAATTGTTCATGTAGTTTAATACCTCCAACTTGTATATACAATTTATTTACAGAATGACTTGAAGCCTTGAAGGGATGAATAGGAAACTGAAATATGAGATTCTAGTGGGTGCAAGTGCAATTTGTTAGGCAATATGACTAAATGATGTAGTGTTTGACAAGGTTCTAACAATATTTTATTTTTGCAGGCTATCTTCAGGGGACCTACTAGACTAGGTCTTGGTCCCTTCTACAGAAGGAGGACGAGCGCCAAATGATGAAGATGGGACATAACAATATCAATATAACTAACCTGGAGGTGTTTGTAACACACGATTAGAGATTCAGTAATAGAATTGCTTTATAGTGGTGCAGTTTGGAAACATTTTTTTTACTATGGCTCAAAACTTTGTTTTTTGAGATTCCCTAGGATGTATTGCTTGTGTTTGTAATAAAGAACAACTATATGCATTAGTTGATGCAGAAGCTATAGGATATTAATATATTTCAATCTCTTTTCTAAATAACCTTTCTTGTCATGCCACTTGTCAAGGTCGTCAAAGAATTGAATCTAGATCGACAACATATGTTAATCTTGCTAGTCATCTCTCAATCTAAAGCTCTGGTTGCTTTTTTTCTCGTCTTGTACTGTGGTGGAGGCAGCCCGCCCTTGGCCAATGTGTGGCCATGCAAGCATCTACGTGGTGCGGTATGCCTCCCATGGTTGCAGGCTTGCAATGTTGCTCTTTCCTCTCATGTGGTCACGTCGTTGTGCACTCGCTCAGCTAGTTGGTGTAGAGGCGCTCGTGGTGGGCTGGTAGGGGTAAGCACAGTGAGGGTGGCTGCGACAATGGAGGTGCATTGTATGAGCATGACAAACAGTTTTGGCAAAGGATGGATAGCTGTTCTATTTGATTCCCCAATGCCACACATTCCCAGCATTTTGTGGCTTGAAACTTGAACAAACATAGCACCATGATTTTGCTTCATCTTGTGTATGGATCTCACCGTCTCGAGTTTAATGTGTAAAACATTGGCAACAAGATCAAATATATAGATATGAACATGGATACGAGAGAAAAGCTCTTTTGAAGCAAATCTATAAATAGGGTGGAAATGTGATATGTGTTTATCATAAATATTCTTGTGGGCTATGGAGTCATGGTGTAGCGCACATGTCATGAAGTTTAACAGTAGATTTGACTCGCCAGCAGTAATTCACCACAGGCTTATGCATATACCATACTCATCTCTGCACCCAATTGAGCCGGGCTGCAAAAAAACGGATTCCTTTTTTTGTTTTGTTGTGTGCTTTAACGACCGTGCTGGCCCGACCAGTGAGGCCATCCATACTACCAAATAGCAGCACAAATGCAACCCATCAACCTAACCCAGTAGCTCAACCAAACAAACAGGCCCAAAGCTTCTCACTTCGTTGAGTTGTATCGTTAGTATGCTGTCTTATATGGATAAGACAAATTTATTTTGATTAAATTTATATAGAAATACGTCAGCATCTAAAACATCAATTTATTTTTCTATTGATTTTTTTGAGACATTTTGATAGATCTTTTATTTTTTAACTTTTAAATGTTTATTTTTTCTAAATACTTATATAAAAATTAAGAAGTCTGGCTTATGACAAATATAATTAAAATAGTGTAATATGGAACGAAGCAAGCCTTGATATGGAATTATGGATGGCTAATTACTTCCTTTGTGCAGCAACAACACAAACAGTAAGGATCAAAGTTGGCCGTGATCCATGAGCTGTGAGGCTCGGTATTTGCAAGCTGCGGCTGCTGACTTTTTGGTTCGTTCATATTCACAGCACACGCACCCATCGAATCGGTGCGTAGTCTTTTTGGTTCCTTCACTCAGGAATGTTGCCATGCTTGATTCCCGACTGCCACTCATTCTAAATGCTGTAGTTGGTGCGCTCACACAGCAAAAATGTAATTCTTTATCATGTATATGGATCCGTTTTGTTGAACCAAGCCTTTTTTTTTTTTTTTTTTTGGAACCAAAGCCTTTGATATAATACACTGGTGACAACGAAGATGAACAATTGATAGAGATGAGGGGGAAGTCTGTGGAGGAGACAAATTAGAGGTGTATAAATAGGAAGGAAATATAACACCCATTGAGCACAACCATTTTGTAAGATGAGTTATGTTGCAGCATATGGCAATAAATTCAAGAGGACATGCATGTCTTGTCAGTAATTTAAAATAAGCTCATCATATGAGACTCCACTTTCAAGAACATGCATACGTGCTTATAACTAGCTACATTTGAGTTTCATTACAAGATAGTCTGTATCATATGATCGTCATTTGCTCGTTCTCCTAAACAAACGTTGAACAAATTAGGATTTTGACATAAACTGATGAATCTTATTACTTGTATGCAGTATTTATTAGGATGAATGCGCCCATTGTTAACAACGCCATAACTTATTAACTAAAAGGAAAATACAATTTACACCTGCCCATTCACCAAATCTAGCATAACTGAATCAAACTAGCAGCAAGACACTCAGGTCTGGTGTGAATATCTCATCCCTTGATATGTTGTTTCATTGGGTATGTCGTGTTTTATTCGTAGGCAGCTGGTTTATACACATTGCTACAGTACACGCTATTTCCTTAGGCATGATGAGTGCTTCCTTAGGTTTTAACCATTTATCTCTAAACACTTTGTTTCATTAGGCATGATGACCTACTACTTGACGTGTTTCCTTCATGGGCGGTCAGTTTCTGTATATTGCTAGTTTGCTACAATTACACATAATAACCCTTCATCCGAATGCTGAGTCGCTGCTTGCCATGACACTGCCAGGTGCCAGCAGTGGCATCGTCACCGATCATGGCTCTGGAAAACTCAACATCTTTTCTAAGTTTAGGGGTCTCCCATAGTCATGGAAGTGGATGAACAGGCTGTCTCAGACAACTGCTGACGCTGTTCTCCCAGCACGCTTGGAGCTGGGCAGGATGAGCTCACAGATCATAGCTCGCTTTGCCAAAGAGAGAGGTTCTGCGAAGACCTTGAGGAAGTGAGCTAGAAGTGATTCCCAATGCCACACATTTCCATACCAGCTCATGTGTTCGGCCGGTCATCATATGGTACGTACCGGGTGGTAGATCCACCTGTAGAAAGCTTTGGCAATGGCAAGACAAAAAAAGCCTGCTAGAACTGGACCCATATCACTGTGTGGAAGGTATAATTCTCATCATGTATGGAATAGTGAACTAAAGAGGCCTTTCAGCCGGGAAATGTTAAAACAACTAGAGATAAATGGTTTGTCACGAGTGAGAAACTTGGGGTGGTGTGGGTTGGCAGGAGATAAGGATGTGCATTTATATAGGCTATGGATCCATGGTACAGCACACGCTAAGAGGTTTTAGCTACAACCTGCAGCTATCTATAACTCAATAGTCAATAGGAACATAGGTGGCTCTCCTCATACACTATACACTCCATATATGTAAGCATATCTCGCTAGGTTCCCTTGGAGACATGTGGCTCTATATACTACTACCGAGTCCATTCGAGAGGCCACTAGAAAAACCTCCCTTAGTCATGATTTTTTTTTCTAGAAATCACTGATTTCTAGAAACAAGTATATCCATTCATCTCTTGAGATTTAGAGGTAGGCTAATTTTGAACCACTTCTATAAGTCGATTTCTAGTAGAAGTCCAAAATTAACCGATTTGTAGTAAATCATATTTCTAGAAATCGGCAACTTTATACTAGAAATCGATTTCTAGTAGATCATATTTCTAGGTACAGCTGATGTTGGTGCAGCTGAAAAACTGAAAAGACTAATGTCTCCCAAAATAGATTTCTAGAGGCATATCTTTGAAGCAGTGGCGAAGCTAGAGGAGATCGAAGGGGAGTGCATTTGCTTTGTGGGTGCATAAAACTTATGTGATAGGGGTGCCTATATGGTGAAATTTTAGTCATTATAACTGATTTTTCAAAATTTGAGGGTGCCTAGGCACCCCTAATCATAGTGTGGCTTCGCCTCTGCTTTGAAGGCAACTTATCAAAGTGCAAACCAACCTTTTCGTGCAAACTATGTAAACTTCTAATCCGGTAGATCATATTTCTAGGTACAACTGATGTTGGTGGATCATATTTGAAACCATTACAAAAGTTTATTGATAGAACTGTCTCTCGGCGTCTATATGAAAATGTAGTTTATGTAGTATTGATAAAAGCAAGAATCCTTTGCACAAAATGTCAAATGTGCTCTAGCAGTTTAGCCTTTAGTAGATATATAATACCAATTGCTTTCACTAAATTTCATCAATCAGGTTGTGGTGTAATTCTCTTTGCGATTACATTTAGAGTGTTAGGGCCGTTGCCCCATCCTTTCAACTATTAGTCAAAGACCACTGAAACTTTTACAGGGTCAGGTTTTAACCATCCTCACTTTTGCCGGGACGAAACTCCCACCAACACGCACTGATCATTACACAGTGCAACTCTTTTTTTTTTGAAAGCATGCACATTGCATGTTTTTTTCATTAAGAGGAAACAGAGGTGTCATTACAAACACACAAGGCAACTCTGAAACAAAAGACATCCACAAGGACGAAACGAGCTAACTCACACAAAATTCCACCCGGGAGTCCGGGACCGGTGCCCTTTGCGAAGCGAGAAGCCCGAGAGAAACATTCAGAACTCCACCAAGCTTCAGAGAAGAAGCCAAGTCTGAAATCATCATGCCGTCCACCGAATAAGCTTAAACACCTTGAAGTTCTTCACACATGGAGCATGTATGTATTGTTGGGACCGGAAAATGAAAACTTTGATAATTTCAGTATATATACTTCTCTCCGTGTTCCCACTTTCCGGAAGTGAAGTTGCTTGCTTGGAGTTTGTTAATAGCCACCCACATCGACGAGAAGGAAGGCAGCTTTGTGGTAACAAGCACCCGAGCTTGAATTCTGACAGACACATGTTGTCATGCTTGCGCATCGAACTTCTCAACAAGTGAGAGACACATTGTGCCCGAACGTTATCCCCGCCCAGCCCCAAGCACGCCGTTCCCAAAGGAGCCGGATCTTGGAAGGAGCCATGCCCCCATGGACTGTCCCTTCATCTGGCATCCTACGGACGGCCGACTAAGGTTCTAGCGTGTGTTGTCATGTCTGATTCCTGAGAGCCTCACATTCCTACTAGTTCATGCCATGACATGGAGCACCATGACGCTTCATTTGTGTATGGGCCCGACTGGAGGTTGAAAGCTCCAGTGACATGCAAACAAAGGTATTGAGAGAACTTGTGGGAGACAAATAACAAAGTGTATGTATAAATAGGGTGGAAGTATACCCGGGCCCGTCGAGGAGGGTGCGGGGTCCACATCACGCAAAAATCATATCATCATTATCAATCTTGTCCTCCAAATCTTATATACATGTCCATTGAAAGTTAATGAATGAGATATGCTTTGAGTTAAACTACTAACTGGCACATTGATTAATTTCATGTCAACGGATACCATTGTAGGTGCAGTTGGTGGACCTTTGGAGAGCCTTCTCTATGACACAAATGAGAGACGACGAGAGGATGATGATACGACAGCGACTCCGACGGCGACCACCACCTCCGACCACCGCTCCTCCGTCTCCTCACCTCCCCCCGTAGGTAGTCCTCGCGGACTATCTCCGACGTTTCATTCTCCCCCACCTCGACGTTCTCTCGCCAATCCTGCAGCCAAGGTATCCATTCCTTGCGCATCTTACTCAAACCCTAATCATGCGGCGATTCTGGAGGATGGATCACCGGAGTACGACCTTCTCTACCCATCCGCCGGTGAGAGTTGGAGGATTCACAATAAGGATAAGCGCACAAGTTTTCCGGTAAATGTATCGAGTAGGCGATTCAGAGCAAGGTCCGAGAAAACTGATTCCATTTGAGGCGATTGGGCGGGATGAAGTTAAGTTGCGTGAGATTCCGATTTCTTTGAGGTGGGAATCCATTGGAGCAGCTTTGAAGGAGGCGGCAAAACCAGAGATCAAGCAGGGGACTCCCGGACAAAGGTGTCCTACGTATCGGCGTCCATGGTTCCGCCCTCCACCTAAAGTCCAAATTGTCCCCGGCATTCTAGGAAAATCACCATGGATGGGGACACATGTTGACAATCCAAATTGAGAAGCAAAGGGTAGTTGAGGGATTCCACCAAAGCACCCCCTCGATACTCAGCCGGATGAAGAGTTGGTACAACCCACCAAAACTTGCACAGCCCTTGCGACTCTTCTCATCCTAAACCTAACCCAATCTCCATTCTGCTCGCCACTTCGGAACCCTAGGGCCAAATCATTTTGCGAGGCGGTAAAAACAAGAACCGCCCCAGTTGTCCTAGTTACAATGAATCGTGGAGGAGGAAGAGGGGGGGGTGGAGGAGGATATGGTTGGGGCAACAGGGGAGGTGGGTGGAATCAAGGGAGAGGTACTGGTGGCAGGAATTTCGGTGGTGGAAGGGGGAGATGGTAAAGGAAGAGGGACTTGGGAGCAAAAGAATCAAGTCGGGCAAGAAGGGGAGAAGATCGATGAATCTTGCACTACAAGTCGGGGCACCAACAATGATAAATGGGACAAGGTCGCACGGGAAGAAGCATCCAAAGTTCAAGCTCAATCTGTCCAAGAACAAGGTTCGTAAGACTTCAGATCCGAGGGTATGCTACTGGTCGTGCAAAGCTATCGATAAATACTTGGGAGGAAAGCTTGTGAAGTTTGTGGTTTGTACAATCATGAAACAAAGGATTGTAGATGGGCTAAACATGACAAGAGGAAAGCTGATGAGGGCAAAACTGAGGAGGGTTCTGGCAGCAGGAAGGCTTGTGAAAACTGTGGATTGACAAATCACACCACTAAAGAATGCGGAAAAGTCGGATGTGAGTTGTGTGGCTACCTGAACCATACTGCATTTGATTGCCAGATGTGCTTATCTTGGAATTATGGGCCTGAACTCTGTGGGGCTCAAGTTGAGGATCAGAGCTTCTTTTACATTGAGGAATGCATTGATCCTACCGCTTTCAAGCGTAGAGAAAGTATTGGTGTGGTGAGAATTCTGCATGGTAAAGCTTCGCAAGACAAATTGAAGAGGAATTCACATTTTCACGGAAGGAGAGTCTTCATGGAAGTGGAATGCTAGAATGGTTGATGAGAATACTTATGTCATGAGGTTCCCTAATGCCAAATCCTTGAATGATCGGAAGAAACCCAAAGGCCTTGCTATGAATGTGACTGAGGCATTCATGACAGTGGAAGTTTGGGATGCTACAATAGGGGCCAAGGGGTCACTTCAGCAAGGGTGGTTTAGAGTTGGAGAAATTCCAGCTGACCAAAGAGGGCTTAGAACAATAGCTAAAGTGTGTGGGCTAGTTGGCAAGATTATGGAGATTGATGTTTCTACCAGATACAAGGTCGAGTATGTTAGGTGCAAGATTGCTTGCAGGAATGTGCTGAAGGTGCCTGATACAGCTGAAGCTTTTCTGGGGGTGAATAGATTTATATTCACCTTTCAGAGGGAAGTAGAAGGGGGACAGGTGATCAAAACTCTGTCTAGTGGTATCAGGGTGGAAGACAAAGAACCCCCATCCAAGAAATCTAAAGCTGAAAGTTCAAAGATTGTGCAAGGAGCAGAGGGCTCCAATCCAGTTTCTCTGATAAATACATCTGCTGGTGGTAGTAAGTCAACAGGCAAAACTGTTCAGATAACTGAAATACATGAGGCAAATACCAGTGCTGCTCATGATCCTATGATAACTGATGTTGATTGTGCTGATCCTGATGAATTTTATGAAAGATTGCATCAAGCTGGCTTAGTCAATAGCCAGGGGCAAGGATCTCAAACAATAGATGGGGACAAAGAAATGCAAGATTACAGCATGATCATGAAAGCTATGGACAACACCAGGATGGAGGCAATGCATGCCAACATCAAGAGTCAGTTAGTTGCTCAGACTATTGCAAAAGAGAATGAGGTGTTAATAGCCTCACAAGAGAGCACAATAACTGATGAAGGTAAAAATGATGACAAGATGGAGCTCTTTAAGGAGCAGAAGAAGATAGAAGAAGATCTGGAAGGGACTGGTAATTTGTCACAAGAAAATACTTCTGTTTCTGTGGAAAACCTTATCAAGAACCAGCAAGATGGAGAGCAAAGTGGCTCGTGAAAAAGAAATCAGTGTGGAAGAAAATCTTAAGTTGGGGCAAATGGAAAGAAGGAGAAGTGAAAGACTCAAGAAGGATATTTTGGCCGACAACTCAAGAGAAGAATGAAATGATGGCAAAAAAAACGAACTCGAAGGTAACAAACCCACCCCAGGGGCTCTTTATCTAATTTGTCCAATGATGACATGCATTGTATTGCTAAAAGTATGGGTGTTGTTGTGAATGATAATAGCTTTGCTGTTTTTGATTTGATTAAGGATCTAGATGTTATGAGATGTAATTTGAATCTGAAAAACCATAAAATTGATTCAACTTTGATCATAAATGAGGTTGAAGAGTTAAGAATAGATGATGATAATGTTGAATATGGTAGTGACAACAATATTGATGATGTGCTCGAAGAATTGCAAGTTGGGAAAGGAAAACAGAATAGTAAGGGTGCAGGAAAGAAAAAAAAGCAAGTTTCCAAAAGTGGGAGGAAAAAAGTGCAAGTTTCCCCAAGTGGGATAAAACAAGACCAAGGAAAACTTGGCTTGAGTGATCCCAAGAAATTCATTCTTGTGGATCCAAAAAAAAAAAAAAAAACAAATAATAAAATGATAAGTGGACTAATTTGGAATTGTAGGGGCATCGGGAAAACTAGTGTATCCACCTTTACGAATAGTCAAATTGCTTGAGAACAAATTTCAGTTTATTGGAATACAAGAAACAATGATTCTGATTTTACCAATGCCTTTTTGAGAAGACTTGATTTTAATGAAGAATACATTTGGATGTGGAATCCATCAAGAGGGAAATCTGGAGGCATTTTGGTGGGTGTACAATATGAGAGATTTGATGTTGGGGCCTGTAGGCAAGGTGATTTCATAATACAAGTGAATCTATGGGATAAATTCTTGAAAGCAAAATGGAATCTCATGATAGTATATGGGACTGCTTTCAGAAGAGAATAAAATAGCTTTCCCCGGCGAACTCTCAAATTTTTGTGCTAATAGCACCGAGCCCACTCTCATTGGAGGGACTTCAATATCATTAGATATTCTTTTTGAGAAAAATAGTAGAGTTGGTGTGCACAGACACACTCAATTATTCAACTCAATCATACATTTTTGTGAGTTAAGGAGATAGTAATGGCTGGGGGTGCATTTACTTGGTCAAATAACCAGGACCCCCAAGGCTAGAAAAAAAACTTGACGACAATTTTAGTGTCAAAAGAGTGGGAAGATATGTTTCCTCAAGCTATTGTGAGAAAATTACCAAGAGAGATATCTCGATCACAACCCCTTAATCATTTCTATGGGGGACAAATGTGAAGAGAGTAAGCATTGAGTTTTTTTTTTGATTTGAATTGGCTAAAAAAATCCAGAATTTTTTACTAAGGTGGAGGAAATTTGGTTAGAACCTTGTAGGGCCAAGTTTGCCCTAGATAAAAATACAACAGTAAACTGAAGTTGTGTAAACAATTTTTAAAAGGATGGGGCTTTAACCAGCAAGGGAATTGGAGAAAACAAAGAAAGGAAAAATCAGGATGAGTTGACAAAATTAGAACATTTAGAAGAGACGATGGGTCTTTCCCATTCTCAAATTGATAGGAAAGTCTACTTATTAAGACACAACATGGAAAGCTTGGAACAAGAAGAAACCTACGGTATAGTAGGAGTCATGAGAATTGGCTCCTTAAAGGAGATTGCAACACATCCTTTTTTCCATAAATGTGCATCGGGAAGGAAAAGGAAAAACACAATTTATAGTTTAGAAGACTCGATGGAATCATTGAAGGTGTGGATAATTTGTTAGATCATGCTACAAATTACTACGATTGAGTTGTTTGGGCCATCGGAAGAATTTGATGTATCACTTGATGAGACCTTTTGGAGCAATATACCACATGTGACATCAATTGATAATACAGTTCTTTGTGGTCCATTCACAGAAAAAGAAATTAGAGAGGCTATAAATCAAATGGAGGCTAATAAGGCCCCTGGACCCGACAAAATCCCAAGTAGAATTTTATCAAGCTTGTTGGGATATTGTCAAGTCTGACATCTTGCAGTTGTTTGAGGACTTTTACTATCATAGAGTAGACATAAGTCGAATGAATTATGGCATAATCACATTACTTTGCCAAAAATAATGGATGCTCGAGAAAATTCAACAATCTGACCCATTTGCTGTTGAATAGCATGTATAAGTTGATCACCAAAACATTAACCTTAAGGTTGGAGGCTGTTATTGATAAGATCATACATTATACTCAAATGCGCTTTTATGAAAAAAAAACACATTGTGTCGCATAGCTTGTCCGCATGAGATTTTACATGAAACTAAGAGGAGAGGAGAAATTGGAGTTATTTTAAAACTAGATTTTGAAAAGGCATACGACAAGGTCAATTGGAAATTATTATTTCAATGTATGGAGAAAAGGGGGTTTGATGATAGATGGTGCAAGTGGATTAAACAAGTCGTTTTAATTGGGACTTTGTGAGTGTCAAGATCAATAACAAAATTGGAAGTTATATAAAGAGTTACAAAGGGGTCGAACAAGGTGACCCGCTATCACCATTACTATTCAATTTGGTAGCTGATTGTTTGACTAGAATGGTGCTTCAAGCACGGGAAGAAGATAAGATTCAGGGTTTAATTAGTCACATTATTCCAAAGGGAGTGGTCCTTTTACAATATGCGAGATGACACAATAGTCTTTTTAAAACATGGGATAGAAAATGCAGTTAATATGAAGGTGTTGTTATATTTCTTTGAAATGATAGCTGGTTTTAAAGATAAATTTCAACAAAAGTGAAATTTTTATGATCAATGATGGGGAGGAATGGGGAGTACAATATGCGAGAGATTTTTAATTGTCGATAGGGGTCTTCCCATCAAATATCTTGGAGTACCAGTAAGTCCAAGTAGGCTCAAAATAAAAGACTGGACCCCTTTAGTAGAAAAAGGAGCTAAGAAACTAGATATTTGGAAAGGTGGTCTTTTGTCAAAAGCTGGAAGAAAAATACTGATTGAATCTAGTTACAGTAATACGGCAATCTATCATATGTGTACATTTTATCTACTGCCTAAAGGTACAGTTAATGAAATGGAAAAACAAATGAGATCTTTCTTTTGGCAAGGGGGTAGCCTCAAAAAGAAATACCATCTTATCAGGTGGGAGATTATAAGTAAAAGTAAGAAGAAAGGAGGTTTAGGTATTAAAAACCCCGAAAGATGAATATTAGTTTAATGTGTAAATGGTGGTGGAAACTTGAAAATGAAAAAGGGCTATGGCAGACAATTATCAAGTACAAATATTTAGGAAATAAAACAATACATGAGGTTGGCCATAGAGCCAATGATTCACCTATGTGGGCTGATATGTTGAAAGTTAAAGACATTTATCTCTATGGTCGAGGTGTTATGACTAATAAAGGAGATTTGACTAGATTTTGGCAAGATCCATGGTTATATGATCAACCAATTGCTTTTCTACATGCTGACTTGTTTACTTTAACAAATGATAAGAATGTTTCTGTGTTTGATGTAATGCAAGGCTTTGAGATTAGTTTCAGAAGATGGTTAGATGGATCCTTTAATCATAGGTGGGAAAGGATCTGTCAGGACTATGCAGATTGGCTGTCCATAGATTCACCTGATGTAGTTGTTTGGAATCTGACCAAAAATAAAAAGTTTTCAGTTAAATCTGTATATGAAATGATCACAGGTACAGATGCTGGTCCATACCTTAAAATTATTTGGAAAAGTAAAATCCCTGAAAAATAAGGATCTTTCTTTGGGAAATGGCCAATAATGCTATTTTGACAAAGGACAACTTAATCAAAAGAAAATGGGCTGGTGACCTAGTTGTGCTTTTTGTGATGATTTAGAAACTATTGATCACTTGTTTTTCACATGTTCGGTCTCCAAAGTAATATGGTCTATTGTTGCACGTTCTATTGGAGCTAATAATATTCCAACAAATCTTAGTCAGTTCTGGAGTTGGTGTAAAACTTGGTTACCAACTGGACAATTATTCTATGCATTAGGGGTTGGTGCAATCTGTTGGTCCATTTGGAAATGCAGAAACAAAGTAGTTTTTGACAAGAAATTTTTGAAAAATCAATAGAAATTATTTGTCATGCTCATTCTCTGATGACATATTGGTCAGGCCTTTATGCTGATGATGATAAAGAAATGCTGGTTAATGGAGCAAATTTGATATTGCAAATTGCAAAGGACATTCTGAAAAAAGAGACTTCAAGACAGATTGATTTGCCGTTGCTGGAGGACGGCCCTTCTGATGCTCAAGGCGAAGACCGAGATGAATGAAGACCAGGTGGTGATATACGCTGCTGTGAAGGTCCTTGAGGATTTCCAAGAAGGAAAAACATCTTTTGCTAAGAGCTTGTCTCTGTTAAAGTCTGTAATAAGTACTTGTTCTGCTAAATGTTTCTGGCGGCTCTTGCAGTCGTGTTAGACAGTTGCTTTAAGTGCCTGGGTGGCAGTTTAGTCCCGTTATGTCGTTTTAGGCTAGCAGTGATCCTTAGCGTTCTCTTTCTGATCTATATCTGTCTACTCTATAACTATTTGGTATTTCCGTTATCAATGAAATGGAAATGGGGTTTCCCCGAGTGGAAAAAACTACTAACTTCTATTACTATTTTGACATTTTGTGCATATATATATATGCCATAACAGATAAGGACTCCACGCCAAAGCTGAACCCATGGAATGGAAACCCCACGTTCACACTTCAAGTTTTAGTGGAATCGATTGCAATTCACTAAGTAATTCATGACATCAGCCTGTTACTTTGTGCAGATTGATATGACTACATCTATACCTGTGTTTTCTCTACCAGTATTTTAAAGATCTCCGTGGTCACCGACTAGGTTTTTTTCTACCGGTAAGAAAAAAAATTCAGTCCCCAGCCACACTGGCGAAATTTTGGAAATATCATGTCAAATTTAAATTGATTTTTAAAAAAGTGTCATGACCCAAAAAGAGATCGCCGGAATAGGGCCCAACAAGGGGGGGAACCGCCGCCGCCTAGGGCCCAAGGCCTGGCCGTGCGCGCTCCTCCTGGCCGGCCGCCGCCATCGTCCTCCGAACGCGCGCCACGTCGGTTTCCGCAATTAAGTAAGGAATATTTAAGGAATAAAAATAGGAATAAAATAGGGAATAAATAGATTGCTTGTAAAAGAGGAATTCCAATCTATAAGGAAACCTCTAGATCTTTCTTAGCATGCAAGTCTCCCTCGGACTATAAATACAAGGGGCATGTAGCCGCCTGAATCTTAAGAAGAAATAAATTAAAGGGGTAACTCCCAACAGCTCTCACCCTAGGCTCTCTCTCCCTCTTCTTCCGCGCACGCATTGTTACACCACCACCGCCGCGCCGCCACTCGCCGCTCCCGCGACCCACGCCGCTGCCCAAAGCGCCGCCGCGCCAGCGCCAGCGCCCCGCCGCGCCGACCTCCACCACCTCCACCAACCACGCTGCCCCCCTTCCTCTCTCACTCCCTCCGCTTCCTCGCTGTCGCCATCGATCTACGCCACCTCGCCGCCAATCGTCGTCATCACCACCATCTACACCATCACCGCCGCCAAGAAGATCGCCGACGATCAGCAATCGTGTCAATTCCGCCCAATCTAGCCGGACGACGGTGGTATCCGAGACCGGGGCGATTCCCACCACCGACGGCTTCACGACCACCACCAATTCCAAGATCCGATGGACAGCCACAAGATCGCCGAGCTCCAGATGGAGATTTGCGAGCCGTTATCTCGCGAGGAAATTCCGGCCACCTTCACCGCCTTCCCGGAGAAGATGGATGAACAGCCCACCCCGACAACGTATAACGACGACACGGCCATAGGCACCGCCAACAACGCCGCTGCCATGGCCGCCCCGACATCAACAACGCTCCCATCGACATCCACGACGACCGGGTGGCCCGACAAAGAAGAAACAACGCAGCACGCGGCCTGGCTGTCCGACGTGCGGCGCCTACACCGTCACCTCAGCCACCTCCGACGACGTCCCCCGCCATGGGCGCGCCGACGGTGACGACGCTCTACCGGCGCCGCCACGCGTCACCCCTCCAAGTTCATCGACACCGCAAGCAACGAGCACGCCTACCCCAAGGATGCCCCAACCTGCTGCGACCCGTCGGGGATCGGATCGGAGGCTACCACGGGCGTCCACCGGTTGCTCGAC
Source organism: Hyparrhenia diplandra (assembly GCA_015847255.1). Lineage (NCBI taxonomy): Eukaryota > Viridiplantae > Streptophyta > Magnoliopsida > Poales > Poaceae > Hyparrhenia > Hyparrhenia diplandra. The sequence goes on along the minus strand of JADLZK010002174.1, from coordinate 226,900 downwards.
GAAAAGCCTACCCAACTAGGCCAACGTCCGCGTGGCTACTACAATGGCACGCATAAGTTCCCGGTCACTACCAACATCATCTTTGACATTGGGAACATCGGGAGTGCTAACAAGGGCGACTCAACGACGTCGCTGACGTCGGCGGCGACATCGCCAATCTCAACCCCGACGTCCACGACATCCCCGGACAACAACGGCAACACGAACAACAACGCCAACAACTTCGCCGACCAGGGACATCACACGCTCCATAGTCACCGTGCAAGTCCATCCCATTCAACAAGGAGCTTCTACCTCTATCACCCATGCTACAACGATGTCACTCGGACGTCGTCAACCAAGACGTCTTCGACCCGGCATCATCGGCGAAACAACGACACCCCCTCGGCGTCAATGACATCCCCGACATCGCCATTAACGTCGTTAGCCACAATGCTTGCGGCATCGACGACATCGACAACGACAAGGACACTACCATGGGCCCATGAACGGCAACGACGTTCGCGAAGGATGCCAATGCCAATGACGTTCCCGATGTCGACTACGCCTTCACCATGCCTACCATCGACAACAACCACAAGGGCATCAACCACGACGACATCCTCGCGGGCCAACCTCGACATTGTCAACCACGACGTTCCACACATGGGCGCCACGGCCGATGAGAACACCGACGCCCCAAAGCGCCACCAAGGAGACGGTCGTTCACTTTCGCCGACCTTCGTCAATGATCTACTACACCCGCTGGACATTCGCCGACATCGACAATGGTGGAGAACACCATAAATCAAAACGCGGCTCGGCAAAAAGGCGACATCATCGCATTACCACGCCAGCGTAACATCAGGTACGGTACGCCAAACTAACGACAACGGCACTCCTATTTCTTTGGCTCCTCTGCATCACCAAGGCGCCATGGGAGAATGGAGACAACATACCATGGTGCCCCACTCGGTTTTGGGGCGTCCTTCAACGGCGACACCAACAACCATCGCGACGTCGACTTCGCCGGCGTGGCGGCAAGGGCGACTCGAGCCATACCAGTTGGCTCCCTTGTTCCTCAATGACATCTACGTCCATGCGACTACGCCAACAAGCCGTGGGCTGCAATACACCAGGAGGCACCCTACACGGAGAAAACGGCGATCCTCCTCGCCCAAGACTTCGGCGCTTCCATCTTCGATAAGCCTCGACTTGTGAGCTTCACCGACGACGACAAGAGGTACATACCACCCACATCAACTTTTGCTACCTCGACGGCCGTCGCTGAGGCTCCCATCCTTCATCAAATGGCCACACGAATTGGCGACAACCTATTTCGCATCGGGCTGGAACCATCAAGCTCCAACCAGAGCAACAGTTTGGATGCCAAAGAATGGAGATCGTCTTCCTCGGCAAACATCGCTACTACGTCACGGCCTTATCAAAGGTACTACAAGGTGTTACTCAGCCCGGCCAATGGTCGGCGACTCCATCTTCGCCCGCACATCAACAACGACAACGGTGCAGAACAACAACATGCCGACGCTACATCGGCCCGAAAGGGGAGAAATGTCATGACCCAAAAAGAGATCGCCGAATAGGGCCCAACAAGGGGGAACTGCGCCGCCTAGGGCCCAAAGGCGCCCCTGGCGCAGCGCCTCCCGGCGGCCGCCGCCATCGTCCCTCCGTAAAAGCGCCCGCGTCGGTTGCTTCGCAATTAAGTAAGGAATATTTAAGGAATAAAAATAGGAATAAAATAGGGAATAAATAGATTGCTTGTAAAAGAGGAATTCCAATCTATAAGGAAACCTCTAGATCTTTCTTAGCATGCAAGTCTCCCTCGGACTATAAATACAAGGGGCATGTAGCCAGTTGAATCTTAAGAAGAAATAAATTAAAGGGGTAACTTCCAACAGCTCTCAGCCCTAGGCTCTCTCCCCTCTCCTTCCCCGCGCGCCGCGCACACCGCCCGCCGCGCCGCCTGGCTACCGCCACTCGCCGCTGCCCACGCGCGCCGCCCGCTGAAATCTCATGTTTGGTTTTGGAAATTGATGACACACTTGTGGACTAATCCTTTGCTCGAAGTGTATGACTTGAGATAGGATTAGGTTGATGACAAGGAGCATGATGATCATGAACATGGACAATGTCGGTGGACTTGATGGATCGTCAAGCTCGGTGATCGGCAGAGAGGAACCCCGGAGATCAAGGCAAAGGTATCTTGATAGGGTTTTTCCTTTCGGTGATCAAGACACGATAGAGCGTGTGATCACATTATAGGATAGATAGCCGACTATCAAGAGGGAATGCCGCGACAATCCTTTGGTGAAGTGCTTCTAGGTCCAATTGACTTGCATATTGCATTTAGGACAATGAGAGCACTAACTTCGATCTTGCCTAACTTATCGACGTGCTAACATTGGTGATAACGTGGTCATCTTGGACATGTTGGCAACCTATGGCAAGAGGCGAAGCAAGTTTGAAGCAAAGAGCAAAGAAAAAGATGAAGAAGCAGCTGTCCAGAGGCGACCGGACGCACGAGGTGGTGACCGGACGCACTGACCGGTGGCTCCGGTCAGTGCGTCTGGCGTAGAGCTCATAAATACGAAAATGACCGGACGCTCGGCCGAAGCTGGACCGGATGCTTCCGGTGCCCGACCGAAGCTGCGACCGGACACGCAGAGGAGGGTGCCACCGTGGGCTGACCCTTGTCGGTAGCGATCGAAGCAAATGGCCCTACGCTTGACCGGACCGCTGGTGGTTCCGGGGCTGTGCGTCCGGCCACCCCGAAAAGCAAATTTTTTTAGAGCAACGGGCTCTATTTCGAGGAGCCCTATATATATCCATTTGGCTAGTTCATTTGGCTCTCTCTTGCACATTTGAACACTCTAACTTCCTAGTGAGCATTTGATACTCCTCTCCACTCATCTCTCCATCCATAATTCGTATTCTTGGTGAGATTGAGAGTGATAGAAGTGCATTGCATTGCTTGGTTGCATCTAGAGCACTTCATCCTTGGAGAAGCCGCGGGATTCTTGTTTCTCTTGGGAATTTGCCTGGTTCCCTAGCGGCTTGGAGCAAGAGGCGGTGTTGAGCTCAAGTGGAGCTTGTTTGAGGCCACACCGGTGGTGATTGTGAGGGGTCGTTCCTTACCCCGCGGAGATTCGCGAAAGAAGCACTAGTGGATTGCTCGTGGCTTGTTGGACCCTCTCTTGTGATCGTTTGCTTGAGCTCCCATAGGGGATTTGGCACCGGCCATTAAGCTTAGCATACGTCAAGTGAGTGTGTCGCCACAACGGGGACTTAGCGTGCCGGCAAGCACATGAACCTCGGTGAAAAATCATCGTGTCAACCTTGTTGTGCTCGTTGGAGATTTCTAGTTGATCACGGTGATTGGCTTCCACCTCTACACATCGACGTCGGTATATCGATCACTACTCCTAGTGTTTTTACTTTGATATATCTTGTGTAGCTTTGCTTAGGTTGTTAGCTTGTTTAGTGTAGTTTAGCTCCTAGTGGTAAATTAGTTAGTCTTGCTTGCTCACCTAGGAGTAATCTAGCGACCTAGACCTTTGTGTGGATTAGAGACAATAGAATTTGACTTGTGGCTTGCTTAGCTATTTCGTAGCACCGCTTATTTAGCTTTGCCATCTTATTGTCTAATCCGTTTGTTTAGTGTTGTTGCAAGAATTTTAATAGGCTATTCACCCCCTCTAGCCATTAGGACCTTTCACCGCGCCGTGCCGCCGCCGCCGACCTCCACCACCTCCACCAACCACGCTGCCCCCCCTCTTCCTCTCTCACTCCCTCCGCTTCCTCATGTCGTCATCGATCTACGTCACCTTGCCGCCAATCGTCGTCATCACCACCATCTACACCATCACATCCGCCGTCAAGATCGCCGATGATCAAGAATCAGTGTCAATTCCGCCCAATCCAGCCGAATCGACAAAAAGTTTGGCATCATCTCATTAGGAAAACTCTCTAATCAACCATCCATCGCAAATTTATATAACATCGGTGAAATAACATAGTATCTCATAGAGGTAGAGCCACGGTAATACATCGAGCTACGGTAATACTGATATAAAAAAAATCGGTCCTCGGCGAAAAGAGCGATATTTCAGAAGTTTCAAATAAATTTCGCCAAAATAATTTCACAGTCACCGATAAACAGGAATATCGGATATATCGGAAATTTATCGGTGATAGAAATAAAATTTCAGACAAAATTTAGACCAAAAAATAACTCATTTTATTCAGGAAAACACATAGATCATTTCCAAACCATTAACATGAAAAAATGAATAAAACATATTATCAATTGCCTACTCAATGAGCAAGACAACGACACGGTTGGAGCATGAGAGTGTGTTACGGCGGTGGCAACTTGAACCTAGAAGAGAAGAGGAGAGAAGATGAATCATGAATTTATTGGGTGGAACTTTGGGGTCTATTTGTAAGGACAAGTTCTAAAATTTTTTAAATTTCGGACGATAGATGAAAATTTTCAGACCCAACCGGTAAATGGGATATCTCGAATATTTCGCATTTTACTAGGGCCGAGATTTGTTTTCAAAGATCTATACATTGGACTCATGTCAAAAGCCACATCCGTAGACTGGTAATAGATTCTAAGATGCAGTAATGTAGTATTACATTTACAAATCTTGTTTAAGCTTTTTAGCTTCTAAACATTTTTTATGGAAAAAGTTTAAATTAATTGGAAAGTTTTAGCTAGCTGAAATTTGCAGCTCCTAGATTTTAAAATTTTAGAACTCAAATGAAAGTTTTGAGATCTAAATAGTTTGAAATGGAAACAATTGAATTGCAAAGTTTTCTTTCTAGTCTAGCACTACAACTTTGGTTTAGAATGTCTCTCCATCCAAGTTCATTTACAAAAACAAGAAAATTGAATTAAAAAAAAAATTGAAAACTTAAATCAAGCTTTTGATATCCTGAAACATTTCATAAAAAGTTTTGAACTGTAAAGTTTTATATCTTGCCGAGCACTGCAACTTTCGTTTAGGGTGTTTCTCTATCCAAGGTTATTTTTTTATATAAAAAGTAAATTTCAAATTGTTTCTAGAGACGGTTAGAAAGGCCAGCCACCTTTTATAAATCATATATTCTATATACAGCTGCCAACTGCTTCTAAAAATAAGAAACAACGTTTATTGATAGAATCGTCTCTAGGACAAAAAAAAAAAAAAAAAAGGTGGCGCCTATGAAATTGTGGTTTTATGTAGTAGTGCTAAAAGCATGAATAATCCTTTGCACAAAATGGCCAATGTGCTCCAGCAGTTCAGCCTTTAGATATAGCCATTTTGTAAGATTTGTACTTCACTTTGATTGGCTTCGCATACCAAACAGACAAACGAGACTCCAGTTTTCACGTTTGCTCAAGATCAATCCGTGACACACGTCACGACTGGAAATGGATCGCATCCTGCACAAGCACCCTGGGACAGTGGGACGAAGACTGGTCTATACAGCACACTGCACACAGCCCATGCCCCGGCCCCCCGCCAAGTCTCGGTGCCTAGTCTATCGTCCCTGCACTAGCCTCATGAGTTTCGATGGCACAGCAGCGCAGCACCGCGAACTTCTGTACCATCCCACAACTATGAGCCCGTGACAGGCCAGGAAACAGCTGAATGATGAACTTCTGCCATGGTTGATTCCCGACTGCCACTCATTCCATTTCCAAATAGTTTGTGTGCTCACAAAATAACACCATGATGCTTTCTCGTGTATGGATCTGCTTGCCAAACTGAAGCCCTCTATATAAGATCACCGGTAACAAGAAGGGAGATGAACAATTGAATATGATGAGGAAGAAGGTAACAAGCCGGCAGGTGAACAATTAAACCTGATGAGGGAAAGGCTTAGAGGTAGGAGTACACAAATAGGACGGAAATATGGCATTCATTGAGCACAAACATTTTGTAAGTTTGTTGCAGTACATGACAATAATTCAAGTGCGGATCTGTCTCGTCGGTAATTTACAATAGGCTCCTTACTAATGATAAACTAATAAAGTCATCACTTCATTTCCCAAGATTTGTGGGCCCCTTCAAAAAAATACTTGTGGGCCCCAATTCTAATATGCAACTAATTTGATAGTGCCACAAAAATTGGTTAACTGCATTTATTTCTCTATTTAATTTTCTATATATCCCTAGATCCAACATGTTCATCCATCTACTGAGTTGTCAACATATTTCTCTATTTAACTGCATTTATTTCTAACTTTCATCCATCTCGATCACACATGTTCATCCAACATTTGTACCAGGCATAGCATAGCACCCAAACTTGCCGAGACACCCACTGGCTGTTCTTGTACGTACAAGTTAGTGTCGACGAGTACGAGCCCGCAGACGAACTCATCTCCTGGTTGCTGAACTCTACACCTGGGAAGGATCTACTAATCGAGTTGTTATGTGTGATTCCTGAGTGCCTTGCATTCCAAGTAGTCCCTGCTACCTTGATCATGCGAATCGGAGCACCATGATACTAGTGATTCGTAGTGTGATGTGGGATCCAATCTGGCGGTCACGATCAAAAGGTCTGGTATATATAACGGCAAAGAGGCTGGTTAGGAAGCCTATACCAACAAGGGGTATTGAACAACAATTGGACACGAGGGAGAAATTAACTTGGGGGGCGGCAAATAAGGATCGGAGGTCCATGTACAAATTATGGTGGAACATGGAAGTATATATAGGACAGGCGGTGAGCAATAACAACCTATTAGGCTATATGGAGTCAGCTCGGAGGCATGTAGGCTCATCTAGTCTCAGCAGCATCGATCCTTTGTAGTTATGCTCTTCACAACGAAGGTGCTCCAGCATTTCGGGTGAAGTTATTTGGTAGTAATGCCTGCACATCATGTTGTTCGGCTTCAATTTACATACCAACGGGGGAGAGGGAATATACATGTTTAGTTGTTTGGTTGAGTTGCTTGAGTAAAACAAACTATTTTCATGTTTAGGAATTAGGTTACTAGCGACATGGGCACAAGCATGAGAATGGATCGCAATCTGCAGAAGCAACCTTGTACCAAGCTCTCCGAGACTTGAGACTGCCCACAATGCATCGATTTTCAGCAATATAGTTTTTTTGCGGTTACTTACAGCGCAACATTTGAATCCACCGAACATGTTCTTCTGAATTGAACACCACCTTTCCACATTAAGCACGTACAAAACATACATACTTCCTCTCTCTCGTTTCATGCAAACGGTTTCATTTCACATAGGTTCATAGCTATTGCAATCTCCATGTGAACATGGAGCACTTTTTTTTTTTAAATAAAATGAGCAATATCCAAGATTGCAGACCTTATCGATAAGACTCTAATCGCCATCGACAATTGATGATTACAGTCACCAGATATATTCTGTTTTGTGCAAGCCTTCTCAAGAGTTTATTATTAGGATGGTGAATACACATAAAGGAAAGAGTGACACAATTGTACAAAGCTTCATCGTCTGGACTTCACCAATGATATTATTGGTACACAGTTGTGGTGTTTGGTTCTTGGATCGGGTGGACAAGTTATCTTGAAGGCAATGCTTTAGTCATCTGATTTTTAGATGCCTACGATCACGATCATCTGCCTGGCCAGGCAGTGCCCCGGACATGATCCAAATGTGCTCATACTATCCCACCACCATGACTACTGAGGAATTAAGGTTGAGTCTTGCCATCTTTGATTCCAGAGTGCCACACATTCCATGTAGCTCGTGCACTCAAACATTAAAACCAAAATTATTCATCGTGTATGGAGATCCACTTGACAAACCAAAGCCCTCACAACAGTATAGTATATGATCACCGGCAACAACAGGGATATTAACAATTGAGCCTGATGAGGGAGAAGCTTGTGGGGAGCCAACTTAGGGGTGCATAAATAGGTCAAAAATGTGGCATGCATTAAGCCCAAACATTTTTGTTAAGATAGGAAGCTATGTTGCAGCACGTGCCAAATAAATGCAAGAGCAGATCTAACTTGTCAGTAATATAAAATAGGCTTTCATATCTGGTTCGGTACTCATTATCGTCCATGAATCATTTTAATCATCTCATGAGACTCCACTTTCCAGGAGTTGTGGGCCACAATTTTCTCACATGCGTGCTTAATCAGATAGTGGCACTAAATTAGATTGGGCTTTTCATTTTCTTTGTTTCTTTTTTTGTATCTTAGGCTAGTCTCGTTTTGGATTGTTCTTCTTGATTTGTCTGTAACTTTCTTTGCTTGCTTTGGTATTAATAAACTAGGAGAACTCTCCAGCGGTTGCGGGCATGCAAGAATAATTTCAATCGTGTTGAGAGAAATGTAAAAGTAATTTTGATAATAAACTAAAGAAAATGCATAATGCTAATCTTGGATCTCCAACTTCATCAAACAAAACATGGGTCGCTAATTTGTGAAAGATAATATTTGTAAATTAATGTACAACACCAAAATTGATGCACCTTCCTCATCGAGCATTAGTAAAACGTTAGATTACTTAATTGGTAAAGAGAGTGAACATGTGTATCTTCAGATTTGGAAAAAGCAGAACTGAAATCACCTGTATTACCTCAACGCGCTCCACATCGAGCAGCTCAGCGAGCTTGTAAAGCCCACCGTGCAGGCTGTTGCAGAACTTCATGAGATGCTTGATGTCGTGGACAGTCGGGAAATATATCTTCATAAGCTTAAAGAAGTCGGCTTGTGTGTCTGGGAGGCTATTGCAGGTGAGAATCTTGAGTAGGTAGCCGAAGTCGTATCCTGCATGAGGTGACCCATATCTGAGGAATCGTTGAGCACCACGCGGACGACATGAGGAGCTCAGCGAACTGGCGTGCATCGACGCTGCGCTCAGCGTTGCGGCGGAAGTCGATATCGCTGCGACGGAGCAGCTCGATGGAGTCGGACGCGAAGATGTCGCACAATCGCCGAACTTCATCGGAAGTTGTACTGCCCAATGCAGCGGGCGGCGGCGGCACCGTGGCTGGCAGCTCACCATGCGGATCGGAGAAGGTGAGGCCGAGCTGGATGAGGTGCAGCATGCCAACGTTGGCCTTGAGGGTGGTGTAGTTGTAGTCGGCGGGGAGCCTAAGGCGCCGACGGGCCTGCCTGGCCAGGGAACTCCGTGTCCATCGCGACGATCCAAACTCGCCGATGATGTCCCATCAGCGTGAACTCCTCCTCCAGGTCGTCGCCCACACCTCCCGGATCTCCACCGACTCCTTTCCGGGCCCGTGCCACATCGCTTTGGGATCACGGTGACCATGAGATTTCCGAAACCAAAAGGCCCATTCACTCGTGCCTGGGGATCCACGGTGACTGAGCAAAGTGGAGCTAACGACGGTATAGTATCCCCGCGCTCCGTGGGCAACAACAAGCGCTGGAAGACAATTGCGACGCTGATGGGGGCGAAGCACTCCCCGGCGGCCATGGAGGTCAGGGGTGGGCATCCTCCACCGTGGCTCCATTAAGCCGCCTTGGACCATTTTTTTAAGGACCTTGCCGATCTGTGGCCTAAAGTGACGATCGAAACATATATATAAAGAGAACGCTGGCCTTTAACTTTGAGGATGCTGAAAGGGTGGAGGTGGAGGCGCTTGATGGGATGGAGGCGAGGAGTACTCATTATCGTCCATGAATCATGGATCACCGAGCCCACGACGCCGCAAGAGCTAGGTTTCAGTTTCAATTCCATGCGTTTCAGGAAGACCGTGGCACTTACCTCGAGGGGATGAAGCGGGATCAGGTGGGATTTTTTTTTTTTTTTTTTTGTATGCAAGAGAATATGATGGGGCTGCCTACGTTCGCCCTGCATGTCGAGAACTCCCCTAGTGGGGGTTTCCCATATAGATGGTTTAGATTACTGTAGGGGCCTCGGCCCCTCCAGATTTTCAAAAAAAAAAAAAAAATTGGGCAGTTCACATATTTCTCTATTCATTAATTTTCTGTATTCATTGTTTCCTCCATGTGATTTTCATTACAAGACACTAGTTACTTGATGTTAGTCTTTACCATGATATTTTACTCTTCCCCTAAGTAGACATTCAAAACAAATCTAGATTTGACATAAGCCAATGAAATCTTGCTTGTCTATAGTACTTAATTAGGAGGGAGTGCTCACAATATCATAGCTTATTAACTGAAATCAAATTAGAGATGAAAGTGTCATCACACCTATAGCTTCCTAATTTATAGCGCGTGGCCCTTTCTCCAAATCATATCACTAGTAGCATGACACTCAAGTGTCATCAACTTGTTGTGTTCTGTTCACCACCAGTGCCCTTTGTGGAAGCTCGAGAGAAGCATTCAGAGAACTCCACCAGGCTTCAAACGAAGTTAGGACTGAAATCAATCGTCTCATGCCGTCCACTGAAGAAGCTTCAACACCTTGCAGTTCACACATGCATGGTTTGCATGAAACTTGGAAATAGTCATCCACATTGACGAGAAGGAAGGCAGCTTTGTGGTAATGAGTTGTCAACGCTATAGTGGAAGCAAACAGAACAAGATGCATGTGTTTGACTCCCGTTCCAATATCTTTATTTGTATTTGTACCAGGGACAGCATATACATACTAGCACCCGAACCTGAATTCTCACAGACACCTGTTGTCATGCTTGCAAACGAAATTCTCAACAAGTGAGGGACACATTCTGCATGATCGTTATCCCCGCCCAGCCCAACCACGCCCTTCCAAGTGAAGCTGGATCCTGGAGGGAGCCATGCCCGCGAGGACGGTTGGTACTCCTGGCATCCCGCGGACAGCCGACTAAGGTTCTAGCGTGTGTTGTCATGTCTGATTCCTGAGAGCCTCACATTCCTAGCTATAGGAACACCATGATGCTTCATTTGTGTATGGACCCGGAGGTCGAAAGCTCCAGTGACAGGCAAACAAGGTATTGATCGGGCAACGGGACACCGGACACCAGGGAGAACTTGTGGGAGACAAATAACAAAGTGCATGTATAAATAGGGTGGAAGTATACCCGGGCCCGTCGAAGAGGTGCGGGTCCACACCCAAATTCATATCACTGTTATCAATTTCTTATCCTCCAAATCTTATATACATGCATGTCCATTGGAAGTTAATGAATAAGATATGCTTTGAGTTAAAGTATATCCATACAGGGCCGTAGTGAGTCATTAGTTTAGTTGTGTTACATTCAATCATTCAAGCACAGAAAGTGTGAGATGTAACCAAATAGGATAAACTATGATGCTTCGAGCACAGATAGAGAAGTTAATACAACAGAGCTTGGCAACTGATAATAAGGATCAAACACAAACAACGAACTGCTCCCTTTGCCGTCTTCGTTCTGTCCATGTTTCTTCCAGAAACTACTAGTCCTTTTCTTGCTGACCTTCCTCGATTTCCTTGCTAATCCCAATCTAATTATTCTTTGGGTCCACAATCTATACCAGTTAAAAGTTGCAACATAGCAAGCAGACTCGCTGAGCTACCCGTTGCTGTGAAACTGGTGCCCCACGGCTGGCTGTCCAACGTTGTACAGCAATGTGCCCCATCGTTGGTCTCCAGATCGACTCTTGAAACTGGTGCCTCACGGCTGGCTGTCAACAGCAACTGCTTTGCCATGTCTAGTTCCTAAATGCCTCACATTCCAAGGAGTTCATAGAGAGGTTGATGACAGAGAGCACCATGTACAGATGGGCTGGAAGATCGCCGGCAAGATGCATGGTGGGAATATGCTACATATGTTTGATCTCTTTGTGTACCCACTAGTCTATCTAGTTCTATAAGCACATGCCGTAGGCGGCACAAGCACAACCTAGGCTTTTGCAATACACCTTGACAACAGAAAGAAGGATGAAAGACTGGGCATAATGAAGAGGAGAAGCTCGCTGGATGCAAAGGTGCATATATAGGGTGGAATTGGAAATGTGTGCTGTGGCGTGCATTGGCAGTAAACATTTTTGTAAGGCTATGGATCGAGTCATGGTGCAGGACGTGGCAAGAAGCTCATATAGCTGGCTGTATTCACCCTGACTCGTCATTCATCACAATGGTTGGCATATATATTCTGACAGTCACCGATCGACCTCCCTCACAGAACAAGCTGGCCCGGCATGTGTGGGACCGTGTCCTTGATGGCTGCAGATGTTCGATCCACGAAAGACGATCGGTGAAGAGTTTCAATTCGATTCTGGTGTATATTATTAGTACAATACCATTATAATCGATTTTTTTTGCTAATTACTAAATAATATATAGATTTCGAATAAGATCAGGGGACCACAAGGTGCAAAAAGAGCTTGTGGTTTTTTACAAGTTCAGACGAACTATAGTCCTAATAAGTTTTACAAGTTCAGACGAACTATAGTCCTAAATTCCTAATAAGTTAGTAAAATATATAGATTTCTATCCACTCCGATTCCTCCATTCCAAATTACAATACATTCCTATTTTTTTTAAGTCTGAAGCATCTCAAGTTTAGAGACCTTCTCCATCACCATCAACCGTCTCACAAGCCAAGAAACATGTTGCATACACTCACTCACGCCTTGTTTGGTCGTCTCACATAACCAAAACCTTAGTCACCACCTTGATGTCTCGTGCACACTTAACCAAAACTCATGTCACCAGCTCCTTGGACTCCGTCATCACGCACCACTCACCACGGCCACAGTCGTGGAAAGAAGTTGCTTTTGCCATGTCTATTTCCTCAGTGCCTCACATTCCATGGAGTTCATAGGTTGATGACACAGAGCACCATGTACAGACGGGCTGGAACATCGCCGGCTGCAGGATGCGTGGTGGGAATATGCTACATATATTTGATATCTTTAATTGTGTACCCATGAGTCTATCTAATTCTACATGCACCTGATGACGGGTGGCACAATCTAAGCTTTTGCAATACACCTTGGCAACAAAAGGAGGGATGAAAGACTGGGCATGCATAATGAAGGAGAAGCTCGCCGGATGCAAAGGAGTGCGCATATATACGGTGCATTTTGGTATGGAGTCATGGTGCAGCACGTAGCAAGAAGCTCATTGCTGGCTGTATTCACCCTGATTCGTCATTCATCACATTACTTGCCATATTTTGACATTCACTGTTGTCAAACAAGAAAAAAGAAGACATTCACCAACCTTCCTGACAGAACAAGTTGGCCCGGCATGTGGGACAGTGCTCTCTTCTTGATGGCTGCATGTTCCATCCACGAAAGATGATTGGTTAAGAGTTTCATTTCAAGTCTGGTGTATATTATTGGTAGGCAGATATGGCTTCATACTGAGTACAATACCATTATATTCGAGTCTTGAGCTCATTTGGTTTCTCTTAGTTGCTTGTTCCGAATAGAGAACATGCATGCATGCTTGTTGAATGACTAGCGAAAATGCATCCTGAAATCACTCTCAAGAATTGATTCATAATAGAATTTGAAGGACCGAAACGGCGACCAGAGGGGGGTGAATGGGAGCCTCGATTTTCTTTTTAATTTTGGGTCATCGGCTCAACCCCAACCTCATAAGCGAACTCACAAAGATACGAGTGATACACGTGCTAACTGGTAGCAGGATATCAAACGCCAAGTATTAGGCTCAAGAAGTTAAACGCAAAAAAATCGGATATCAAATCGGAGCTCAATTGATCAAATTGCGGACAAAAAAAGCAAGCTGGAAAACGTACACAAGCAACTAGCTTCGGACCTGCAGAGAGAAAGCATGGTATAGCAAGCTGGAAACTTTGTACAATGTGAATACTAATCTGATCAAAGTAGTATAAATTAATGCTCCAAAGAAAAGCTAATGATTTCTATGATGATTCACGTAAGCAAGAAGCAGGCTCTCTGACCAAGCAAAACTAGTACTCAGGATTGGATAGAATCAATTCACGTTTAAGCATGATATTCCAAATAAATGCCTACTGTAGCGTGATAAGACAATTCATGAATAAATTACTGAGGCATTTCATCAAACATCTTGTAAGCGTAGAGAAAAAGCTATTGAACTGAATTCACCGGAAGCTAGAATCTCACACACATGCACTGATCTAACTAGCCTGCACAAGTACTAGCAATTTGAGTGGCTCGATGGCCAACTCATCACAGAATGAAAATCGACCTTTTCTTTGTTGGTGTGGAAGTCGTGCTTGGTGCAAAAGTGGACGACGCGGTCGGCTTGAAGCTGCTGAATCGCTCTGCTGCCGTAAGCCTGGTGGCGAGTGCTGAGCAGAGGTATCAGCTCGGGATCTAAGGAGAGCTGCTCGATGATGGTGACCGCCGACCGCTGATCTGCAGACACTGAAGAAGAATAGAAAGAGTACCAGTCTGCTCGAACTCGAAGACACCAAAAAGACCGAGCAGAACAGCGACGAACGAAGAGAAACGCCCGCTCCAAAAATCCAATGAAAAATGGACCAAATCAAAACAGCTCGATCTGAGATTTTGCACATGTGAAATTGAACTATCTACGAACAAGATCCCAAAAGATCATGACCCGAGATGAACTCAAACGCCGGGAAAAGTAGATCGTAGCCATGAACGAAAATAGGAAAAAGTGCAGTCTGCTGAGAACGAGAAACACAGCTCGAAAATGAAAAGCCCAGAGGGCACGAGGCAAGATTGGGGCTGCCCTTCCCCTTCGAAAATCTCAAAGAAAATAGCCACGAATTTTTCGGTATTTGGCCTCTCTCTCACGTGTGGTAGGAAGATAAAAACCTAGAGCTAAAAACGAAAAAAAAAAATAAAAGAGGCAAAAGGGAGGAGGCTGTCATCCTCCACATATAGTCTGAAATCCTCTTTCCCAAAATACCCCCAGATACATATGAGCGAACCGCTAACCCTAAGGCTAATTTAGTCCGACTCGGGATAATTTAATCCGGCGACCACCGCGCCTCCTCATCCACAGCCTTGCTCCACGCAATCTTCCGGATGCCGCCACGTGCCGTCCTTCCGTCCCACCGAACGCCCGGGTTTTGAGGCCCAAACCCGTGAAACCCGCCGATGGTTTTGAGGCCTAAACCACCAAACCCGCACCTTGTGGTTTTGAGGCTCAAACCACGAAACCCGCGCCGATGGTTTTGAGGACAAACCACCAAACCTCCTCGACACGTGTCATCGCCGTCTTGACCGCCCGAGTCGCCAAGTCATCCGAGCTCCCCGCTGCGCCTTTTGCCGCCGCCGTCTTGACCCGATCGACACGGTCCCGCCACGTCCTCTTGCATTCGTCGATGTCCCGGATGTCAGCCACCATGGCTAGCCACCCGGCGATCTGGTCCCTCGGTCCAAGCCTCACGTCCGTCCTTCACCTCCGCGGTCCGTCGGCCCGGCACGCGTACTCCTTGGCCCTTTCACCTCGCCGTCGGCTACCATCTCCGAGCTCCACACCTGTACAACACGAACCAAGAGATACGTCTTCGACACACTCCACGTGTGCCGGTGAACGAAACCCGAAGCATAAAGGATAAAAGAAAATAGAATTAAAATATTGACTGCTGACAATCACTCAATCACAAAATTAAACACATGTGACCTAAATCAACCATGTGTTCGTAGAATTTTTTAAAAAAATGATGTAGGAGAACCGTGCATCTTCACATTAAGAAAAACGATCGGTGAAGGCTGTCAATTCGAGTTCTGCAGTTTTTTTTTTTTTTTTTTTTTTTTTTTGCTACCGGTGCTGGTAACATATATTATTAGGCGGACTTGACCTGTCCACACACTATCATTTGAGTTCCTTGTTTCGTGTGCTCATAATGGAGAACTTGTTGAATGGACCGCAAACTAAAAAAAAACATATATGTAGGAGCGAACCATGCAGGTACAGTATGAAGAAAACTGAAGTATACATGTTCATACAACATGGATATCGGAGATACAAGCTGCTACACTATGACAGTGTTGTTACTTTTGCTTATATACAACGAGAGTTTTTACCACGCTTGGAATTAACCTCAGCCCCTCCATTTGATTTGATCTAATGGCTACAAAGCTAGAGTAACCAGATTAGAGGAACCAAGTGGCATGTAGGAACCATGTTACCGAACTAAATTATAAGTAATATTGAATGATATAATGGTCTTTTTACTTGATGAGAAGCAGCTTCTCTTTGAAACAAAAACTTCCTGTGAATGATTCTGAATCAGCTTCGTAAGTAAAAAAAGCTTTGTTCATCGGCTTCCGCTAGACCGCTCCGACGGTCCCCTTATCGAAAACGCCGCCGCCCCACGCTGCCGCCGCCGCACTTCCCGCCGCCGTGCTCGTCCGCCCACCACGCCGTCGTCCCATCCCCAGCCCCCTCCCTCCCTGGTCCATAGTGTATAACTAGGTGCATAGCAAAAGAAATATATCTAGAAAAGCCAAGACGTCTTATAATTTGGAACGGAGGGAGTACTTATTACCAACATTTGTAAGCATTTGGTAGTTGATAGGCTTGTGTGTCAAGTCCATCAGCTCAAATGGCTGATAGGTTTTGGTGTTTGCAATTTGTATCTCTCCTATCTCCTCCTATTAGGCTATTACCCTACCAATCCTGTCAACAGGCCAATCATATGTCAACTTCTCTTTTTTCAAGTGAGAGTTCAACAGCCCATCACCCACTTTGCATTGATGTATATCTTTTTTTTTTTTTTTTTGAAACCGGACATTGCCCGTTTTGCATTAAGAGAAGTGGGATAATTTAGTTACATCCTAGACATACAACTAGCGAGATGCCAAAGGTATACTAGGCGACACACTAACAAAAGGCACCGGCTAGAACGGTGGAGCTAACAAGTTGTACTTAGAAAGAAACCTATTTTGCGACTGAGAAGAAAACCGTGCTGCTCAGTGCTCAAATGCCGTCATCAAGACGGTTCCGGCGCAACAACCCATCTTGCATTGATGTATATCAGGGGCCAGTTTGGCCTAGGTTCAGATGTAATGACACAGAGCTGTGTAATGGAGTCTGGATTATAATATGATTTGTTGATATTATATAGAAAGAAAATGTATTGGTACTTTACAATGTACAACCAAGTACCATTGGTGCATAAAAAAAAAGTAGTAATGCATTTTAGTTTCTATAGCACTAAGTCAATGCAGCTGTTGGTGTGGCCCCTTGTTTATGTGCTGTCAGGTTTGGTGACCGCCCTCCTTTTTTTTAACTGCATGGCTTTTCGGTGGCTTATGGGTTCTGATTCAACATTTTCTACAGTTTACGTGACACTTGTGCAAATATCTCCACCCAAAGCAAAACACATGCGCAAATTGTCCTACGTAGTAAAGCACACCGGCCTGCGCTGATCTCTTGGATGTAAAAAAAATGTAACTTGACAGAAAGAAGCATACTACAAGATGCTTGATTAAATTTAGAGGTTAGCTAGGTTCACTTCAATGGCGTGTGTGTCCAAAAAAATTAACGTGGTGGCACAGGACGACCTTCTCAACTTTTGAGTGACATGTGTGGAACTGTGAACTTTCTTAATGGCATGTGAGAAGCGTTGGTTCTATGGAGGAGCCAGTTCTACCCATGGCACCCGCTCCTTTGCATTAAAAACTATTATTAGGAGAGAGAAACCATGCATGAGTAACGCAATAATTAATTCCGAGAATCAGAAAAAGATCTACAACATGTATCAGAGATATATGATCCATCACTAGCACTACGAACAAGTCGGCGCTAGCAGCGCAAAGTAGATGAAGCAGACCGGTGATGGAGATCCGACGAAGAGGAAGAAGATGTCCAACGCAAAGTAGATGAAGCAGACCGGTGATGGAGATCCGACGAAGAGGAAGAAGACGTCCAACGAACAGTCGCGCTCGCCTCTATTTATACACGCAAAGTAGATGAAGTAGACCGGTGATGGAGATCCGACGAAGAGGAAGAAGACGTCCAACGAGCAGTCGCGCTCGCCTCTATCTATACACGCGACGCAGCTAAGGCAAGTCACTAGGCGCGTCAATCATAGCATTAAGGCAATAGAGCGCCGTTAGCGGAATTGCCATACGAGAATACACGGAAGCCGCAAGACCCGCAAGCACGAGGGCGAAGAATGGCGGACCAGCCCGCGCCCTTCGCCACGCGCGTTTGTTGCTCCCTTTTCCCTCTCACACCATAGCTACATCTTGTTGGAGATAGCTCACATATTTAAGTTGGCCTCACTCCTTCTAGACTAGCAATGTGGGACTAAAGTTCCCCACCATACCATGCATGTGTGAATGGGCCTTTGGGATTTCTATTGGGAATATTTGGGCCAAAAGCCCAAATCTTCTAACAATCCCCCACCATATCCCAAAGGCACGTGCCATCCTCCATGTACCACAGTACCTGTTGATATACCAGTTATTCAGTGGAGACCGGTTAAGGTTGAACATCCACCTAGAACGACAAGATAGGCCCATCCACAACTGCACAATGGACTAGGCCTTGAATTGACAGTTTGGTGCGAATGGGCTTCACCTGAAGTCTTCACTGATACTAGGCTGTCATAGTCAACCCCGGGAGTGGGACGTATAAGTCATACTCCTAGCTCACTTTATGAGCCTCTTAAAGAGTTCCCAATTCTTATAAACTGCGACTAACAGTTGAGGCTCACATAGGTGTGTTCTTACAAGAATACTCTGTAGGACAATATCTTGCTGTAAAGCCTCAGAACACATTAAGACAAAGTCAGCCTACCTTAAGAAATGAGAGTACTGCATCTCCAGCGGAGTGGGTTTACGGAAAAGTTGTACTCTCCCGTCAACCGACGGCTTGTTCTTCCCAGGTCCTAATTCACAGGATCTCCGATCACATAGGTTGGGTTACTACCGAGGTTGACTCACATCGGTCTCAATCCCATCTCCTTCGATGCATTATCAATCACGGTGCGTGATAGTCCCTTGGTAAAGGGATCTGCCAGGTTCTTAGCTGTATTGATATAATCCACAGCTATTACTCCGGAGCTCCTTAATTTCCTGACAGTCTTCGGTCTATGCTTAACATGTTTGATGGACTTAGCGTTATCCTGACTACTCTTCACCTTCCTGAGCACCGTTTGGTTATCACAATTTATGAGAATAGCAGGAATTGGTTTTTCAACCACAAGTAAATCCATCAACAGTTCTCTCAACCATTCAGATTCAGAAGAAGCTGTTTCCAGAGCCGTGAGCTCTGCCTCCATTGTAGATTTTGTAAGTGTTGTCTCCGCTACGAGATCTCCAAGAAACAGCCCCGCCACCTAAAGTGAATATGTATCCACTTGTTTTTATGTGTGTAGGTCCCGCTAAAAGAGTGGAGGACCGGTTCGATACATTGCTAGCTCAATCTCAAAGATGTGTCTTGTCATTAGCGGGACCCGGTATAGGAGCGTGCTCGCTCCTCCACACTGCGGGTGCTCTAAGCTCGCTCTCTCTCTCACGGGCAGTTTAGTCCGATCCAATGCTGGGTACGGATAAATAAATAAACTGATTAAACGATGTGCACGTTTCGAAACACGGCGGAGCGATATGTGCACTTCTTTGCGCCTCATTGGTTGGCTTCTAAAATTTGAGACAATTGTTATAATGAGACTCCAAACGTGTCACCTCGTTAAAATAGGATTTCAAACAATTACGTATTGTCATTCTTTTAATCGGTACTGATCGATGGCTTCATGTATGTCCCGACGTTCTCATCTCAAAAGTTGAAAATGGACGAGATGAATCCCGTTTAAGATCCACAACCGTATACCGTATTTTTTCGCCCGTTTCCTTTTTCGCGGGATAAACGGAAACGGGATTGAAAATAGTAGTGTTTTTTGTCCTTATTTACTGTTTTCTGTTTTTGACTGTTTTCATCCCCTTTTTCATAAATACGGTATAAGTAGCCCACCACAACATAGCCCCAATTTGAATTGTGCCCACTCTGTTGGTGAATATATGGATATTTGGTGACCATTTATCAATATTTGTGTGGTTTGTTCATTTGCTATGATCTGTGAACACATTTACTAGGCCGTGACCGTGATGCTGTGTCCTTACTCTCTCCTAGCATAAGTGACAAAATGTTCTGCCTTAACTTCCCGCTTACCGTTCGTTTACGGCTACCGTTTATCCCGCTACCGTTTTTTGTTCCCGGCTGTCCAGCTCCTGCACCCGCTCCCGTTTCCGTCTAAGAATATGAAAATGAAAACGATAGAGTGATGTTCCGTTTGTTTCAGTCCGTTTTCATCCTTACTCATCTCCCATGTGAACACCTATCTCATAGACACCACCGCTCTTCACCCCGCCACAGGGCCAACGCCCTCCCACGCGTGTATTTGACCACTCAAATGAATTAAAATGATTAAGATGTCATGTATTTCAAATTGCCACGTTTCAGTGTTATTATAGCGAAGCACATGTTTGAAGTACTTTTTTTTTAGGGAAGCCACACATTTAGAGTCTCACTAGATGAATTCCTCGCGCGTTGCCGCGGGCAAGCAAGAATAATTACAATCGTGTTAAGAGGGATGTAAAAGTAATTTCGATAATAAACTAAAGAAATGGCATCATGCTAATCTTGGATCTTCAACTTCATCCAAGAAAACATGGGTTGTTAATTGTGGGGATCACTCCGCCCCTCGCTCCCGCAGCCCCCGGCGCGGAGCCGCTCGGCCGTGTGGTGACCGTTTGCCGCCCTCCCGGCGGGTTTGATCCGAGGGGTCCTCCACGGGTGGAGGGTTGCTCGCCGCCGCGCAGGCGTCCGATCGGGCGAGTGGCCGGCATGGCTTTGGGCTTTTCGTGATCGTTCCCCACGGACGGCGCCAACCGTGGGGATCACTCCTCCCCCCTTTGCCTTCGCTCCCTGAGGGCCGGAAGGGGGCGAGGGCTTTCCACGGGACGAGTCGGAACACGGGATGAGGAGCGAGGGAGACCTCCGTCGGCCCGACCTTCGCCGGAGTTGCCGAGGGCTCGGGAGGGTCGAGGTCACCCGAGCCTCCGAAGGAGGGGGTTAGGACGGTCTTGCGCCGGGGCAAGACGCCGATGTGAGGAAAATGAGTAAATGGCGCTTAAGCCGCCAACCATCCCCCCCTCTTTCTTGAGCCCGCACCGGGTATTTATAGGAATACCGTGGGTCGAGGGGCTGATTTACAATTTGGTACATGGTAGGTGGGGGAACACACGCTACGATGGGCCCCCAGGGGCAGGCTAGTAACTATTCGTACAAGGCTATTACTCGGGAATGTGCTTGCGACTTCTCCTTACTTGGGAGCCGTAGGGGCTTCCTACGTTGGCCGCGGGCTTCAGCCCCAAATGGAGGGGGGTAGAACCGCGGGGGCCCTCTCCCAGGCCTCCGTCACGGCCGGGGGTCCCATCGCTAGGAGACCCCTTCGTTGTCGCCCGTCACCTTACGGGGCCGTCATTCCCTTAGCTCCGACCGTCGACTTCGGGGACCGCCGGTGACGGAGGGGTGAAGTCACTGTTCATGTTCGCGTGGCGGGACCTTCGCTCGCCGGACCTGCAAGACTTCATACTTTTGCTTGACAAGAATTAGTTCTTGGCCTCCTTGTTGAGAGGCTGCGGCTGAGGCTTAGGGGCTGGCTAGGGTTGCCCTCCCCAACAG
The DNA here is from genome assembly GCA_015847255.1 of Hyparrhenia diplandra. NCBI lineage: Eukaryota > Viridiplantae > Streptophyta > Magnoliopsida > Poales > Poaceae > Hyparrhenia > Hyparrhenia diplandra. The sequence goes on along the minus strand of JADLZK010002174.1, from coordinate 205,388 downwards.
CAGCCCTCGAAGGTCCGGTTCCCTCCGAGGGGGCCGAGCAGCGAAATCGTCTTTCCGGAGGGTCCCGTGCGGGGCTGGCTGGTTGGTCGCCCCCATGGGCCCTTGCCAGCGGCGTCCCCGGCTGCTCGTGGGCCTCGGCCTTGTGCGCTCATTGTGGATATTTAGGGTTTGGGTGCGCTTGGTTGGACGTGGTTGGCTGATTTGGTGATGGCGTCGATCGGGGTTTGTTTGTGTTTGTTTGAGGTGTACGGATGCCGTCCGTTTTCCCATACGCGTTGGGGATCGGAGGGCGTGGCGCAATGTTGGGATCCGGGTCACGGCTGCCGGGGGTTCGCGGCCGCGCCCCGCACGCCCTCCCCCTCCCCATTGCCGCCCTATATATATGTGCGGTTGGTGGGATTAGGGTTTGTGCTCTCCTTTCGCTTTCACGCTTTCACTTTCGCTTCACGCTTTTGGCGTTCTTGCCTCCGTTGCTGCTTTGTCGTAGGCCCATCGGTTGCTCTCGTGAGGCGCCCCGCAGCGTTGTGCTCTTGCCTTCGAAGGGAGCAGTGCCTCATTTTTTGTGTTGGGCTTCGATGGCTCGCATCAAGGAGACGATGAAGCCCAAGACCGTCGTTGAGTGCTTCGAGTTCCCTCGGGGCCGGTGCACCAACCAGTCCTTGAAGGAGTTCGAAGGAGTTCGAGTTTTTCCACAAGAGGCGGTTCCGTGCTCGGGAGGGGAGACGGTGCCGCTCCCGGCCTTGGCGAAGTCATCGTCTTTGAGGAGTTTTTCACGCGGGCCCGATTCCCCGTGTGTGAGCCGGTCTTTGGGGGTGATGCGGAGGTTTAACCTCCGCTTCCATCACCGACGTCGCCCGCTTCCCGCGGTGATGACGTATGTCCGGCGTCTTGCTCTGTCGGGCCGGAGCCGACGGCGGCGGACGGCTTCATCGGAGCCCACGTTGTGCACTTCGGCCCGGCGCAACGCCAAGACGACGGAGGGGGAGGTGTTTCGCGCGGCGATGGCGTGTCTGACTTCATCCTCGCAGTGGAGTGGAGGCTCCCGCCCGCCCAGCGGAACAAGTGGAGTCCGGACGGCCGGAGCACCGTTTTATTACCGCTTGGACGGCGCGGAGGGGCTCTACGGCGCCCGAAGCCCTTGCGCTGCGAAGGTGAAGCCGGTGAAGACGGCCGCGGCGACGAGGGAGCTGGGCGCCCTTCGCACCATGTCCCGCCATGTCGGTCAGCGGGACCCGGTGGAGGAGTTTGCCGCAGCGCATCCAGTCTTTGTGGTCGGGGTGCCCCCGTGGAGGTTGCCGACCGGGCGGAGTACGCTCCGAAGGGCCGGCGTTGAAGATTGACCTCGGGGCGGATTTGGCCTGATCTCCACGAGGCGGCGGCGGCGGCGAGGCCGAAGTTCGGGCGGGGCGGTGATGGCGGAGGCCGTCGGGTGCTCCGACTTTCGCTCGGGAAGTTGGAGTCTTCGAGATCCGCCGGATCCGGGCATGTCTCGCCCGATCGGGCGCGGGTAAACGGGTCTTGATCTCCGGGGGTGGAGTACGAGGATTGGCCGTCCGAGGCCGACGCCGATGCCATGGACGCGGAAAGAAGCGGGGTTCGCAAAGCCGCACTCGCTACCGCCGCTCAGCGAGCCCCAAACCAGCGTGGGCGCAAGTCGCCGTCCGCCCGCGGATCGGAGGGGCGGGTTCGTGCCCGTGAGCTGCCGGGCGTCCCGGATCGCGGGACTCGGCTACTTCCTCATTTCGGATGATGAGGATGACGAGGCGGAGGATGCGGAGGTCGCTGCGGCGGTCGTTACGAGGAGGCGGAGATGGAGGTGGCCGGCGAAGGGGAGACCTTCGACGGCGGCTCGACCACGAGGGAGGAGGAGGGCCACGGTGGCGGTCCCTCCGAAGAGGAGGAGGAGGGCGGCGAGGACGGGGGTGACGCCGCCAGCCTCGCGGTCTGCGGACCCACCGTATGAGCGCTGGTGCCGCACCCCTACCGGCGATGCCATGTGGGGCGGAGGGCGAAATTCGGGAGGATCCTCCGGAGGCCCCTCCGGGAGCGGAAAGCCCTATGGGGAAGGGGGGCCCCTCGTCTGCGCCATACGTGGCGGAGACGATCGGCATCGACGATGTGGACGTGGAGCTCCATACGGGTGTCGACCTCCGCAACACGCCCTTTGCCAGCTCGACGTCGAGCGGAGGATGATCGGCCGCGTCTTTGATCGGGTGCGCTTGCCGGAGGCGGAGATGCAGTGGCGAACCACCCCTCTCCGCTATCCACGAGGACATCAAGGTCAAGACCGCGGGCGATGGTGCCGGGCGCGGGGCGGCCATCCGGAGGGCCGGGACTCCGTTGATAGCGAAGATGCTCGGGGAGGAAGGCCGCCCTCGAGCTCAAGGAGAGCCGGCGAGAGGCCCGAAAGCTTAAGGCGGCGGTGGACGGGCGGAGCGCCTTCGGAGGGAGGTGGCGGACCTGAAGGAGGGGGCTTTGGTTCTCCGCCAGGAGAACGAACGCCTGGAGACGGAGGCGCGGGAAGCCCGCGGCGCGGTCGGCGAGGGTGGGGGCCATGGCCAAGAAGCTGAATGACCTAGAGCTTTCTTGGTACGCGGAGGCGGAGGGCTTTAAGGCGGCGCTCGACGCATTCCCCGGGCGGGTCGGGGCCGCCCTTCGCTGTCCCGCTGACCTGCACCAGCTCTTGTTGGCGCTGGATGCGCCGGGGCTGGGAGAGCTGCCGGGAGTGGTGACTAGCGCGGCGGATTTCGAGCCGGCACCGCCGCCATCGCCGAGGGGCGCTCCGCGGTCTGGATTGTGGGCACCGGGGCCCTGTCGAAGATTCGCACCGCTCCCTTCCCTAGCCCGGATGATGTTAGGGGCTATGCGGAGGAGCGTGATGTGAGGCGCCGCGACAGCCTTCATCAAGCGCTTTTGCAACGAGGGAGGGCGGGAGCTCGCCTTGGACCTTGCGAAGCGGACCTCGCCCGAAAGGTTAGTTATAACTTGCGGCTTTGTTTGTTTTGTTTCCATTCTATCTTACGCCCCGGCGCCTAACTTGTCTTTGTTGATCTTTGGTAGGTCGGCCGCGGCCGCCTTTGTTCCCCGCGGAGGTGCCCCCCACCGTCTTGGGAGGAGGTCGTGGGACGCCGGACGGGTTGAGGTGTCGGGGGTCGGCGCTGGGCGACTCCGGCGCCTCCGCCGCGGTTGAAGGTTTGGTGCCTCCCGGCCCCCCGCCCGCAGCCTCCGACGCCGCCGCCGTCTCCCGCGCCGCCCGACCGCCTCTACCTCCGGTCCGCCGGGGCGTCGCGGCGCCTCGAGATCCTCCGCCGCCTCCTCGCCGCCGATGCCGCCGTGGCCTTCGGAAGAGAGGTGGTTTAGGGCGCCTTTAGGCCGTAGTAGTATTTTTGTGGTGCCTAAGTTTGTGGCCTTCGGGCGGTGCGGACTCTTTGCCTTCGGGTATTTTTATTTTTAATGAAGAGTGGATGGCTTCGCTATTTCCTATCCTTTGCTCGTTTGTGTTTTGGGTAGTGTTTGTCTTCGCGGTTTGTGTCGGTGGATTCGAAGGCCGATTCGTGATTGTTGATCGGCTAGCCGCGCAGTACCCGGGGGCCTGCGCGGAGGGTGCTCAATGTGGTTCCGTGATGATGAACCGCCAAGACATGTTCGCCTCGGGGAGACCTGGGTGCATGCTATGCAGCGATTCCCCGGGCTGCCCTTCGAGCGGTTTTGGTGGGGAGGATTCGAAAATATGACCCGGCCAACCAGGTTTCGGAGGCTTTCTCAAGCGGTCTCATGACTTGACGAATCGTCAAGTGGAGCGGGTGCTTTCGGGGCGCCCGGCGGCTATGGCGGAGGACGATATTGGGGACGATGAGGCCGTTGCCATAGCGCTTGGCCAGCGGCTTGTTGGGTGGATCGCGGAGGTCGGGTTGTTGTGCCGGGCGGGGAGGGTGTTGGCTTTGAATGGGGCGACCTGCGGAGGGTCTACCGTCGTCCGAGTATTGGGTGGTGACCTTCCGCTTGTGTTATGGGAGCCGGCTATACCGGAGGTCGCCGTAGGTGATGAGTCTTTGGTAGAAGTAGTTGATGTAGAGGCCTTCGTGGAGCGTGTCGCGAAGGTGCTTGTTAGGGCGGTTCTTCACGGTGTTGTAACTTCGTGGCGGAGGAGGTGTGTGCGGAGGCCCTAGAGGCTTTGTGCCACGAGGGCCTTTGTAACTTGCTACATTGTGCAAATGATATAATTATGAGTCGCTTTGATTGTTTGTATGTATGACGCAATGATATTTCTTTTGTTTTTGTTGCGTTGTGCTCGCGAAGGCAATCGTGTGAAACAAATGGCGTCCCCTATTTTTCTTAGTGCGAGACTCGCTGCGTTTTTAAAAGTAGCCGCGTGAAACAAACGTCCCCTATTTTCCTTAGTGCGAGACTCGCGTGTTTTGCGGGTAGCCGCGTGAAACAAATTGGCGTCCCTCATTTTTCCTCTGCGAGACTGCGAAGACTCGTGAAAGCAAGGTTTTTTTCTTAGTGCGTACTCGTTTTTCGAAGGTAGCCGTGAAACAAAGAAGGTACAAGTTGATTTTTGTTGCCGAGTTTGGCCTACAATGCTGGTTCGAGACGGAGGGCCCCTTTGCGAGGCTGGGGTTCTCTCGCGAGGCTTCGTGTTGATGCGGTGGTGCTCCTTGTGTCCCTGCGTGCCGCGACTCATCGTCCGGAAGCTTGAAGGTGGACGACACAGTCGCGCGAACTCGAGCCCTCTGCGGAGGTGCCTGCGGGGGTGGGTTGCTCGCCCTGCTGCGCCCCGTCCTCGCTTGACGGCGACACCGCGGGTTGTCGCGATTCGCCCACCTTTCGCGTTCATGTTCGGGCGCGGGCGCCTGTTCCCCCTTTCGGAACTTTGACTCCTTTGGTGGAGTTGTCCACGGGAGGATGTTACATTCTCCATTGTGGTATCTCCTCCGCAGAGTCTCCGCGCACGTTAGGCAAAGGCCCGCCCCGCGAGGTGCTCTGGACAGTAGCTTAGGTGGTTGCGGAGGGCCGAAATGCTCTAGTTTGTCCGCATTTGGCCTTTGTTGGGCTCCGCGATTTGGTTGTTTTCGCTGCCTCGGGGCACTTGTAGCGCCTGTTGCTCTTCATTGCGCTTCGCGGTGTGCCTCGGGGGTCGGGCTCTGTTTACATTTTCCATTGTGGTACCCTCGCTAGGTTGGGAGTTGTGGGTTTCGGAGGTATCCCGGCATTCGCTCCGTAGGATCGGGGCTTGGCTAAGGGAAGTAGCATGGTGGTGTGTGCGGCCCAGTTGCTGCTCTCTTTGCTACCACGGGCTTTGTGTTGGTTGGGGGCTGGTTTTATAGTGCTCCCTGGGGGGTTCCCGGTGTTGGTTGGTTGTCATGAATGCTTAGCGTAGTTATGGCTTGTATGCCGGGTAGGTGTTGTCCTTGTTAGGTATTGACGTTGAGGCTCGTACGGCGGAGGTCCGGTTCTTGGTGGGTGGTGGAGTTAATGTTTGTACGGGCGGAGGTCTTTAATGAGGATCCTTGGCGAGGTGCAAGGGTACGACCTCCGCGCCGCCTCCTTGTATCCGATGGGCCGGAGCGCGGGCGGCTTTATTGCGAGCCTGGCGGAGGTGCCAGGTGCCGGCTTTTGTGCGCCTCCGCGGGTCTCGTACTCGGAGAGCGCGGGCGGCTTCATTGCGAGCCCACGGCGGAGGTGCCAGGGTGCCGTCTTTTTGTGCGCCTCGCGGGTCTCAGACGGAGGAGCGCGGGCGGCGGCTCGTGCGAGCCCCCGGCGGAGGTGCCGGGGTGCCCATCTTTTGTGCCTCCTGGGGTCTCAGTGCTCGGAGAGCGCGGGGCGGCTTCATTGCGAGCCCAGGCGGAGGTGCCCGGGATGCTGGCTTTGTGCGCCTCCGCGGGTCTCGTGACGGAGAGCGTGGGGCGGCTTCATTGCGAGCTCCGGCGGAGGTGCGGGGTGCCCGGCTTTTGTGCGCCTCCGCGGGTCTCAGACGGAGAGCGCGGGCGGCCGTTGCGAAGCCCCGGCGGAGGTGCCGTGGTGCTCGGCTTTTTTGTTGAAGGGGTACTCTTAGTTGGTTTGACTAAGCCGGGTGCGTCTTTGCGCCGCCCCTCGAGCGTGGTCAATCCTAGTTACCTCGCTACGATGAGGGTCGGGGCGCTTGCCAGCCCCTTTCGATCTTGAGCCCGATTTGAAATTGTTTGATATTTGGGGAACTAACCTGCATGTGTTAGATCTTGGTGCTGCCTCATTAAAAAACCTTGCGCCCCTTCGCAAGGAAAAAGAGTGCAGCCCGGATTGTTCTCAGTTTTGACTAGACGAGAAGAAAAGAAAGGTAAAAAAGGTCGGAGCCCCTACAACTCGCGAGTGCTTAGTACATTGCACCGCTAGGGGTAGTACTTGCGGAGGTCGTCGACGTTCCATGTGTGGGGATGTCGTGACCTTCGAGGTCTTGCGAGGTGGAAGGAGCCGGCCTTGTGGACTTGGTGACGAGGTAAGGGCCCGTCCATTTGGCGGCGAATTTGCCCGCCATCTTCGCATTCTCGCTCCCGATCAGGGACGAAGTCTCCGACGGAGATCGTGCGGAGGTGGATTTTCTTGTTCCTCCATCTTGTGGTTTCCCTCCTGGTAGGCGCGGAGGTTGAGGGACGCCATGTTTCTTGTTTCTTAGAGGAGGTCTTTTGGCGGCGCTTTAGTTGTGGGGCTTCGCCGGTGACCCTTGGCGACGCGTGCTTCAGTTCTTTCGGGAGGACGGCCTCTTCTCCGAATAGGAGCTTGAATGGCGTGAACTTGGTCGCTGGCTTTCGGAGGTGTTGTGTGACCACACCACCGGAGTGAGCTCCTCCCGCCCATTTTCCCCACGGCCCAGCGTGGATCTTCGCCACGATGCCCTGCAAGATTATGCCGTTGGCTCTTTCGACAAGCCCGTTAGATCGGGGTGCCTTACGGAGGCGAAGTGTATTTGGGTCCCTATTTGGTGGCAGAACTGCTTGAAACCTTCGCTGTCGAATTGGGTGCCATTGTCAATTGTGATGCTTCGCGGGGTCCCGAAGCGACAAACAATCTGCTGCCAGAAGAACTTTTGTACCGAGTGCGAGGTTATGCTTGCGAGGGGGCGGGCTTCGATCCATTTGGTGAAATACTCGACCGCTACCACTGCTGAGCGGAGGTTCCCCCAGCCGGTGGCATAGGTCCGATGAGGTCGACGCCCATCGCCGAAGGGGCCGGGGGCAGATGAGGGTTGCGGAGCCCCCGGCTTGTTGGAGTGGTGTCTTTGTCACCGGCACCCTTCGCAGCGCTTTACTAATTTCGTCGCGTCGTTTAGTGCCGTTGGCCAGTAGAACCCTTGCCTGAACACCTTTCCCACTAGGGCTCTGGGGCCGTTGTGCGAGCCGCAGATGCCTTCGTGGATCTCCGCTAGGATGGCGCGTCCTTCGCCTGTGGATATACATTTAAGCCAAGGTGCGGTAACGGAGGCTTTGTACAGCTTGTTGTCCACCATGCGATATCCTCGGACCTTCGCTCGACCCTCTTCGCTCTTACGTGGATTGTGGCTCGAAGAGACCCTTTATGAATGCTATGATCGGGGCCCTCCGGTCTTATTTGTGGATGGCGCCGACCGATTTCGGAGGTGGGTCGTTTTCTTGGACGGCGGGGTTGTATAGTATTTCGTAAAACACGCCCTCACGGGAGGGGCTCCGCTTCAGCCCGCCGCCTTCGCAAGCTCATCGCCCTCTCCGTTGTCTCGTCCCGATATGGTTTTGGTTGTGACCCCGAGAAAGAAAGCCTCCGTCTTGCGTAGCCTTGCCAAATATTTCTCGCAGTTCGGTGCCCGGCTCGATGTCTTTCTCTCGCTTGCTTCGAGACCACCTCCGAGTCGGTTTTGATGATGGCCCTTCGCGCCGACATCGCGCGGAGCTTGTTGAGAGCGAGGAGCACGGCTTCGTATTCTGCCGTGTTGTTTGTGCACTGGAACTCAAGTCTGGCCGCGTATCTCAGCTTAACCCCGGAGGGTGAGGTGATGATGGCTGCGATGCCAGCTCCGCGGGCCCCCCAGGCTCCGTCCGTGTGTGCTGTCCATATCGGGTCCAGGTTAGCTGCTTGGTTGAAGGTGTCGGGGGTCCAATCCGCGAGAAAATCTGCGAGGGCCTGAGACTTGATGGCTGTTCTGGCAACGAATCTTATGGCATGGTCTCCGATCTCGGTTGCCCACTTCGCTATCCCGCCCACGCACTGGATTTCTAAATATGTTGTCAAGGGGAAGCTCGAAGGTACGGTGATCTCGTGTGCTTGGAAGTAGTGCTTGAGTTTTCTCGCTGCCATGACCACTGCGTATGCTACCTTCTCAAGCTCAGTGTAATTCAGCTTGGGCCCTTCGAGAGTTTCGGAGACATAATAGATAGGTGCCTGCTTTGATTGGTGCCCTTCGCTTGTTTCCTTGACAAGCACAGCGCTGACGGCGTGCGGTGATGCGGCGACATATAGAAGGAGCCCTTCGCCGGGTCGAGGGGTGGCGAGAGTGGTAAGATTCTCGAGGTGGCGCTTGAGATCTTCGAAGGCTTCTTGTTGCGGAGGTCCCCAGTCAAACAACTCCGTGCTCTTTAGTACTTGAAAAAACGGTAGTGCCCGTTCAGCAGATCTGGAGATGAACCTGCTTAGGGCTGCGAGGCGTCCCCGCGAGCCTTTGAGCTGACTTTACGTTCCTCGGGGGCTCCATCGCGGTGATTGCTGCGATCTTGGAGGGGCCGGCTTCGATTCCCTTGATGGACACCGTAGCCGAGCAACTTTCCTTTGCTTACCCCGAACACGCACTTGGCTGGGTTGAGTTTCAATCTGGCCTCGCGAGCTTGACGAAAGGTTCTCTGTGTAGGTCCGTTATGTGGTCTTCTCTCGCCTTGCTTTGGACTACCAGTGTCGTCAACATACGCGGAGATTGCGCTATCGTCCCCGAACACCTCCGCTGTCATGCGCGCGAAGGAGGAGCCAGCGTTGCGGAGGCCCTCGGCCATTCTCCTGAAACAGTAGGTTCCGAAGGGTGTTATGAAGCTGGTCTTCTCTTCATCTGCCTGATTCATCCAGATTTGATGATAGCCGGAGAAGCAGTCCAGGAGGGACAATCTCTCACACCCCGCTGCTGCATCGACAAGGGAGCTGATTCGTGGGAGGGGGAAGTCGTCCTTCGGGCAAGCTTTGTTGAGACTGGTGAAGTCGACGCACATTCTCCATCTGGTGGGCTCCTCTGTGTCCTTGCTGAGGCTGGCCTTTTTCACCATGACGACGTTGGATAACCAAGTGGGGTATTTGATCATGGATGACCTCCGCGATCGAGTAGGCGGTTTACCTCCGCTGTCTTCTTTGCTTTCCTCTCGTCCGACATTTTGCGGAGCCTGCTTTTACTGGGGTGGTATCGGGCCTGATGTTGAGGTGGTGCTCGATGAGGTTTCGCCGACGCCCCAGAGATCCTCCTCTGCGACCATGCGAACACATCGGAGTTCTCGCGGAGGCACTGGAGCAATTCTGCTTCGGAGGTCGGGTCGAGGTGCGCGGAGATGGTTACCTCTCTGTCGGGGTCGAAGCTGAAGAGTCTGACCTTCTTTGTCTCTTCGGCTGGAAGGGCTCGCGAGGGGGGCTCCGCGTCTCTGTCTGGTCGATTTTCTTGCCCCTCTGGCTGTTGTTCAAGGTTGTGAACATTGCGCTGCCCTGGGGCTACAGCCCCCTCCGCGTTTCTTGCAGCGTTCTGGTCTCCGAAGACGGCGATGATGCCGCCAGCGGAGGGCATTTTCATGCAGAGGTAGCTCGGGTGGAGCACCGCATCGAACGCATTGGTGACTCCGCGACCGAAAATGGCGTTGTAGTTGTAGTATATGTCCACTACATCGAAGGTTATGTTCTCTGTTCTGTGAATAGGATCCTTTCCGAAGGAGACCGGCAAGGTGACCTTTCCAATGGTTGCCACCTGCTGCCCTCCGAAGCCGAAGAGCGGGTTTCCGGCTGGCTGCAGCAAGCTCCTGTCGAGGCCCATCTTGTCAAAGGTTGAGGCAAACGGGATGTCGGCGAGCTGCCGCGGTCGACTAGTATCCTGGTTACCGGCCCACCCTCCGATGTTGGTGTCGATGACCATCGCATCGCTGTGGGGGTAGTCCTTGAGCTTCATATCACCGGGCGCTGAAGGTGATCGGGATGTGCGACCACCGGCTATTGCGATGTGGCCCCTCCGCGCCTACATGGTGGACCCTTCGGTAGTGCTCTTTGCGCTGCCGTTTGTTGCCATGGTCTTCGTTGGAGCCCCCGGTGATTGCGAGGATGACTCCGAACGATGGGTTCGGCTTGCTGACTATTGTCTGTACTTCTTGCTTGATGGGTAGTTGCGGAGTTGGGGGGAGGGCTGGTAGTGGTGGCGGCGGCGGCAGAGCGTGATTAGGGTAGCTAGGTAGCGGGGGCTCTGGGGGGTGCGAGACTGTGTAGTCTTGGTGGTAGTATCGAGGCTGGTGTTGGTTGAAATTTGTTGAGTGAAAGGCGGGGTAGTGGAAGCCTGGGTGAGCTGGGGCCCCATAATCGAAGGGGGTGAAAGTATAGTGAGCGGAGCGGGCGTTCGCTGGTTTTCTTGTGTGGTTGATCTGCCTCTGGGAGTTCTGCGAAGCTAGCTCCCCTCGCCCATCGCTTCTTTCCCCTTGGCGGCATATGGGCATTGCTTGGTATAGTGGCCTTTGCCCTCTCCGCAGTAGTGGCAATACGGCTGTCTTTGCGGGGGCCTGGTGCTGTTATCTGGGTTTGGCCTGGGGGTTCTTGGCGGGTTGTTTGGTCGCGTAGATGGCTGGTTAGGTTTTTGCTCTATCGGAGGGTTGTTGTTTATGGCGCCCACTCTCGCGGCGCCCGTGCCGGTAGCGCTCTCCGCGGGGGCGCGGTGTTTGGTATTGACACCGCGGAGGTCGAAAGGATTCCACCTTCGCCTTGTGATCGATATCCGCTTTCTGCAGTATTTGTCCATTATCTCGTGCAGTTCGCCGGCGTCTTAGGTTGCCTCCGCCGATCTTTGAATGGCAAGGCCCCGGGCGGATGCATGCAACCGCCGCCATTATGACGCTCTGATCGGAGACCCCTTCTGTTCTGGCTTTGGTTTGGAGGAACCTCCGCCACCATTCTTGCAATGGTTCGCTGGGCTTCTGCACGACGTTCGGGAGCTCCGTCTTTGTTGATAAGCTCGAGTCTACGCTTTGAAGTTTGCCCGAGAGCGGCTCGAAGGTCTCCGACCAGACCGGATGGTATTCGGAGGTAGGGTGCAATACCAAGATTGGGCTACTCCCCTCGCTATGATTACAAACGATTTTGCCATAGTGGTGTGATCCCCCCCGGCTGCCTCTACCGCTGCCTCGTAGCTCATGATAAACGTAAGGGTCGGTGATCCCCGCATATCTTGGTAGATGTTGGGGGGGTGGGATGGAGGCCACTCTGCGATCCGAGAGCGTGGGACAGCGGGGATTTGGGGTCGTAGTGGGGGCTTATTGCTAGCGGTGGGCGGGGTGGGCGTTCGATGGCGTCGCCGAGGAGATGTTGGGGTATAGCCGGCTAATGCGAAGGGCGGCGGAGGGGTGGTTTTGCGATGGCGGCCGGTTCGGTTGCGGTGGTGGCGGGGTTGATGGCGGTGGGGCTTGCCCGAAGTGGGGCCCTGCGGGTGATTGTTGGGTTGCGGCTGCCCTTCGCCACCGACTTCTGTCTTGCCACAAGCTATTGGTTGATCCATGCAAGCTCGGCCCGGCGGCTTCCGCTTGCTCCTCGAAAGGTCCGCAGGCGCGCCTTCGATCCGGGGCTTGCGGTAACCTTCGCTTCTCGCGATCCGAGCTTGAAGAGCTTCGAGCAGTTCCCCTTGCTCGGTTTCTTCTTCGTCATCCTCTGTTGAACTTTCGATGAGCCCCTCGAGCGGGTTGGCCGGGTTCACTCGGGCGGGGACCTTGCGCCACCGGGTGCTAGACCACCGCCCTCGACCTGCGGAGCGTCGCCTTCTTGGGCGTTGGGGGTTTCCTCTTCGGTGACCTCCGAAATCGGGGCGAGTGGGGGTCCGCGGCGACCGGCCCCCGCTCCCCGCAGCCCCGGGCGCGGAGCCGCCGGCCGTGTGGTGACCGTTTGCCGCCCTCCTGGCGGGTTTGATCCGGAGGGGTCCTCCACGGGTGGAGGGGTTGCTCCGCCGCGACGCAGGGCGTCTGATCGGCGAGTGGCTGGCATGGCTTTGGGCTTTTCGTATCGTTCCCCACGGACGGCGCCAACTGTGGGGATCACTCCTGCCCCCTTTGCCTTCGCTCCCGGAGGGGGCTGGAAGGGGGCGAGGGCTTTCCACAGGACGAGTCAGGAACACGGGATGAGGAGCGAGGGAGACCTCCCGTCGGCCCGACCTTCGCTGGAGTTGCCGAGGGTCGGGAGGGTCGGAGGTCACCCGAGCCTCCGAAGGAGGGGGGTTAGGACGGTGCGCGGGGCAAGACGCCGATGTGAGGAAAATGAGTAAATGGCGCTTAAGCTGGCCAACCATCCCCCCTCTTTCTTGAGCCCGTACCCGGGTATTTATAGGAATACCAGGGGTCAGAGGGGCTGATTTACAATTTGGTACATGGTAGGTGGGGGGGAACACACGCTTCTGAGATGGGCCCTGCGGGGCGGCTAGTAACTATTCGTACAAGGCTATTACTGGGAATGTGCTTGCGACTTCTCCTTACTTGGGAGCCGTAGGGCTTCCTACGTCGGCCGCCGGCTTCAGGCCCCAGCGGAGGGGGTAGAACCGCGGGGGCCCTCTCCCAGGCCTCCTCGCATTGGGGGGTCCCATCGCTAGAGACCCCTTCGCTGTCGCCCGTCACCTTACGGGGCCGTCATTCCCTTAGCTCCGACTGTCGACTTCGGGGACCGCCGGTGACGGAGGGGTGAAGCTTCGCTGTTCATGTTCGCGTGACGGGACCTTTGCTCACCGGACCTGCAAGACTTCATACTTTTGCTTGACAAGAATTAGTTATTGGCCTCCTTGTTGAGAGGCCTGCGGAGCTGCCGGGGCTAGCTAGGGTTGCCCTCCCCAACATTAATCTGTGGAGGATATATTATTCTGTTACTTAATGTATAACACAAAAAATTGGTCTTCTATACCTTGCCAAACCAATAGCCCGTGGAGAAATGCTGAATTAAATCAAAAGGGAGAGAGTCCATGCCTCAACGCTTGCTCCGAGGACAATGTCATATGCCAAATCAAAGCACCCGCACATACCGTGATAGTAAAACCACATATATATATCCAGACTATATTTAGGGGGAGGATATGGATTGTCCACTAAAATATAGATGTGGGCAGAATAAAAAAGGATAATACACTGAAACTGCTGCTTTGGCTTTGGCTGTTATGACTCTAAGTAGGATGCAGATTGTAGAGGCCCACTTCCTAACTGATAGCAAGACGCTGGTCGACTACATCAATGGGACAGATCAGAGCAATCCTCCTGACTGGAGGATTAAGCCATACTCTGAGGTGATTTCTACAATTCTGAGGCAAACAAATTACAGGATACACAAGGTTAGGAGGCAGCAGGCACATTCCTTGATTCTTAATCAGCAGGAACCATCAGCTCTATGTGTAAACCCTGTCCATGCCATTGAGTGCCCTTTCTTGGCTACACACCATTCTGTATTAATAAATAAACAATGTAACGGTTCTAACAACGTCTTGCTGTTAAATGCAATATAATCTATGTTTGTTGTCAAAAAAAAAAAATTACCATCGCCCGTCTGCCTCGGCGACGTAGGGGGTCGCATGGAGTAGAGCAGATGCATGGGTCGATGGTGTACCGTTGGTGGTGCTCGTCGCGGGGTGGAAAAGCTAGCACACAGCAGCGCCATGCCCTAGCGCTTGGCCATCGTCGACTTGTACGCACAGAGAGGATGCTTCGCGGCAGGGGATCTACGTGGGATGTGGTCATCAGCTTGCACCCGACATGCTTGCCGCTTGATCTCCATGCGTGAAGGAGTAACTTTATATATAGCTGTGAGCCGGAATTGGAAGTGGATGGGACAAAAAATTGAGAGGTCATGAGATGCATGCGTGACTGCAAAACTACCGATTACAATGCATGCCTGCCGTTTCACCAGTAATGTGTTTGAGGAAAGCGGAAGAGGGAGAGGTTGAGAGCTGGCACTTCATGCATGAAAGGAAGGTCAAAGGGGACGCTGAGGTTGTCATAGCTGTATGTCTAGAGAATTCCTCTAGTGAGGGTTATCCATATAGGTGTAGTAGATTATAGCAATTGTCTCCTAAAATTTACCCTACCAAAGTTAAGCAAATTAACCAAAATAACAATTTTAGTTGACAAGAAATCTGATATCCGTGAGTGTCAAAATTTTGATGGGCAGATTTTGGCGTCAAACCGAACAACAATCTAAAATTTAGAAGTAGACTAGTTTTGATTGGGTAAATCTTAAAGCTCAACCAATCAGGCCCTCTGTGTCCAAAGGAATCAAGTGATCACTCTCGAACATGGAAGGAATGAAAGTGTGGTGCGGCTGCTACGTGTTGGGTGTTCAACTTTGTGTCCATGACGTACATATGGGCCACCGGTCAGCGGATATGAGCCCTCTGTGTCCATGACGTACATATGGGCCGGATGATGCCACGTGACGCTATTTATCTATGGACAAATTTATTAGGGAGAATTAGGTAGAAGACCCTAAAAAAAAACTTCGTTTAGGTTTTGGACCTTTTTTTTCTTGAATTTGGGTAGAAGGCCTTCAACCAAAATTTTTTTAGCCGGAAGGCCTTCCGTCCGTTCTAGTAGCCAAGTCTGTTAGATTTGGCACTGTAGTTCACGTGAATTGACCCTTATACCCAGCCCAAAACAGATCCGCCCCGACCGCTGTCGCGCAAAAAACGGAGGCCGGCGTCGGCGAGCTGGAGGCCGGCGACCTGGCGGCGCAGCCAGCGCTTCGACGGAGGAGATCCGGGCACGCCAGCCCCGGATCCGGCGACCCCCCAGGGCGCGCGCAGCGAGGGCGCTGGCCCCCCGGGGCGGCGGCCTCTGCTCACCCGGCGGGGACGGGCTAGGGCGGCTCAGCCAGTCCCCCACGCCGGGACAGGGCTAGGTCTGCGCGGCCAGCCCCCAACGCCGGGAAGAGGACGGGCGGCACGGGTCTTAGTGTTGCCCCCAGTTGTTGGATGTCAGTGTTTTTTTTTTTCTGAATTCCGAGATGCTTCGTGTCTCTGTATTTCGCGGTGGTGAAAATCGTTCCCAAGAAATGCGTTGGCGTGCTCATGGCTGGCATAGAAGTTGCTGCTAGATTTTTGCTCAAATCGATTTTGTTTGTAAAAAGTATGAGTTTTGTTGAATTGGGTTAAAAAATTCCCGTGTAAAGTACATACTCGCACGGAGTACTTTGGTTGTAAAAATTAATATACCATTGAGTATATACATGAATGCATACTCGTTTTTTTTATATCACCTGGATGTATGCACATTTGTTCCGATCGGTGGCTTAAGTGTATGTACTTATACTATCAAAAATAGTATGCCGACATCCTTTGTAAAAATAAAGTATATATATATATATATATATACACTCTAATTCAAAAAAGTATGTATATATACTTCCATTGAAATGTATGGACGCATACTAACACTAACACACAAAATATTATACTCAAAATATTGAATAATATAAATACACATATACTCAAAATATTTTATACAATCAAAATTCTGTTTTTTATTGTTTTTCATTCAGGGGTAAAAACGTCATTTTATCCTCTACTTAACACCGTCAAGTGGTGAAAATGAACGGAAGGCCTTCCAGCTAAGAAAATTTTGGTTGAAGGCCTTCTACCCAAATTCGGGAAAAAAAAAAGGCCCAAAACCTAAACGAAGTTTTTTAGGGTCTTCTACCTAATTCTCCCAATTTATTAGTACTACTAGGGCACATGGTTGGCCGGTTTAGGGTTCCTATAGTTTAGTGACTAAAGTTTAGTCGCTTTTAGTCCCTAAAATTAAAAGCAACTTGACTAAAAGTGACTAAAGAAATTTAGCTTCCAAGGGATGACTAAAAGTGACTAAACTTTAGAGGGTGGCTAAAGGAACCAAACACCCCTTTAGATTTGATTGTAATTTAGGATTTATTTATATGAAAACTATCACTTCTAGGTTGCACTTTGAAAAAAAATGAACATTACTAGACACTCCCTTTCTAATTTCCTTGTTTTCTTCCCTATATTATTTTAATGTGATTTTGTGCTAGCCCAAAGGAGCCGAAGACCAGGAATATCGGTAATGCTGTGTTTAGAGCGTCCTACCGTTCGGACACCAAGCGTTGCTGGGCCGCGCAACGAGCTGGCCCATCTATTGTCACGTAACGGCTCGCTCCAAACCAACCCCGTGCCCTCCTCTTCCGTTCCATTCCCCCCAAATCGTTGGGGTTTCTGCTGTCGCGGCGGTGCGGGAAGGCGGTTGCCACCGTCGTCGACGACGATTCGCTCGGCCGGGTCGCCATCGCTGGCCTACTCGTCCGCGCGTCGCTTTCCTCCTCATCGCTGGTGAGTTTCTCCTGCCGTCGCGGTCTTCTGCTTCCGTCGATTTGGTTCGATTCGGTTGCCGTTCGACGCCATCCGCCGCCGATTCGTCTCCCTCGCCGGTGTATGCGCGCCACCCTCTCGTCTCCCGCCCCGTGCTTGTCCCTCCCTTCCCCACGCACGCCGTCGCATCGCGCCTCCTCCTCCCGCATCCGTATCGACATGCTCGCGTGCCCCGCCGCACTCCACCTCCTTCTCCCGGCGCACGCTCTGGTTCTGCAAACCCTAGGGAGACGCCGCCGGAGAGAGCCAGGTCGTCGGACCGGAACGACGAATCGGGTCGCATCAAAGCTGCCTAGTCATCCCCTCTCCCCCGCCAAAACTCGTTGCGCATCCGTCGCCGTGGACGACGGGCCGCCATCGCGGGGCAGCACCCGAAGGGAACACGCTGTCTCCTAGCGGCTCGCTCAGGGAGGTAGCTCTCGCGGCCGGTACTGCAGGGGCGACGTGTTGCCCAGCTGCAGGCGCTCAGATTCATGGCGCCCATGGAGGTGAGGTTGACCACCTGTATTGATTAAATCGCATTGTCTTGGTCGTGAGTTCGTTCGTCATATAGACTGGTTTTCGTGGTGAGTTAGGGAAGAACAGTCTG
Organism: Hyparrhenia diplandra; assembly: GCA_015847255.1. Taxonomy (NCBI): domain Eukaryota; kingdom Viridiplantae; phylum Streptophyta; class Magnoliopsida; order Poales; family Poaceae; genus Hyparrhenia; species Hyparrhenia diplandra. The sequence continues at coordinate 188,232 of JADLZK010002174.1, read as the reverse complement.
CACCTACATTCATTGTGAACCATAGAAAACCATGAGTCGACTATTGTGCGCTCTGCCTTATTGTGAGCTACGATTAGTCGGGCTCAATTTTGCTGATTTGCCGCCTTCAAAGAATAGCCCGGGTGTTGCTCAATTGAGCTATGCAACTAAATTTTGGTCCCCGTGGTACAGACCTAGTAGTTGATGTGTTCCTGGTAGCGTTGGACCCCTATTCCGCCATAGCTGACGACGTTTATGTTTCTGTTTGTGTCGCAGGGTAGTCTCGAGGCCGCGTTCGAATGTCAAGCCACCTAGGAAGGATTCATCCGAGAACATCAGCTCTCGATGACGATGATTTTAAATCGGAATCATCCGGCGGCAGCGAGCTATGATGCCGACGACTTCGAATGCGACCTCGTGATGGAGAAGTCAGCATGACGGCCGCTGCGTACCGTGCGGCGGCCAGGAAGGTGCCCTTGAGGAGGGCCACAAACAAGCATCGAGGGCGAGCCTTCTTCAAGCAAAAGAGTGATGAAGTCGCTGTCAAGGCGAAGCCTCCTATCAAAAAGATGATGCCTGCTGTCCCAAAGAATGTTTCAAGAATAAGCTACCTTCAATCAAAGGGACCAAGCCCCCTGTTCCTGGTATTGATGTTAATTTGTTTCGCATTACAATTTTTTTATTTATATGTTCATGTTACATCTGGTTATCATACAAGTATGAAGGACTAACATCCCGATTTATGTATATGGAAATACTATGTTGAAATACCAATGTTTCATCTAGAAATATGATGTTACATCTGTTGCCAATTGAATATTTGGGTTTGCCTCAATGTTTCATCTATACTTGTTCTACTGTTTGCATTTTGCTTTGTGCATGTTTCAAAAATAGTTGCAGCAGGCCACTTTACTTGTTTTAGGGGTACAGAAAGTTAAAGGCAGGGAGTCAGAAAGTGCATTAGTGTTGCATAATCTTAATCTCTTTCTACATAAAGAATGGCATTCCTTAGAGCTCCAAAAGGAGTTTTGTTTCATCAGTTCATGTTGTCAATAAGTTTTTTATTATTCTACCACCTAAGATCACGATAAGGTTCCAGGAAAATATGTTTGAAGATCAGGATTTCACATTTTTCATGCCAAAATCTCCTTTTATTTCAAACAAGGCTACAACCCTTCAGTATAAATTAGTGCATTAGTGCTCTGTTCCAAAAACTTGAAATGGTATGTTTCCGTGCTGAAACAATACATGTTTCACCTTCTCCCACTTTTTGTTTCAGCATTGCAAGACAAATGTTTGAAATAGTACGCTTTCTCCTGTGCATTTCTACTGTTTGCAATTTCCTTTGTGCATGTTTCATCATTCATCTATTATTTATACTTCACTAATACTCACATATTTCAACGATGGTTGCAATCCCATTGACATTCCAACCTTTAATGGTGTTGCATGCTTGCCCGGCTTCTCTCAATTTGCTCATCAACCCCATGTTTCACCTTTTTTATATTTTTTGTTTCACCTTTATATTCAGAGTTGTCTCATTCAATTTGGCCATCAGCACCGCCTTTCATTATCACTGATCTGTATAGGGTTCTTGTCCCACCTTCATCCTAGTTATCCCTTTTTCCTAACATATATCCCTCTTTGTGCTTTTAAAACACCAATGTTTGTAGCAATGAAACATACAATTGTAACGTAAACCAATGAGACATAAAAATTACTAAATTTTTAGTTGGTCGATTCATTTATTTGTTTAATCTATTTTTATTTTACCTAAGTTTTCGGTTACATCTCAGGTTTCATATTATATAGACTTTATTAGTTTCAGGTTTAGTGTAATTTTTTTGTTGAGTTTTTAATTAACTCTAGTTTTGTTTTTAGTCAAGTTTTTAAGTTCTAGTTTAGTTTCCACTATTATGTCATCTTAATTTTATATTCACTATAGGTTGCTATTTTTTTCTCCCACCTTCTCAGTATAACTTTTCTTGACTATAGCTTGATATATATCTTGAGTACAAACTCTTGACATAATTCCATTAGAAGTAATATATATACATAAAATGTATATTCAGGGCTTTAGCTTACTTTTATTCTCTAATGGAGATAAGCAAAAAAAAGACTGATTATGTGTTGCGCCTTTATATCATTGGTGATTGAGTGTTGCATCTTTCATATCCTAACATGATTGATATGTGCACCGTATTTACTCAATGTTTGTGCTTTTACGGACTTTTAGTATGATCAGCTTCAAACTTTACTTTGTGTTCAGCCAATGAAATAGATAGATCTTTGTGGCTACGTATTTTTCACACCATTTATTGAGCATGTTTTAGATTCTGCTGTCTTGTGATGTTTCAGCATTATATGTCCTCGTTATAGAAAACGGTTCCTTCACAAAAAGTGGGGTACACAAAATCAGTTTGAGACACTGGACATATAATGCTGAAACATCACAAGACAGCGTAACGAAACATGCTCAATAAATGGTGTGAAAAAATACAGAAGCCACAGCATCTATCTATTTCATTGGCTGAACACAAAGTAAAGTTTGAAGCTGATCATACTAAAAGTCCAGAAAAGCACAAACATTGAGTAAATACGGTGCACATATCAATCATGTTAGGATATGAAAGATGCAACACTCAATCAGTCAATGATATAAAGGCGCAACACATAATCAGTCTTTTTTTTGCTTATCTCCATTAGAGAATAAAAGTAAGCTAAAGCCTGAATATACATTTTATGTATATATATTACTTCTAATGGAATTATGTCAAGAGCTTGTACTCAAGATATATACTTGAAGCTATAGTCAAGAAAAGTTATACCGAGAAGGCTGGGAGAAAAAATAGCAACCTATAGTGAATATAAAATTAAGATGACATAATAGTGGAAACTAAACTAGAACTTAAAAACTTGACTAAAAACAAAACTAGAGTTAATTAAAAACTCAACAAAAAATTACACTAAACCTGAAACTAATAAAGTCTATATAATATGAAACCTGAGATGTAACCGAAAACTTAGGTAAAATAAAAATAGATTAAACAAATAAATGAACTGACCATCTACTTGCAAGAGATTAACAAATAAATAGATTAAACAAATAAAAATAGATTAAACACATTTGTCTTGCCTTTTGCTCACTACTGCTCTCATTTCTTTTTATTTTTTCAATCTTTGTCTCCCCAGGTCATGCTGCTGCACTACTTCTACCACAACGCAATACGGTGAAGCTAGATGACTTCATGGAGAAATATGATGCCTCCAAGAAGACCTAATCAAATCGCTGCTATAGTACCTTAGGAGGTGTCGGGAGAACCATGTGCATTGAGAACACTAGTTTTTTTTTCTCCTTCTTGTATATATATGGAGTGGAGTGCTGTTATGATATGTGTCAAAATGTGGATGATTTTTTATCTTAGGTCATCATAACCTGGAAACATCCTCATTAGAGCTTTTCTAGATGTAGCAATTGGAAAATCATGTTGCTTCATGAGCACATTTGGGGAAATCATGTTGTTTCATGAGCACATTATTCTGGTGTAACAATAGTGAGACTCGTTGTTCCATTGCATCATTTTTAGATGTCACATTTTGGATATCCTGTTGCTTCATGGTTACATTTTTCAGGTGTAACAATAGTGAGACTTTGCATCATTTTTTAGGTGTAACAATAGTGAAACATGTTGATGCTATATGTAACAAGGAGTTGAAAACATTGAATCGCTACTACTCTTTTTGACCTTCTGTTGTTACAAAAAAAAGCACAAACTTATTGTTTCATAAGTTTATGAGATATGTTTCATCGGCAATATTGCTGTGTTTCAGTACTTGGGATGATATGTTTCAGTGATGGACAAGTATATGTCTCAGCTTCTCATATTGTGTGTTCTGTTTAATATTATCTTAAATATTTCAAGTCATTTACTTCTTTGTCTTATGATTGTACATGCTTATGCTTTTTTAGGAGGTCAAACATACTGAAACAACACCTGAAACATACCGAGACAACACATGAAACATAGGAGGTCAAACACTGGTATGGCCCATTGGCCCAACACGCAACAATACTTCCTCCCCATTCTCGACCCGTCGCGGAGCCATGGCCGTCGCGCTCCTCGTCGATTCAGCCGGCGACTTCCTCATCCTCGATTCGGCTCGTCGCGGGCGGCGGAGGAGGAGCGGCCCCCCCCGCAGCGGCAGCCCTCGCGGCGGGGCGGAGGAGCAGGGGGGCGGGTCGGCGACGAGCTCCTCGTGCGGCTGCATGGCGGCGGCGGCGGGCGCAGGCCAGCGCGCGTGCGGCGGTTGCCGAGCCAGCGGGACGCAGCGGGCGCGACGGACGGCGAAGCGCGCGGGCGCAGGCGTCTCGCGCGCCGCGCGGCCGGGCGGGCGCAGCGGTTACCGAAGCGCGCGGCGAAGCGGACGCGGCAGCCGGCGAAGCGCGGCGAACGCGCGGGCCGACGGCGAGCAGCCTGCGCCGCGATTCTGCGGGGCGTGGGCTGTGTGCGGCCGGGCGGATGGCGATACTGCGTGGCTTGTGCGGACGGCGACGTAGCAGCGAGCGGCTCGGCGGACGCCGCAGATCCTTCGACGGCTCGTGGGAGCGGATAGACGCCGGGTCAGGTCCTTCGTGGGCTCTAGTTGGAAGCGTGTCCGATGGGCCTAAGGACGATAGGACGTCCTAGCGCCAGCGCTCCCCCAGGAATATTGCTCAGGACAATGAAACCCAGGATCATCAATGGGCCATTGGTTCAGGGCAGGAAGGAAAGGATGGGCTAACCTGAGCCCAAAGTCCTTGTTATATATTGAACCCAAGACCGCTTAGCAGCCCAATAGATTGCACTTCCTGGGTATCGCTCATGTCCGTTTGTGTTAGTTTATTTTGAAAAATTCTATCTGCCTTCTTCACCTATCGTCAGTGTTCGGGTTCCTCTACAAATGGACCACAAAAACTAAAACTTTTTTTTTAAAGTGCGCATTTGCACATTCTTCATTAAGTGAAATATAGAGTTTTTACACTCTCCAAATTAAAGGTGATCTCGGCAAGAGGGCCATGATCTTCCTAGAGTGACATAGATATAGATCACCAACTAGTGGTGACGCCATAAATATGTACACATATACGGAAACTTCATCGATATACTATTTTTTAAGTAGGGTGTGTGCTTTCACGCACCTGTGCAAGCTCGCGCGCCAACCATGGGTGTTATTTTGAGAACATAGTAATGTGCGCTGAACATTGCTTTGCCATGCATCATGTGGTTTGATGGAATAGTAGGTTTATGTATAATTGTATATGTACAATTCATGTCGCTATTCCACATATATACAAACAAGGAACTATCTTGGTAACTCCTGTTGTAGCCATGAGACAACTTGGTGGCTGGTATAAATGGTGGCAAAGTCATGGGATCTTTTGGATGTCGGTGTATAGCTGTTTTGTAGGGAGCATCGCTCATAGTCATGCCCTGAGGATATAGGACTAAGGCTCATTGGTGTTATTCTCGTTTACGTAACTTTGTTTGGTAGTTGTGCTTCCACGTTCATTAGTAGATCTGTTTTGAGTCTAGATCTAACTATGCACTCTAACAGCGGCGGGTTGGTGACTTCTGAAAAATGTGTCTAAAGACTTTTCTCTCAGTTTCATGCAATGGGTGATGGCCCAATTCCTTTTTCACGGTCGACCACGAGTTAGCTTAACTCGCCGCCCGATCCGACCATGCGCAGCAACCTTCTTTCTTTTTTTGCATGCGCTGATGTCGGCAAAAAAAGCAAAACATATTTTTTTAAATTGCTATAATTGCTGAATGGTGTATCCGTTTTTAATTCCGTCAAGAAACTGTGTGTTCTACGCGATGAAATGAACAAAACTAGATCCCACTCTACTATGTTTTGAAGATTTTATTTATTTTTATTTTTTTTCTAATAGCAATTTATGTATATAGTTATAAGTTAGACTTAACTTTTGTAACCAGTATAAGTTATGTGCTACATGTAAAAGTTATAATTTATAAGTTAGACGTAACTTTTGTAACCAAAGCATAAGTTAGGTGCTACATGTAAAAGTTATAAGTAAGTTAGACGTAATTTTTGTAACTAGTATAAGTTAGGTGCTACATGTAAAAGTTATAAGTTAGACGTAACTTTTATAACCAGTATAAAGTTAGGTGCTACATGTAAAAATTATAAGTTATAAGTTATATATAATAAGTTAGACGTAATTTGTGTAACCAGTATAAGTTAGATGCTACATGTATTGTAACCAGTATAAGTTAGCTGCTACATGTAAAAATTATAAATTATAAGTTATAAGTTATAAGTAACTTTTGTAACTCGTATAAGTTACGTGTTATATGTAGTGTACAGCTTTATAACTTATTTTTACTAAAAATAGAAAACTTTCAAAAAAAAAATTGTGGAAATAATTTTTTTTCCTATCTAGAAAGTTTGGTTTGGTCGGATCGACCGCGAGTTAACTTAACTTCGCGGTCGTCCGCCGCATTTAGTCGCTCGGGGTGATGGCCTGCTTTAGGGATTGATAGTACTAGCCGGTTAAAATTAACATGTACTACTAATTGTCATGAAACGAATATAAGCCCGTTTGTAAAAATGGTAGTGAAATAGTTTTAAGTTTAACCAAATCTATATAAAAAAGGTTAATTATGTAACATATTTTTTATAGATTAATTATGTAGCATATTATATAGTAAACCTAATTGGACATATAAACATTGGTATTTTTGAATAAATTTAGTCAAACTTGAAAAGGCTGACCTTGTCTAAAATCTAAGATGTTGCAGGGCTCAAACTATTGGCTGTGGCAGAAGAGAAAAGGCCGCCCAAAAGTGTCTTGAGGTTTGAACTCTACTCCAACCTAGGGGAATAACTTGTAGGCTACCGACTTATGGTGTTCACATAAAACCTATCTGAACATTGTATCAGCAAAGAGGAATTAAGAAAAGAAAGCACATGGAAAGAAATTTTAAAGTTGCGAGGTTAAAAGGTAAGCATCTTTTGGAGCAAGTAGCAGCGAAGCTACTCAGGTAATTCGTGAACCTAGAAAAGCTTACTTCCTAAATCCTATCTGTCCTCAGGCGTTGCTTTGTTCGTCTCGATCACACAAAAGATTTGTGCATTCTTGTATATATTAATATAAGGAAAAGTTCAATACATAATATGCCTTAGCAGTGCCTTATAGGGGGTCAGAAAAATTGTACATGGCTGCTCACACCCACCCTAGTATACTAAAATCTATGGTGTCACATTGGACACTAATCAACCTGAAAAAAAGACGCTGGCTAGGAGGCCTATGTCCGCGCAGCCGAGCGGCGGATAAATTTATCACGTCCAGATAGAGATTATAGAGTATTTATATATGCCTATTGTGTTAGAAAATGAACATGGTGACACATAGCATTTATGTTGTGATAAACTAGCACATGTAAAGATTTTCCATGTACAAAAATCTAGTTGATGAGAAAGATCTCCACTCCTTTAAATTCTTTCATTCAGTGCGTGCTGTCTTTCAAAGGCCGTGAAGCAAGCATATAGGAGTATATATATGACAGCACATACGAGAGAGGCTCATCTACTCGTGCCTGATCTTTTTATATTGACAGCTGGAGATCAAAACAGAAAGATACAATTGGCGCAACTTCAACTAACTGCATGATCAAAAGAATATATATAGCTAAAAGGAACCGAGCTACAAATAAATATATCTATCTACCATGTCCATCTACAGGCATAGCTCTCGCCTAACACTACTATAGACCTCCTCATCAAGGGATTGATCATGCATGATCACAGGATTCTGCCCAAAAGTTGCCATCTTAAAGCATTGTGGTTACAGTGTGCACTGCGTTACATGAACATCTTGGTCACATTCATTTAGGCGTGTAGAAGGAGCCAAAGCAAGCCGTGCAAGTACTCTTTCTTTCTCAAAAGGCCGTGAAACTAAAGTTGCAGCTAGGCAGGCAGGGCTCAACTTGAACTTTGCATTTTGGGATTAGTAGTGGCAGCTTTTGAGGGCTCAACTTGAACTTTGCATTTTGGGATTAGTAGTGGCAGCTTTTGGGAAGTTTTGTTCTTCTTTTGACTGGTCCTACCAAACTATTGTACGTACGTACATGATGATCGTTCATAATCAATTCTTATTTTATTTGCATTGACCTAAATGCACATAGCTTGCTTGTTGCTGTGGGAAACATGTGCTACAATATAATGATGCAAGTTAAAAGGTAATAAGAACAAGAAGAACAATTTGCTGCATGCGACTAAATATACCGGCCCTATATGGTATGGAATAAGAGAAAGAGAGTTTAAGTGAATGATGTTCTCTGTCTCTTTGAGGCAATAAGTTTGCTCAATACAATCTGTACTCTACTCGCTGAGGCAGGTAGCCTAAGCTCTCAAGGAAAGTCGTGCATATCTATACTTCTACTCATCCCTGGCTTTGCACAAAATGTCAATCGACAAGATCACTCATCCCTGGCTTTGCACAAAAAGTCAATCGACAAGATCACAAACGAACAGTATTTTTGGGTACAATAATTAGGGTACCAAAGTAACCCTATAAGTCTGCCAATGCAAATAATCAAGTCGCTACCGTCCAACTTGTACTGTCGATTACCAAGCATCAGAGAGTGAATAGTGATCACCTCATTTGGAAAGCACAAGCAGAGAACAAATGCAAAACGTTTGCCTGGATTTTGGTGCAAGATAAAATTCTCATGGCCCATATAACCTTCAAAAGAGAGGGTGGCCACACAGGAAAACTATGTGCTGTGCAATGGTCCATTGGAAACCAGCCTGCACCTATGTTTGTGTTGCCCCTTTGCTAAGGCGGTATGGGATCAAATCCTCTTGGGAAAATTTCACTCAGCTACAACAACAGCACCAATCAGACCCCATCCATATCAAAACGTGGTGGGAAGAGGCGGCAAGGAAAGTGCCCAAATCTGAGCGACGAAGATTAAGTGGGGTAGTAATCTACACCTTTTGGAACATTTGGAAGGAGAGAAATAGGAGAATATGAGAGAAATAGGAGAATTTTCGACTAAAGGAAGACATTGAGTAAAGGAAGAGGGCATTCGCTTACGTTTAGCCTTTGTTTTCCCCTTCGGGAGTGTGTTTCCCTTTTGTTCGGGCCTCGGGGGCCTCAAACCCCACCTTCGTTTGTCTCTTCTTGTACATAAACTCTCTTCCTTAACTTAATTGAAAGACAGAGCTCCTGTCATTGCTTTCAAAAGTAAATAGTGATCACCACAAGTAGCTAGACCAAATCTCTTGAGGATGATGAACGTACACCAATTAATCATAAAAAATGACCCTGAAATGACCGCACGTATTAGTGACTCTGAGATGCCAGCTTATCTCCATAAACTTTTGAATTGCTATCTGAGCGCAGCAGTCGCTACCTAGCTATATCCCCTTATCTCAATTACATGATGTCAGAAAAGATTAAAAATTTGCTCTATACCGTACCTTAAATCCAGCACTAGCTTCAGCCTTCAGGTGATCGATCGACGATCGTGAATATATCCAAGCCCAAATACTATTAATTTGCCTTCCATTATTACCATAATATATTCATGACATGTCAAATCCAATTACGCCATCAGCACTTCGATCGATCAATGTTCGTTCGCAAGAGCAAGCAACTACCTTTTCAGACCTTGCATTGTGTTTTTCATTCATGAATATAGCTGGAGGATGAACGAAGTCTGAAGAAGCTTGAAAGAATCTATCTGCAGTCAGGTCACACGTACGGTGTGCTACATACGGCGCACCCAAGCCAAGCTCGACCGTCTGAAGAGTGGTCTAATCGTCGGTCGTCTCGTCCCGACGTGCACAGCACGTCGCCCGTTCGCTGGGCCGATCAGTCCCGGCCGTCGGACGCCGCCACAGAAGTGATTCGGTGCATCTGGCCGTCCGCTGCGCACACGCCCTCCGCTATAAATTTGGGAGGACCCGGCTGCCCTCGGAACATAAGCAGCAGCAGCAGCAGCAGTTTCCTAGTGAGCTTACTGCGGCGAGATAGTGGCTGACAACTGTCGTCTGTGCTCTGAGAAGCTAGCTTTGCGTCGACGCCGTACGTCAGGCAACAAGAAGAAGCCGACAAGAAGCTTCGGGTGATCGATCGATCGCCGGAATGGGAGGCAGCCTGTCTTGCTTCGGGTCAGGAGCCGGTGGCAGGTACTACGCCGTCGCCGACGAGCCAGGGTACGAGCAGCCGCGGCGGTCGTCGAGGAAGGTGCGGCCGAGCGACGAGGACGGGCTGTGGTACGTGAGCGAGCGCGACGTCGACATGAAGGCGTCGGCGTACATCGCCAGGTTCCATGCCACGGCCGCCTCGAGCTAGGTTCGATTTCGTTCGTGGAGGCCTGCCTGGCCGGTGTGTCTGTGTTCATCCAAGCACGCCGCCATGCATCGCCATGCATGCATTTGAAAGGTTTGGCTATCTGGGGCTCGATCGATCAGGCTGATGATGTCACTGTTCTAGACAATCTCTAGTACGTCTCTAGCTAGTGCTTCTCTCTGCTTCCCCGGTTGATCATATGGCTAGTTGCTGGTTGCTACTCTATTTGGTTTATTTCCAATTAATTAGCTAGTACGTGCTTGATATAATTATAAGCCCCATGCATGCATGTCAATAGATCGATAGATCTAAGCTAAATTATCTCTGTATATGTAAGGAAGGACTGTAGCTATGTAAGGAAGGATGTGTAAATCTGTTACTCCTAAATAAGGGCAATGTTGGATGAGCTTCTCTGGATGTATATATATGGATTATAAGTTGGTTTTCAAAGTGAAATGCTTAATTATCTAGTTTTTACTTTCTTTTTGCGAATTGGATAGCAGATCGAGTTTCGTTCATTACAGACGAGACTGCTCACTCAGATCAGTCCCAGACTGAATAAAATGACACTTACTCTAAGACTCTCGCAACGCTAACTCATGTGGTCCCAACTTTGCCGAAGGAAATATAATGCTTCCCTAGTTTTGTGATTTATTTTATTTTTTCATTTTTTTCTCCTAAATAAGGGGGATACTTATATACACAGTGATGACCTGTGAGTGTTATTACGATCTGAGAGAAACAAGATTGGCCTGAACAAGAATTATTAGCAATTTTATATGAAGAGTTGGAGTGTTGATTCGTATACCAGGCTCTACCAATTCCTCCTGTATATTTTTTGTCCTCATCAGGAATGATGGCTTATAGCTAGCTGTCTACTTGTTCTGATTAACAAAAAAAAACTACGTACAGCCAGTCTCTTCCAGTTTTAATTTGCAGATAGTACCTCTATTAACTTGATCATTAAAACATAGATCGATCACAACTTACGTTTGTTTTTAACTGAACTAATTTTTAATTTGCCGATAGTATCACGTACAACTTTGATCATTGAAACTTAGCTAGATTGATCACAACATGATGTTTGTTTAACTGAACTACTAACGAAACTGATTCCATAATAGAAACTAATTCTAGAAACTAAAGCCACCAATTATCATTAGTGAACAAAACAAAGCGGTTTCTTCCTCAGCTATCCACCAATTACACTCGAGATGAAAAACTAAATAAGTTTGTTGTGAAACTAGCTAGAAATCAACTGTCTGTGCAAAACATTGTTAAAATATTAGGCAATTTTCAGATTAAAACCATAATATAAAGCATGTGTAGCATGACTCAAAATCTACTTCCTCCGCTCCAAATTGTATTCACTCACAATTTGGAAGATAGATTGAATAGATGAATAACGATGAACGGTAAGATTAGACCACAGGCTTACCTGCTGTTTGTAGATGACATCGTAATAGAAAGGTTCCCGAAGGCAAATCTGACGGTCGGGATGGACAGACTACAGCGGCAACGCAGTAGCAAGAAGAGGAAAATACTATTTTACTACTTTAGGGATTTTCTCTAATTGAAACTCCCAATTGTAGTTTTATTGTGTGCATTTTCCCAAGAGGATTGGCACAAATATATAGGGAGGAAAACTCCCCACCTCCACATCAACTAGCAATATGGTACTAATTGATATTGCACCTCCCACCTCTACTCATGGGTTTAAATATTAAAGCCCATTAGGGAACACAATTATTGGGCCTTTGATATTTAATTAGAATTTCTTCATATAAATTTGGAAATTATTCATATAAATTCTAACATGAGTTTCAATCCAGTGGTGTATTCATCTTCCAGCCTTCCATAATACCCCAAGTTTTATTTAATTATGGATACAAATACAGAGCTTTGAATATAATTAATACAAACAAGATTCTTAGAGTAACTCCAACAGCTTGGCTAAATTTAATAGCCAAATTTCATTATTTAACCATTTTATAAAATAGAAACTTCTAGAAAAAAAAAAAAAAGAGGTACACGACAGTCTTGATGTTTTACAAAGTTCGTAGCAAATGGCTATGGCTGACTATATATGGCCCTCGAGATTTCAGGGGATAGCATGTTTGCTATTTTATAAAACCATATAACATATATTTAGAGTTCAAATTTATCTCTAAAAATCCATAAATAGACTACCCAACAAGGATATCACATCTATTAGAGTTGCTCTTAGTTTAACATAGCGACCAAAAACAACATCTACATGACCAGTTTTAACTTATTTAATTAACATTTTCATTTTATTCTTCCAAATGAGACTCGCAAAAGATGTTTTGCTTCTCATTATTTCTTGAGATCCGTTGCTTTGGATCATTAATTTCTTTTCCTACCATTAAATTTGTATTTTCAATTATTTTCACAAATTATTAATGCAACTTTTCTATTTCCGTGCATTAAAATATTTTATCTATATCTGAATAGCTTCTGAAGGAAATAGACCAAAAGTGATAATTTCTCAAAGCTCAGATAATATATATAATATATCACATGACTAAACTGTTTTCTAAATATGATTGGCTTGATAATTCCACAAAATGAAAATTAAAATGCTTTTCCATTGACTGTTCTTTTCATAGTGATTTTGAAATTAATTTCCATGCTGCATTACAGAAAACAATTTCGCCCACAAATGGAGGCATTTTGCTTGTCGATAGTATGGTCTTTTCAATCAAGTGAACATATTCTACAGCTATATACCTCCACGCCGTTTAAAATTCTCGGCCACAAAATGGGCCATTGAAGAATTTAAAAAATGTGAAGATGACTATTTTCTCCGACAAAAGTTTGATCAGGAACACATTTGTCCCGTGAACTTGTCCCCGTTTCATGCATTGATGCATAGTGGTATCTCATAGCCCAGAACCGTGTTCCAGCCTAGCAATGTAACCTAACCACGTCCGGATGTCCCTGGCTCTCTGCCGATCACGGTGTCACGTTAGATGACCAATCAATCTTTGCATTAGTCACCTCGCGTGCACGCTGCCGTGACATTTCCTCCATGCCGGCCATCACAATGCAAGTTGGCAATATCAGATTCTGAATTCTTTTTTTTTTTTTTGATTACTAATTCGGGGGGGGAGCACTTCCCCACCTACTTTATCAAAAAAAAAAAGTCTCGTTTTTAGGGAACGGAGGAAACCCTGTCGTCCGGTTAATTTTTGGAAAACCGGACTAAAACCATACAAGACAACACCCACGCACAAAAAAAAAACAAAAGAGAAATACAACTCCAGAACACATGAACTCTTCAACGATGCCTCCAGGGAGGTCGATGACGTGAGAGCGCCACCATCGTGAGTCAAGCACACACCGGAGCTTGGCAAAGCTTTCGCCCGAGTCTTGTGGTAAGGAGTTGAGGAGGTGGCCGGAAAAGGAGCAAAACAGGAGGTTCTTCAATGACGCCTTCAAGAGGGGGATCCGTCACGGCCCCAGAAGTAATCCGGGCTGAACTTTCGCCCCCAGAACCTGCCGCCTGAATTCTGATGAGCACAAATTTTTCTGATGTGTAGTTTGACGTGTTGCCTGCGATTTATCTCATTCTGCATGCATATGTTCGGCTGCTATCCAAATCCATCACAACATATACAAATCAGACTTGACATATTTTAATTAATTTCACTTAAACTGCCATTTTTTTACACCTGAATCAAACAAACATAATAATGTAACACGGTCGACAAGGATCATCAGCATCCAAACTCTTAAGAACATGTGATGCAGCTTTCCCGGCAAAAGGTTCGATCCAACTTAGAGGGATCACAAGAATTTGTCTCTGAGCTCTCATCCTTTCTTTCCGTTAACGTTCGAAATTCCCCGTCTAGCCATCATCACTTTAGGGGTATCAAGCTTCTCGAGGGGAAAGACTTTAGGGTATCAAATCCTGCCAGGGCAAATGTCCTCCTGATAGATAAGAACGAGCCAATGATTTGTGACAATTCATTGGACCTCTTGTTGGAAAATGATCCCAAAAAAGATCGTCGCTTTAGACCAATGGTGGCGAATCAACTGTCCTGGGGATCACTTTATACCACTAACATTCTCCAGTGCGGTGCAATTACAAATTACTGTGACTTTGACTGTCAATCCACAGATTTTGCGAACAAGACTGGTGAACCTGAATATGCCCAAGAGATGGTGGAGATGTCGTTCTGAGAAAGTAACAAATTCTCAAGGCATATACTCAAAACACTTTCACTTTCAACTGTACAAATTGTGAGACATCTACAAGATTTCCTGTATACTAAAATGTAATATAAGCAGATACCATACATAATTCATGAACAGATCAAGATAAATTTGTGCAAAACAGTTATGAGTTGTTGAATCCATTTTTTTATGTACTTCTGAAAAGCAGAAATATATTTAGCAGATGTCTAGAGTTTGAAAGGGTCTGCAAAAAGAATATCACAATATATGTCTCCATAGTTTATATTTAAGAATGGACACTTTATGAAAGTCTAAGCTTCAAACACTTCTTTTATGTTTTTCTATTGTTGAAGGAACAAAAGGTGATAGAGAATTAGGTCACTACTTTAGACAACATTGGATGGAGGAGAACCATCTTCAGACTGTGTTGTACAGCTAAGAGAGTTGCTGCAAGAGCCTTTTCTGTACTTGCGGAGTACCAGTTTCCTCTGAAAAGTCCACAAGGTTTCTGGAGGATTAACCATTGTTAATGCTATAGTCTTGCTGGAACAATCCTTAAGGTTTTACTAACCTAGTTGTTCTGGTAGCTTCAAGTACGGTTTAACAATAGTATCAAAAAAGTACGATCTAACAAACCTTTTCACCTAATAAAGGTTGTGTTTTTGAATGATTATTTAAGCTAATAAACTACCCTTCTTGATTTTGACATGAAAGACATTATCTTATTGTTCAGTGAACCAAACTTAAGAACCTAATTCTCACCTAGTTCAGATAGCTCCTCGGTGGCACAATCTTCACTCCAAATCTTCAACTAAATGCTGCCATATGGCAAGTGACAGGAACTTCACTGTTGGTTCTAAACAAGATTTATGCTGATCTTACCAAGCTTCAAACCAAAGAATCTGAAGAAAGTAGAAGGAAAAAGAAAAGGTGAGCTGTTCTGTGAGGCAACTATCAGAACTAGTAGGTTTTATCAGACCTGCGCAGTCGCGCTCATCTGAAAAGAGTAAATCCATCAGCTTATTACTGAAAACTTTTGGGGATAAAGCTTGCATTGGGTCAAGAAGAACCGCTTCCATATTGAAGCCACACGAGAAATTTTGCTTTGAACCAGCACAAAAAGCTGTGCTGGGCATCGATTCCCAGCTCGAAACAAGCTCAAGTACCATGTGCTCTTATCCTCTGAACACCTGGGTCTTATTGTCCATTATGCTTCTTAAACAGAATTCAGCATGTATGTACAACTGATAAGTGACCAACTTAGGATTAGCAGGTGCAGAATGTGGACATGCCATGCCAAGAAATGAGATTAAAAATCTACCGGTGTGCATCAAATAATCTGCCAGCATTATAAATAAATATACAATATACTGATGCTTCAAGCTTTCAATGGCCCATATTCCTTAGGCTACCAGAACAGAGACTAATATACCACATGAAAATAACTAACCAAGAGCTGACCTGTCACAAGTGGACTTAGCAAGCAAAATATTGAGACTGACTCCTGACTACTACACTAGCTGGACACATTTGTGGCATGCCAGACAGTTGTTTTGATGACTCTGAAGGTGCATAAGTCACCTTCTTTAAGGTTGTTTTCGCTGCAAAACCTTTTCAAGCCTGGTCCACTTAAGCAGCCATAGTTGAGGGCGTTTCTGAAGCATACAGGCCAAGATCTTGTGTTGCCCACTGATGTTTTCAGTGTGATTTCACATGCTTCCAAAAGACCAACCTAATACCAAAAGGACCCTTTCAAAGTCTGCATCATTACCACAATTTGCATAAATCCTTCAGATAAGGGTGTCACAAAGCCAAGTACTGTACCACTAATTTAATATGCTGAAGATTAGGAGCTGATGTAGAGCATGGACTTTTGGGTAGAGTTTTTGTTTTGTTGTAAAAACACATTTTTCTAGCTTGAAACAAGTCTAAGATGGTCGTGGTTTTATTGCCTTTTTCTGAAAACAATAATTCTTGTCTGAATTCAAGGGTTTCAATAAACTACCTGTGCCAATTCGTTTTGGCTTAGGTCTCAAACTATGTATTTTAAGCGTGTTTTTCATTTTTAGATTAGAATGAGGTATAAATATATTGCAGTTGGTCCAAAACTCCAAACTATTAATTCAGGTCACAACAATCATTTATCCGAAGGTATCACACAAACACTTTCCTGAATTCCTGAATAAAGTATTCTCAAATCAGAATGAACTAAATACTGTGTATCGATATGGCATGGGTTTTCAACGAGAAATTTAAATTTGCATGTTTATCTGTTAAACTGAAAATCCTAGCTACAAAGACCTGAGTTGCAAAATTCAGCAAGCCTGATTTGCACTGGTTTAATTTCTTATTCATTGACAATTATGTTTATCAGCAAATTAAACTAAACACAGTTGCAGGAATCATAAGTGCTCATGTAATCTGCCAACATTATTATAAATAAATATAATGATGCTTGAAACTTTCAGTGGCCCAATATTCCTTAGACTACCAGAATTTGAGTTCAATATTCCCAGACTAACAGAGACTAACATCCACATGAAAATAAGTAAATAACTAACCAAGAACTTACCTGTGCCAAGTGGACATGGAAAGCAAAATATTGAGAGTAACTCCTAGCCTCCAACTAGCTGGACACAATTGTGACATGCCAGACAGTTGTTTTGATGACTGTGAAGGTGCATAAGTCGCCTTCTTTAAGGTTGTTTTCGCTGCAAAACCTTTTCAAGCCTTGTCCACTTAAGTAGCCATAGTTGATGGCATTTTTGAAGCATACAGACCAAGATCTTGTGTTGCCCGCCGATGTTTTCAGTGTGATTTCACATGCTTTCAAAAGACCAACCGAAGAGCAAAAGGACCCTTTCAAAGCCTGCATGATTACCACAATTTGCATAAATGCTTCAGATAGGGGCAGGACAACTTTTGCTAATAACAATTTGCAAGTATCACTAATCAAATATGATGAAGAGTAGGAGTTATGATAATCATAGAGTTTTGGTAGAGTTTTTGTGTATTGTAAAAACACATTTTCCTAACTTGAAACAAGTGTAAGATGGTAGTGGTTTTGTTGCCTTTTCTGGAAACAATAATTGTATATTTCAAGTGTGTTTGACTGTTTTTCATTTTTAGATTAGAATGAAGTAAATATCTTTGCGATGGTCCAAACTATTAATTCAGGATTAGGTCACTATAACCATTTATCTCAAGGTATTGCACAAACAATTTCCAGAATAAGGTATCCAATAAATAATCAGAATTAAACCAATGGGTTTTAAAACGTAATTTGAAATTTGCATGTTTATCTTTCAAAACTGAGAAGATCCAGTTGCAAAATTCGGTGGAGCAAGGAGACTGATTTGCACTGAGTTTAATTTCTCATTTGTTGACAAGTGTGTTTATCAGCAAATTAAACTAAACAGAAATAGCAGGAATCGTAGTGCTCACAAATAGTGAAGTGAGATCAAAGCCAGTAACCCGCTTTGTGAGTGAATGACGTGGCACGGTGCAGACAAGTTTCTTCTGCGATACGGCCTTCTTCGCAGAAATTGGGGAAAGATTTGGTTTTTCGTGATATACATCCAGATGGGTACACTCATTCCTGGTCTTCTTTTTCTTCTTGATAGGTGAAACACCAAGGTCTTTATCACCTGCGCAATCAATATAATGTCACATTATTTAAAGTGACAATCCATAACTAAATCCGTTCAGGACTTGTACACTGTGCTAACTCACCTTGTTTTGGCACGGTGCTTGCACCTATCACTATCAAGTCATCAGTCATGTCTGCAGCTGCAGCTCCATACTCCTTTGAGTACCCGTTTTGCAGGAACGCCTCAACTGTGAACACCATATTATCTTCATACCGGAACAGAAGGATGTTCCCTTCAGACAGATCGTGAGAGGTTAGAAACTGCGCCCAGCCATCTCCAAGTAGCACTCCCGACTGACCGCGCTCCAGTTCAACATGCCAGAACTTGCCGAGAGGGCTGAAAACCATGGCCTTCTGCGTACTCGACCAGCTTCCAGTCAGGTGTTCTTGCACGAATTTGTCGGGAATTCTCTGAAAGAATGTTGGAAACAAGAGAAAACAGTGGCCAGTGTGGCACAGAGCTAAATTAGATTGGTTAAATGTTGTTGCTTGTGCAGCAAGAGCAGGCATGTGCCATCAATGGTAAATTTTCTAGGTTCCATTAGAACATTATAAACTACACATGTGGTATATAGCATGCTAGCTAGTTGGTGTATGTGTTCAGTGAACAGAGGTGGATGAGAGCTTGGTCACCATCTTTTCCAGGTCTTCCGTGTGAAGCACTCTCATGAACCGGGGCCTGTTCTTGCCTGCTGTCACACCTGCGCAGTGCAGCCATGCGAAAGAATCGTTCAAACAAAATCAGCACGAATTTATTTGCCGATTCGAATGTAACATGTCCGGTGATTGATGTCCACCTGCGTGAGGCGTGCAGAAGCGCGCGAGGCAGCCGGCGGCATCGAACGCTAACCGTGGCCACCCCGCGCCGCTCCAGCCTGAACACCACGCTCCAGCCGGCGCCGATCCCGTGCGCGGCCGCGAACTCAGCCCAGGCACCGCCGAGCTGCCACAACGACGACCACCCCCGCCCGCACGCCGCAGCTCCGCGCGCCAGACCTTACCGAGCGGGCTCACCAGCAGTACCACCACCGCCCTGCCATCCTCGCCGACGAGCTGCGCCGCGAACTGCCCCGGGACGCGCTGCATGGATCAGGCACACAGCAAGTTAGTAGCGGCAATGTATCACAGCGGGGCTTCGGGCGCGTTGGGAGAATGAACGCGTGCCGTGCGCGCGTGTGAAAGAAACGAGGAGTCACTTGGTGAAGGTGTATGTCAACAGCCCTCATCCAGGGGTTGACCAAGACAGCACCAAGACCAGGAAGGGAGGCCGGCCCAGACGCAGGAGCACAAGAGTGTCTGGGCCGGAGTGGGCCTGTTCGGCTTGCTCTCACATGAAGGGAACGAATGAGGATAAGTAGCTGTCCGGGCATTGAGCTCTGTAACCAGAATTTGAACAAACTAATTTACATTCAGTAAGATTCGTCGTAGGTTTCGTCCTCAACCTTCCAGCCCTCTCTACCTCTTCTCCGGTTACCCGTCGACCCGCCGCAGCACCGATCGGGGTTAACACTGGTATCAGCTCCGACGACCCAGCGCTCCGCTAGATCCTAATCCCTCCTCCCACCCCCACTTCACCAGGAGGCAGAAGGCTCACGGCGTGATGGAGCCGAACATCAAGTCCATGTTCGACGAGATCCTCAAGTCGATCAACAACCTCGAGTCCAAGTGGGGACGCCAAGCTCGCTTGGTCGAGACGGCTGCGCGGGAGGGCCTCGCCGCGAACGCCGCGCCCGCCTCATCGCCTGCGAGGCTGTCGCCTCGGATGCGCCCGGGGTTCTTGACCGGATATCGGCCCCGGAGCTCTCGAGCCCCCGAGGGAGCGGATCGGCGCTTGACGGCGCTGGAAGGGGTCGCTGCTTCCCTTCCGCTACGCCGGTCGCATCTCTCGGCTGGAGCAGGACTTGGTGCCGGATGGCCCTCGCCGCTACGCGTCCTCGAAGACTACGTGCGGCTCAGGCGGCGCCGCGGCGGAGGCGAACCACCATTGGGCCCCGGGGGTCGACCGCGCCTCGAACATCGGCGACAAGGTGGACGACTTGGAGCTGGATTCGCCTGTCCGAGATCGCGAGACGAGCGCGATGATCGCATCGGCGCGCTCTCGGCGTGCAGCCCAGGTGCTCGGCGATTGGCGCCCATGGGTGGAGGCCGCGATCTCGACGTTCGTCCGCGACTACCGCCTCTTCGTCGGGCCGTGAACCCCGGTCGTCCGCCCGGCAAGCTTCGATCTCTCGTCGTCGGCACCAGTCCATCATCGGCTCCTCCGTGGATGGCGCCGCCCCTTCCCACACCGGGAACCGGCCTCGTCACCACCATGGCGTCGCCCGCCGCGCACATCGCCGCCGCGGCGCGGCCGCCAACTCGCCCCACGGGCACTGCGTTGGGGTATGGGTCGATTCCGACCATCACCCCGCCCCCGATGTCCGGTGCGTCTCCTCCAGTTCCTATTCTCCCTCGCATGAATCCCATCCCCAATTCCTCTTGCACCTTATGTCCTCCCACCCACATCCCGGACCCATGCTCATACTCCACCTCAATACAATGCCCAGTTTCCCCCACCTCCAATACCACCTACCAATCCACACATCCCAACATCCAACCAACCTCTCCCCTATCACCATTACGCACCAAGTTACAACCCTCCACAGCATAGCCCAACCCAACATCTCGGTAAGCCTACCCAAGCTTGATTTTCCTAAGTTCGATGGGGAAGACGCCCAGTTTTGGATGACTTGCGCCAAAAATTACTTCGACATGTACCGTAGAACCCCAAATGTGGATTAGAGTCGCCAAAATGCATTTCACTGGAGCTGCCAAGCGGTGGCTTCAATCTGTCGAACCCACTCTAGCACACTCTGACTGGACAACATTCTATTCTATGATCCACCAAAGGTTCAGCAGAGACCAACATGAGCTTCTCGTACGCAAGATGTTCCATATACGCATGACCTCCACTGTATCTGATTATGTCACCCGTTTCACCGAACTTGTCGACCAGCTCCTCTCCTATAACCCAAACCCCGACATGTTATCATTCATACATCGCTTTGTCGATGGTCTGCGTGATGACATTCGTGCAATTCTTATGGTGGCTCGTCCCTCTACACTAGATTCTGCCTATACTCTTGCATTGTTACAGGAAGAGGCGGCAGACTCCATCAAGCGCAAGTCGTCCTTCCCAAGTGTTTCCCAGGCTTGCCGGGAACCGGGGAGGTCTGCCTCCTGTACCAGCCCAAGCCAAGGTCCCCGACAAGGCTAATGGTGAGGAGTCGAGCTCCAAGTCTGCACCGACTGACGATAAGCTCGCTTCACTCAAGAATTACAGGCGGGCCCGTGGCCTTTGCATTCGTTGTGGAGACAAGTGGGCTCCAGGCCATCGCTGCGCCCCCCAACCACAACTACATGCCCTCCAAGAAGTTTGGGAGCTATTCCGGGAAGACTTTTAATGTCAAAATGATGAAGTAATGAAGAAGAGCCCCCAGCCCCAACCACCGATCAAGCTCGGTGTTCTCGGCCACGCCTCAGCCCTAAGCTCTCGGCTCCTTCTGCCCCTCTAACATTTCAGTTTATGGGTGCAATTGAGAACAGATCAGTCTTGATTTTGGTCGACTCCGGCAGCACACATTCTTTTGTCAGCGAATCTGCTGCTTCTATGCTTGTCGGTCGCCGCGATCTTCCTCAGCCGATGCCTGTTCGAGTGGCTGATGGGTCCCTAATGGATTTGTGTGTCTGAGATTCCGGATGTGGTCTGGTCAGTGCAAGGATTTTCATTCCACTCAACTTTCAGAGTTCTTCCGCTGTCCTCTTATGACATTATATTGGGCATGGATTGGTTAGCTGCAGTTTCTCCGATGAAAGCTAACTGGAAAACCAAATGGCTGTCCATTACTTACGGCTCTCAGTCAGTGGTGTTACGAGGAATTGTGGAAGCCGACTCGACTCGAGTCTGATACGATTATTCAAGATATCCCGACGGCACATACCGCCGCCCGACACCTCTGCTCCCAGAAATTCAGAAATTGATTGATACTTATGCTACTCTCTTCGCGGAACCTTCCTCTCTGCCGCCCCGCCGTGAGTGTGATCATTCTATTCCACTCATTGCGGGCGCCCAACCGGTGTCTGCCCAGCGATGCATGTATTCACCCAAACTCGAAGACCGAAATTGAGGCACGTGTCTCTCGATCCGCTCAAGACCGGTATGATTCGCCCAAGCCAGAGTCCATTCTCTTCGCCGGTCCTGCTTGTCAAGAAAAAGGACCAGACATGGCGCATGTGCGTGGATTATCGCATGTTGAATGCTTTGACAGTAAAGACAAAGTTCCCTATACCCGTCATTGACGAACTTCTTGATGAGCTTGCGGGTGCCCGCTGGTTTTCCTGTCTGGATTTGAGGGCAGGTTTCAATCAGATTCGCCTGGCGCCCGGGGAAGAATACAAGACGGCTTTTCAAACACATTGGGGCCAGTTCGAATACACAGTCATGTCATTTGGTCTCACTGGGGCTCCTAATTCATTCCAAGGGGCCATGAATTCAACACTCAAACCATTGTTGAGAGTCCGTGTCATCGTATTCTTTGACGACATCTTGGTGTATAGTCACACCTTGGAGGAGCACCTGTCCCATCTTCAGCAGGTTTTTGAGCTGCTATCCAAAGATCAGTGGTTGGTTAAACTCAGCAAATGCAAATTCGCACTGGAGTCTATAGCTTATCTGGGGCATGTGGTCAGTCAAGCAGGGGTCAGCACCGATCCTTCCAAGCTCGAAGCAGTCCAGGCCTGGCCGGAACCAACAGATGTTAAACAGCTCCGAAGTTTCCTGGGTTTAGCTGGTTATTACAGGAAATTCGTTAAGCATTTCGCTATTATTGCTCGGCCGCTCTATGATTTGCTTAAAAAGGGTGTCATCTTTCTCTGGACTTCGGTACATTCTACAAAGATTTGCTTCTCTCAAGGCTGCTCGATGACAGCTCCGTGCTTGCCTTGCCGGATTTCAACAAGCCCTTCCGGCTTCAAACCGACGCAAGTGACGGTGGTGTGGGAGCTGTACTTCTCCAAGATGGCCATCCGTTGGCTTTTGTCAGCCGTGCTTTGGGACCACGTACTCGCGGCCTTTCAAACTTATGACAAAGAGTTTCGCCATTGCTGTGGCCATCGATCAGTGGCGCACCTACTTACAACATAATCAGTTCATCATCTTCTCGGACCAGCGCAGTCTCATTCATATTACTGATCAACGCCTACATACCCCATGGCAGCTCAAGATGTACACCAAGCTCGCGGGCCTGCAGTACAAAGTAGTGTACAAACCTGGGATCAACAACCAAGCGGCAGACGCTCTGTCGTGCACCCGGCCGCCCTCGCCCCACTCAAAGCTATCACAACCAGCTACTCCAACGTGGATGAAGGAGCTCACTGCCAGTTACTCTGCTGATCCTGCTGCTTCGGCTCTGCTGCAACAACTCTCCTTGGCACCCAACTCGCAACACCCTTATTCATTGTCCGGGGGTATCATTCGCTACAAGGGCCGCATCGGCTAGGGTCTTCTACATCAACTGCAAAGATAAGGTTATGTCGCCTCACAACAACAAGCGATCGGGGTCACTCCGGTTTTCCTGTTACTCACTACCGCATCAAAAAGCTCTTTGCCTGGCGAGGGATGAAGTCTGACATCAAAGCTTTCGTGGCTAGCTGCACTATTTGTCTTCAAGCCAAGCCGGATCGAGCTAAGTATCCTGGTTTACTTTCTCCTCTGCCTATTCCTTCGTCTTCATGGCAAGTAATTACAATGGATTTTGTGGATGGATTGCCTGTTTCGGGCACTGCCAATTGCATCATGGTGGTAGTCGATACATTCAGTAAGTATGCACACTTTGTGGCTTTACATCACCCGTACGATGCTGAAAAGGTGGCTCAGTTATTCTTGGACTCCTTTTACAAACTACATGGCATGCCCAAATATATCATCACCGATCGTGATGTGGTGTTTACCAGCAATTTCTGGAAGGAAATGTTTCGGTTAGCACAGTAGAATTGTGTCACAGCTCTGCTTACCATCCTCAGTCCGATGGGCAAACCGAAAGAGTCAATCAATGCATGGAAACGTTTCTCCGTTGCTTTGTTCATTCATCTCCCAAGAAGTGGCTCAAGTATCTCTCTCTGGCAGAATACTGGTATAATACCAGTCTCCACTCGGCATTGGGACGTTCCCCCTTTGAGATATTATATGGCCACTCCCAATTCATTTTCGGCATCACCGATGAGGTTGTATCCCCCCGTTCGGTGTTGAAGCCATCTTTGTCCGAGAGGCAAACCATGTTGGCGAAGGGTGCGTCGGACTGAGCGCGTGCCAAGCAGCGTATGAAGCGCCATGCTGACAAGAACAGGACTGAACGTTCATTCTCCATTGGAGACATGGTCTATCTTCGATTGCAGCCCTATGTGCAGTCGTCGTTGGCTCCTCGTGCTCACAACAAACTCTGCTTCAAATTCTTTGGGCCGTTCAAGATCATTGACAAGATTGGTACCGTTGCTTACAAGCTCCAGCTTCCGCCGTCTGCTTCCATTCATCCAGTCTTCCATGTCTCCCTCCTCAAGGCAGCACCTCCAGCTTATACCTAGGTCTGTCCATCTTTACCTGACCATGATGACGCCCTCCGTGCACCGAACTCGTCCCTACAAATACCGCTTCCACCGACGCGGCTCCGGCTCTGTTCCCCAAGTACTCATCAAGTGGTCCCCAAGCATCGCCGAGGAGCTCGCCACATGGGAGGACGAGGTCCCTCTCGCAACAGCGCTTCCTGCGGCTCCGGCTTGGGGACAAGCCGCTTCCCAAGGAGGGGTGTGTCAACGGCCCTCATCCGGGGGTTGACCAAGACGAAGACCAAGACCGGGGAAGGGAGGCCGGCCCGCACGCAGGAGCACAAGAGTGTCGGGGCGGAGTGGGCCTGTTCGGCTTGCTCTCGGATGAAGGGAACGAATGAGGATAAGTAGCTGTCGGGCATTGAGCTCAGAACGTAATTTGAACAAACTAATTTACATTCGGTAAGATTCGTCGTAGGTTTCGTCCTCAACCTTCCAGCCCTCTCTACCTCTTCTCCGGTTACCCGTCGACCCGCCGCAGCACCGATCGGGGTTAACAAAGTAGCGTAGCGGTGTTCATTACCAGGTGATGGAGGGAGGACGGCGACGGCAGCGCCGCCCGGCGTACTTGCGCCGCTGCGCGGACGGAGGGCGACATGCTCGCTCCGACGACCGGGTGGACTGGGACCGTGGACGGCGCACACGATGCGGCGTGAGTCGCCGCAGCTGCGGAAGAAAAGGAGACGGGCGGCGACGGTTGAGTCCCCGAGGCCCCAAAACAATAGTTTCTCTTTTTTTAAAAAAAAAAATCGCAATCTTGACGGAAGGAGTAATCTAAATCTTGCGAAATCATCTAAACATTGCAATTTCCTAATAAATAGTAGTTTTTTTTGAAATAATCTTTTTGCCTAATCATGCCCTCTAGTATCATTTATCACATCTCTTTGTATAGGTTTTCGATATCGGGCGCGATAGCGCCGGACGTCCGAACGGCGGCCGTCCGACGCTTGGGCAAGCCGCCCACCACCCCATCAATTCCCACCGTCTTCCGTTGGCCTCATTGTCGGGCGCCGCCTCCTCGCTGACCGCAGCTCGGCCCGGCTCCCACCACCGCCTTACGCTAACCGTCGCCGCCACGACGGCGCCCGCCACCGCCCGCTCCAACGATGCACTTGCCGCCCCGCCCGATGTCGCCCACGCCGGCTGCCGAGGTCGGGGCTCCACCACGCCGTCGCTCCCAGCTCCCGGATCTCGGCGGCTGAAGCAAGTCAACCAACGCCGAGGGTGGGTACGCCGCCGAAGCCGCTGCGGTGTCTCGGGCGCCACCCACGCCCCCGCTTGCCGGAGGTGCGTTGTGCCCGGCCAGCCATTGAGCTTCTCGTGGGTGTCCCGGGCGGCGGGGAGGGAGGCAACCATCGTGCCTAGGAGCTTCAAGCTGCATGTGGCTCCCGTGCGGTGTAAGCCATGTTCTACCGTTCTACCCGCTATGTGTTTGTTAAAATGATCCGAACAAGTTTCTATTCCGAGAAGGGTGTGACAAGTTTCTATTCCAAGGGAATACAATAGTTCATTCTCGATTTCGATGCAAGGAGAAAAATTCCCGACGTTGTCTTGGCACAGTCCGTCCATGGTCTTGGAGGCCAGCGGCGCGTGGGAGCCGGCGGCATGGACAACGACGAGGAGCGAATGAGGGAATAGAGACGGAGGCAAGCCTCGCCGCCATCGCTTGCTTGTTGCCTTGCGTGTCTTTGCGGCTGCTAGCCCGCTAGTTGTTAGCTAATTAGATGCGTGAGTCATGTAATCTTTGTCATAGCTAGTCTTGCTAGATTTGGTCGTTGGTTAGGGTTGATCCTAGGCGTGCTAGATCATCCTAGGTACCTGTTGGTCGAGTCCACGCCATGGGGGCCGGCGCCGCGGCGTGCACCGCAAGAAAACGGTGCGACGCACTCCGTTGCTCGTGGCGTGGGGGGACTCGTGTTGAGTCGTGTCGAGTCCGGTCTATGTACCTATATAAGCTTGAATAAAGAGACCAAATGGCCACGGTTGTGGCGGCGTCAATCTTCCGTTTCATTGCGCAAGTTGTTGCATCCGTTAAAGCTCTTCGCTCGCGCTCTGCGCCCGCGAACACCGCGCCCGTTGCCGCGCCCACGTTCCTCTCTCGTCGGAGTTCCCGCCTCCAAACACGTGGTATCGGAGCCGCAAGGTTGCCGCCGAGGAGGCGTTCGGTGGTGGCCTGAAGGAGGAGAGGAATCTTGAAGCTTGAGTCGGGTGGGCTCGAGGAAGAAGAAGCCGGAACGGAACAGCGTCGACATGGGTGACAAGGATGCCAAGGAGAGAGCCTGAATCAGCGTCTGAATTTGACCGGCCGATGCTAACCCGGCAAATTACCGAGAGTGGTCTTCGCATGTGCAATGCAATCTTGAAGCCATGTATCCGTGGGATGCGATCGAAGTTCGATAAAGTAGAGCGGCGCCATGATCGGCTTGCTCTAGGAGCCATCTTTGCGTGGAGTGCCTCGGAGATGCACTCCATGTTGTTGAACAAGAAATCAGCAAAGGAGGCGTGGGAGCTATCAAATCGATGCATCCGGGAGCAGAGAGGGTGAAGGAGGTGAATGCACGAAGCCGCTAGCCGAGTTTGAGTCAATCTCATTCAAGGCGGGTGAGTCGATCGATGACTTCGCCGTGAGGATCAGCAGGATGGCAAATCGACCAAGCGTGGGCTCGGCGAGACAAGTATCGACGACACACGAAGTTGTGAAGAAGTTTCTCGTGGTGGTGCCCGCCAAGTACAACCAAGTGGCCGTATCGACGAGATGTTTCAAGATCTCAAGAAGCTATCAATCGAAGATCTTGTGGGCTATCTCGTGGCAACGAGGATCGGTTCAAGCCGACGGATCAAGTCACCGATAAAGTTGGGCGCCGCTGCCGACGGAGGAAGAGTGGGCGCCCAGAACAAAAAAGCCGGATGATGTCGCTCAAGGATCCTCCTCGAGGGAAGAAGGGCGGCGTATGTCGTGAAGACTCGGCCGCTGCGGATGGCGGCGCGCCAAGGGAGGTCGCAACACACGTGATGGGGCATCCGCCCACCACGGCGAGAGGAAGTGCCGCAAGTGCGCGATATGGTCATTGGGGCAAGGAGTGTCCAAATAAGAAGGTGGCGGCGATGAGGCGTCGAGAACGCGTGCACCATGTGCAAGCGCATGCCGATCACCGGCCGGCTCTCATGGTGGCAACGGCCTGCGTGGTTTGGCACGGACCGGGACTCTCAAGCAAATGCACTCTTCCCGAATCAAGATCGAGTGCATCCCGACGGATATCAAGATGGCTCATGGGTGTTGGACCGGAGCCACGAATCACATGACCGGCAATCGTGGACTCGTTGGCAAGCTTGGATGAATCAGTCCGGGAGCCGTGAGATTAGGAGACGGATCTACCGTGGAGATTCATGGGGTCGGAGCGGGTGACTATGGCTGGGAGAAACCAGGAACATCACGTGCTCACAGAGGTATACTATATACCATCGCTGAGATGCAACATCGTCAGCCTCGGACAGCTAGAAGAAGGGGGGTGCAGAGTTGAGATCGACAAGGGCGTGATGCAAGTCTATGAGCGCCAGATCGAGGGCTCTAGGGAGCGCGCGGTTCGATCGTGGCGGAACG
Source organism: Hyparrhenia diplandra (assembly GCA_015847255.1). Lineage (NCBI taxonomy): Eukaryota > Viridiplantae > Streptophyta > Magnoliopsida > Poales > Poaceae > Hyparrhenia > Hyparrhenia diplandra. Next base: position 159,801 of record JADLZK010002174.1, on the reverse strand, counting down.
CAAGCACCGCCGCACTGATGAAGGTGAACCTATCCGCCCTGCTTGCCCTCTTGTCAAACCCGGATGATGCTTTAGCGTGGCTCTGGCATGCTCGTTATGGGCATCTAAACTTCAGGTCTCTGAGGGAGTTAGGAGCCAGGGAGATGGTGGAAGGGATACCCATGATCCGGTGCGTGGAGAGGGTGTGTGATGGCTGTGCGCTCGGGAAACAACACCGTGCGCCGTTCCCCAAAGCCACTGCATACCGTGCCAACGAAGGGCTGGAGTTGGTGCACGCTGACCTCTGCGGTCAGGTGACGCCGGCGACGCCAGGAGGGAAGTCGTACTTTCTGCTCATCGTCGACGATTACAGTCGCTTCATGTGGTTGGAGTTGCTTGCATCGAAGGACGAAGCGTTGGCGTATTTCAAGAAGTTCAAAACGGCGGCAGAACTTGAGTCAGGCCGTCGTCTGAAGGCGTTCCGGACCGACCGTGGTGGGGAGTTCAACTCAGGTATGTTTGTTGTATTCTGCAATGAACATGGCATACGGCACAACACCACCACAGCGTACACGCCACAGCAGAACGGGATTGTTGAGCGACGTAATCAGACCGTGGTGGAGATGGCACGGTGTCTGCTCAAGAGCATGAAGGTGCCCGCACAGTTTTGGGGAGAGGTCGTCAAGGTAGCAGTGTATCTACTGAATTGGTCACCGACCAAGACTCTGAAGGGCAAAACCCCGTTCGAAGCCTGGTATGGCAGGAAGCCTGGAGTGAAGCACCTACGAACGTTTGGCTGTCGTGCTTATGTCAAGCGAGTAGGTCCTGGAGTTAACAAGTTATCTGATCGATCGACTCCGGGGGTCTTTCTCGGCTATGAGCCGGGGACGAAGGGTTACAGGATATATGATCCTGTCAACAACAAGCTTATGGTGTCGCGTGATGTGATCTTTGATGAGAAACAGGCATGGAATTGGGAGGGAGAAGCGCCGGAGAATGCAGCTGCAGCAATTGGTAGTTTTTCAGTGGAAGGTTTTGACACTGTACCATATCCGACAACAGGCGGTGATGCTGAACCTGACGCTGCTGAACCAGGCTCTCCTGCTGGGTCAATTCCAGCTGACTTGGGTGATCCACATACACCTGGTGGGAGTCCAGGGACACCACAAGCTGTGATACAATGGGCCACGCCACCAACAGGAGGCTCGGTGGATTCTGAAGGTGTGCCACAGCGGTACAGAACCCTACCTGATCTGTTGGACTCGACAGAGGAGATGCAAGCGTTTGAGTACGGCGGGGTGTGTCTAGTTCTTCTTTGAAGAGCCAAGATCGTGAGGTTGAGGCACTAACCGAGCAATCTTTGGAGAGAGGCGATGCGAGGGCGAATGACGGCCATTGAGGAAAATAGAACGTGGGACGTCGATTACCGCCACCGAATCGAAAAGCTATCGGCCTAAAGTGGGTTTTCAAAGTGAAAAAGAATCCAGAAGGAGAAGTTGTCAAGTACAAAGCATGCTTGGTTGCTAAAGGGTATGCTCAACGACACGGTATAGATTTCGATGAAGTTTTTAAGCTCCGGTCGCGTAATAGAAACTATAAGAGTTTTGTTGGCGCTTTGCTGCACAAGGTGGATGGCGGGTTCATCACATGGACGTTAAATCTGCATTTTTGAACGGTGATTTGTCGAAACTGTTTATGTTCAGCAGCCTCCGGGTTTTATTGTTGGCGGCGGCAAGAAGGTGTTGAAACTTCGAAAGGCTCTATACGGCTTGAGACAGGCACCGAGAGCGTGGAATGATAAACTTGACAAGGAATTGATCGGGCTTGGATTTGTCAGAAGCAAGCTCGAGTATGCCGTGTATAGAAGAAGCAGTCGTGGCTCTTTTCTTCTTGTGGGGGTCTATGTGGACGATCTGATAATCTCTGGTCCTAATGTCAGTGACATCGAGGGGTTCAAGACAGAGATGAGAAGAAAGTTCAGTATGAGTGATCTTGGTCTTCTGAGCTATTACTTGGGGATTGAGGTTAAGCAGGAAGCCGAAGGAATCACCTTGAGTCAAAGTTCCTACGCTGCCAAAATTCTTGAGAGGGCAGGTATGGTGAACTGTAATCCCGCTGACACACCGATGGAGTGTCGACTCAAGCTCAGCAAGGTGAAAGAGGGTGAAGCTGTGGATATAACAGCATATAGGAGTATCATAGGGAGTCTCAGGTATCTAGTCAACACCAGACCTGATTTGGCGTATGCAGTGGGTGTTGTGAGTCGATACATGGAGGCGCCTGGTAAACAACAGTGGGCTGCTGTGAAGCGTATCCTGAGATATGTCAAGGGCACTATTGGATACGGGTGCAGGTATTCCAGGGGAGCTGAACTGAAGCCATTGCTGCTTGGCTACAGTGACAGCGATTTCGCAGGCGATGCTGAGGACAGGAAGAGCACTACGGGTGTTGTGTACTATCTCGGCAAGAACCTGGTGACCTGGGCGTCACAGAAGCAGAAGATAGTTGCTCTATCATCGTGTGAGGCCGAGTACATTGCAGCTGCAGCAGCCGCATGCCAAGGAGTTTGGCTAAGCCGCTTGATGGCAGACATGCTTGGGACAAAGGAGACGACAGTCAGGTTGCTCATGGATAATCAGTCCGCAATAGCACTAAGCAGGAATCCGGTGTACCATGATCGCAGCAAGCATATTGATACCAAGTATCATTTCATTCGCGAGTGCATCGAGGATGGCAAGGTGGAGGTTGATTATGTTGGAACTGCAGGGCAGCTTGCCGACATCTTCACTAAGTCCCTGGGACGTGTGAGGTTTGTGGAGCTCAGGAGCGCATTGGGAGTCGTCGAAGTGCATCAAGATTAGGGGGAGTTTTGTTAGCTAATTAGATGCAGTGAGTCATGTAATCTTTGTCATAGCTAGTCTTGCTAGATTTGGTCGTTGGTTAGGGTTGATCCTAGGCGTGCTAGATCATCCTAGGTACCTGTTGGTCGAGTCCACGCCATGGGGGCCGAGCGCACGCGGCGTGCACCGCAAGAAAACGGTGCGACGCACTCCGTTGCTCGTGGCGTGGGGGGACTCGTGTTGAGTCGTGTCGAGTCCGGTCTATGTACCTATATAAGCTTGAATAAAGAGACCAAATGGCCACGGTTTGTGGCGGCGTCAATCTTCTGTTTCATTGCGCAAGTTGTTGCATCTGTTAAAGCTCTTCGCTCTCGCTCTCGCCGCGAACACCGCGCCGTCGCCGCGTCCACGTTCCTCGGCTCGTCGGAGTTCCTGCTCTAACACTAGTGCCAGATTGGTGTGTTCTTGCCGCTTTATTTGCCTGCACTGCAAGCTTTGGATTGATTTTGTAGCCATGTTGGGATGTTTGAACCTTGGGCAGCGGATTCTCTTTCATTTATTGATGATGGTATAGATTGATAGGCTAATTGGAGATTGCTGAGCGGCGACAGTGAATGCATAAATAAAAGGATGTAGACAGTGAATGCTCGCTTGATCTACTTCTGAAACATCTGGAAACTCCTCTCCCACTCGATGGCATGTGATGTTTAATTATTTGAATTCAACTAATAGGTCAGTGAGGGTAGTACAACTACTCAATATCAATTCAACATCTCGTAATTTGTCCATAATATATGTCTGTGAGACCTTAGCTGATTTCTCCTACCCTTTATCTTCACTAGAGACGTAAAAATATATGGCAGTAGTGAAGTTATTCCTAATAAAAAGAACAAAGTTAAAGCTATAGATTTTTTCTAGCTAAAATGTTAAGAAATATATATACAAAGAAGACACATTAAGTTATAGTTGTACGAGACACTAAGTTGTGTTTATGTGAGTGTACGAGACACTAAGTTGTGTTTATGTGAGACATATTAAGACATTCACTTTTATTAAAGAATAACATTGCACTTGAATAAGTATATCTACTAGATATCATTATATGTGCATGGTACGCCTCTTTGGTGATGTGTTAAATTTTTTTTCTAGATCATTGTCCCATTCTTATTTTTATCTCATTATAATTTCTTTCTTATGTGGCTCCTTTCAGGGGTACAACTGTGGTCTTTCTATTGCTAATGAACGATATCTCATTCATCAAGGAGAATTACCGAATTAGCCAAGGAGATCTCATTACTCATGTGTAGTTCATCTAGCGATACTAGAGTTCATTGTAGTTGGGTTTCTCATCTTGGGATCCTGTTTTGGATACTACACACAATTGCATGTGCAGTATGGCAAAAGCACATGAGTCTATTTTATGCCATTTAAAGTCTCATGTCGACCATGTTGCACTGGTATTAGTTGCCTATTGCAAATACTTAAATCTTATGTTGCAATGATGAAAATCTAAATTATTAATATGTTTTTTTTCATTTGCTTCCATAGGTTGTTTCAGTGGTTTGAAATAATAATATGTTGCAAGTACTTTCATCTTATGTTTTCTATGCTCCAAAATAATATGTTGCAATGCTCCTTATAACTTGAGAGTGCCTGATGGACCATGTTGAACTAGTATCATCGTATTGTTGCAAGTAGTTCCTTATAATGTCGCAACGCTCCTTATAACTTGAGAGTCTGATGGACCATGTTCAACTAGTATTAGTGGCATGTTGCAAGTAGTTTCTTATGATGTCTCAATGCTCGTTATAACACGAGTGTGTCTCGATGGACCATATTCTTGTGAGCTCACAGGGCGATAGTTTCTAGTGGGATGTATATTAGCCAAAACGATTGATACAAACCATGTTTTTAGGGGGCTCAAGTTATATATCTAGAAAAGCCAAGACGTCTTATAATTTGGAACGGAGGGAGTACTTATTACCAACATCTGTAAGCATTTGGTAGTTGATAGGCTTGTGTGTCAAGTCCATCAGCTCAAATGGCTGATAGGTTTTGGTGTTTGCAATTTGTATCTCTCCTATCTCCTCCTATTAGGCTATTACCCTACCAATCCTGTCAACAGGCCAATCATATGTCGACTTCTCTTTTTTCAAGGGAGAGTTCAACAGCCCATCACCCTCTTTGCATTGATGTATATCTTTTTTTTTTCAAAACCGGGACATTGCCCGTTTTTCATTAAGAGAAGTGGGATAGTTTAGTTACATCCTAGACATACAACTGGCGAGATGCCATATGGTAGACTAGGCAACACACAAACAAAAGGCACCGGCTAGAACGGTGGAGCTATAAAAATGTAATTTGGAAAAAAAAAACCTATTTCGCGACTGTGGAGACCCCAACAAAGCTCTAAAGGTAGCACTCTGTGGCCCTCGCCCTCAGGGTGGCTCCGGATACGGCCATAAGGAACGAGGATCTGCACCATGTCTCGTTTGTGCTGTGGGATGTTGCCGCCGAAGTGATCCTGGAACCTTTTGGCGATGGTGGAGTCTGGAGTTTGGGAGCATGTGCCTTCCGACTTCCCTTCCCACTTATTGAGGAGGACGCGTCGGGCCTGCCGTTCGGGATTGAGATCCCGGAAGGATGACTTGGCGGCCAAGCGGTCACTCCGTCTGGGCGCCCAGTAGTCGTCAGGTAGGGGCGTGAGACGTGTAGACGAGGCGGTGAGGCCACCAGCGGCTGCTCCAGGGGCAGCAAGAGGGAGTTCACGAAGTCATTCACGGTTGTCATGGAGGGCCTGGCCGTAGACGGTGGCCGGGGCAAATTGGTGGTCCGTGGCCGCGGCGGAGTGGTGGTATGTGACGCCGACGGTGTGGTGGAGGTGCCGTAGTTGAGATCCTCGATCTCATGCTGTCGGGACGTTAGGCACAGCGAGGCAGGGAGAACCTCATCTTCGGAAGGCACCGGAGGCGGGTCCGAGAGAGGAGCAGGCACATCCTGCGTCGAAGGGGGCTCCTCGAACATCGGCGACGGGCCCGAGGTCGCGCACTCCGCTTGCATTCCAAGTAGTTCATGTGTTTTGATCACACACAGAGCATCATGATGCATGCATGGTTGTTACGTGTGGATCAATCCGGCAGTACTCAAAAGCTCTGGTGACGACATCTAGGCCGAGCATAGGCCAACAAGGTATTTACTATTGAGTGACCGAGCACCAGGGTAAAACTTAGGAAAGAAAAAATAAAGAAGGTATATCTTTAATTTTTTTTTTTTTTAGGGGTAGGGTTTGCGTGCGTGTGTTCATAGGGGTGAGTGTGCGTGCGTGTTGTGAGCGTCTGCGTTGTACTGTGTAATTCTCAAAAAAAGGTATATCTTTAAATAGGGTGGAGTGTCATACAATGGGCCTTAAAATTTGTTAGGCTATCTTGTCATGGTGCAGCTGGACGGTGGCCAGTAACTACAGCAACATTTACACCTTAGGCCTGGAGCAGCCAATATAATTTACGGCTATTCTCGTCTCGTCACATTTTGGCTGCGAAAATATGTGAGCCGTCTCACTAGTATTCTTTGCGAACATGTGGACTTTTAAAGGATCAGCTCTTGCTTTCGATCCAACCTCCACGGTGAAGTTTATGTTCCTTGCTGTGAATGATGAGGAGATATGATGAAAATCCCGGGCTTTTCTTCTATGGGATAACTGAACTAATTATTGTATGCATTCCAAAAATTACTGCTGGCTAATTAAGATGTCTTTGAGATTTTATTATCTTTTATATGGGGTAACAGGTTACCATAGGAAGCCCCATTTCACATGTCTCGTAAAACTTCTGCGGCGAGGAAGAGACTTGCCCATTCCGAACAGGATGTAGTCAGTCAGTCTACTAGTTAATTTTTTCTTGGACAAGATTCTACTAGTTACATTAGATTCAGCTCATAGTTACTAGCACATGTATGTAACCAAACAGATGTTTCAAGAACAGTCAGAGAAGTTATTAATATATCAAGCTTCCTTGTCAACTGGAACGGACCGAGCAGGACAACAACAAAAAAGATCACCATTTTGCTGCCCTCTTCTCCGTATCTTCCACAGACTATTGCTCCATTCTCTTGCTAACCTTCCTCAATTCCTCCCATAATCCCGATCAAATTTGCCCACACAGCTGCGAGTTGCAACATACCAAGCTCTTGTCAAATTAGATGCATGCTGACTCATCCTAGTCGATTATGTGCGCCTGCTCGCGCCCGCCTGAGCCCATCCCACAGGAACACTCTAGGGTTATGCATGTGCCCTAGCACTTGATTTTTGAGTGTTGTGCCCCATTACTGGCCGTGGAAAGTTGTTGTCCCGTCATGTCTAATTCGGTAATTCCTGAGTGCCACACATTCCAAGCAGTTCACAAGGTGCATGCTTTATCGTGTTCGTGTGTGGATCCACTGGTGGAAAGCTCTTGTGACAACAAAGAGGATGGATCGATGGGGCGGTGGAAGATCGCAGACAGGATGGTGGAAATATATGGGAATACGCTACAACTCGTCAGTAATTCACAAAGCAGGCTGCAGTAACTCACCCTGATTCATCATAATCACATCAGACACCCACAGTCACCAGCCAGCTTCACTCGCAGATCGAACATGCCTGCTGACATGGGACACGTGAGGCCAATAATACTTCCATCTTTTTTCTCGAATACGCAAAAGGTCTGCGCATCTTTTATATTAAGCAGAGAGAAACCAAAGTTTACAACGACGCGCCACAAATGACGCACTAGGGGGGAAAAGAGTTATACAATCAATTCAGCCCACCCTAGCAGAAGGATATCAGGATGCTATTACTCGCTAATCGGACAACCTATACATTTCCGACGATCAGGCGCGTCGGCTAGTGCGGCGCCCCGATCGCCTCGGCGTCACTCCTGTGAGGATCCGCCGCAGCGCCTCCTTGTGAGAGGGGTTGGGATCCTTAAGGCAGTTGTCGTAGGCCTCCTTCTCTGCAGCTGAGGGCTCCCTGCAACGATCGATGTACCCCAACCGCTGCATCGCCAATATCTCACCCCGTTTCGCAAATCGGGAGACGTGAGAGCGGCTAAGCGGCGATCCTCTTGCTACGGTGCGGCAACGGTGGCGACGGCGACTTCTGCACGGGAAGAGGCAGCAACGGCGACAACACCTTGCGCATCACCTTCCTTGCGAACTGCTTCATCCTTGCGGTAAGGAGTCGGCAGATGAGGCGACCGCATCCACACGAGCTGGGGTTGACACGGTATCCACGACGCCGTGTTGACCTTCCGTGGGCAGAGGCGCACTTGGTTCGCTTGCATCGGGTCTGGAAGTGTGGCCACCCAAATCGCCCACCGTGGCCGCCTCAACGCCCGTTGGTTCGTCGAACACTAGCCGCGTTGGCGTGACCGTCAGTCCCAGCTGAGTGGTCACCAAGGGCGAGGCAGGGCGGGAAGGCGATGGCTGAGGCGTCGTGGTCACCAGCTCCGCCCGAGCGTTCAGCAGCTCCACCCGATTGGTCCGCAGTGAAGCCTCCAGCAGCATCAGGTCCTCCACGGTGACTTGATCGGTCGGGCAGCTAAAGCGCGCCTCCACAAACGAGGGTCGGACGAAGCGGCCACCGTCGACCGCTGCCAGCGTTCCCGACGGCGCCGATGACGCCGTAGCTGTCCAACGCCGCCGCCCCCCGGCCGGCGTGACCGCGGCACGGGCCGAGCCTCGCCACCGCATCATCGCCGTTGGCTCGCACAGCGACCTAGGCCGCCGCCGCGTCACAAGGGAAACCGTCACAACCTTGTTGGCACCCGCCGCTGGTGGAGGCGGCGTCTCCAATGCTGTCGCCGAAGTCGCACCGCCCTCGCCGTGGCATCCGCCCGAGGTAGGCGTCTTGGGGCGCTCTTCGTCGCCGAGGACCGCGCAGCGGCCCTAGGCAACGTGCAGTCTCTGGCGAGGTGGTTGTGGCCGCGACAGCGCAAACAACAACGTGGCAGCCGGCATGTCGCCACGCGGTGAGCATAGGATAGGCGGTTGAGGCACCTGTCACGGCGCATCCGGGATCTTCTTGGGAGTCGATCGTCGCCGTGGCCGGATCCGCCGAGGCGCCCCAAGACGCGTGACTCCTGGCGGGGGAGAATGCCGCGCCACCCATCGGCGTTGAGGGCGGAGACACCCTCCCGGCGTCCAAGGCGCTGCCGGGCAGGGATCCGACCCTCGGCTGGCTGAGCAGGAATGCCGCTTACCAGGTGCGAACGCTGGGTCGGACGTCCCTCCTCCGACGACGCCGAGGACCTGGACCCACAGGCGCCGCATCCCGCCCCTGAAGCCGCGACATGACCCGTCTGGCCAGAGTAGAAGGTGGCCGCAAAGGGCAACGAGCGACCTCAAGTAGGTCCGGAGCGGGTCATCCCGGACATGTCTCCATCGTCATCGGCCCATCGGCGAAACTTGATGGCTGCATGCTGCGATGGAGGCTGTCAATTCGTTTTTTACGATGTTTTACTCTTTGCTTAGTTGCCTTGTAACATGTACTATGTCTGTAAATATCTGTACTTTTACATGAAAAAAAAAAAAAAAAATGTAGTAAATTAACACAAAAAACTCTTGGAGGATCAGTCTCTCTCTCTCTCTCTCTCTCTCTCTCTCTCTTTGAGACAGGATCGGTCATTTCTAAATACCACAAAATGACACAATAGAATTAGCTCATCATTTACTCCATCGCAGCATGCACGCATAATTCTACTAGTTCCTACGTAGTATTAACACTGATCTAACTGAGATCGATACACAAACACCACACTCAGCTGCGACGGAACAGATGAACCCCCTAGGGGAGTAGCTAGCTTCCAAGCTCAACGTCAATGATGATCTCCCTCATGCATGGGCTTCATGGTGGGCTTCTTCTTCTCACCTCGGCACGATGTACAGGAAGAGAACGCTGGGCTGCCGAGCATGATGATCTTGATGGCTGCATGCTGCGATGGAGGCTGTCAATTCGATGGACATGCATGAGAAGTTCTTGCCTTCCCATGTCTAATTCCTGAATGCCACCCATTCCAACCAGTTTCTACATTGATCTCACGGAGCACTACCATCATGCATGATTTAGAGTTCGTGTGTGAATCTGCCGGTGGAAAAGCTCAAGCAACAATGAAGAGAATGGATGGGGTGCAAGGTCACAGACAGGTTGGTAGGAATATGTGCTGCACATATTCATTTGATCTCTTTTATACTAAGAACCAATATCTATCTACATGCACCCACCCATGGGTGGCACAACTAAAGCTTTGGCAATAGATCTTGGCTACAAAAATGAGATGAACCATTGGGCGTGATGAGGCACAAGCTTGCTGGAAGCAAAGGTATATAAGTAGGGACATGCATTAACCACAGACATTTTGGTACTATAAGTTATGAAGCCATGGCATAGCACATGGCAAGGAGTTTTTGAGCAGACCACCTGTAACTCATCACAGCAGGCTTGCTCATAGCCTGGTTGTACTTACCCTGAGTCATAAATGGTTCATCACATTAGATCGATGCCACATTCACCGGCCTCACTCGCAGAACAAGCCAACTGACACATGGGGGTTTTGTTTTTGAGAATTACACATGGGGATTTGCTATAGCACTCTGATTATCACATACAAGGTATGAACTTCAATTAATCACAACCCTTGATTTAGTTGAATAATTAAAATAACTAGAAAATAAAGATAAAAACCATTATTGCAGCTACTACAAACGTTGGAAACTTGTGGGATCATCCATCTAGTATTCCTGCATGTTAGATTTAGATTGATGCGTTATGGAATTGTTGTTGCTTTTGCTTACAAACAAAGGAAGCAACGACTATTTGAACTAAACAAAAAAACATCCACAAGGTGATGAACATAGACACAAGAGAAAGAACAGTGGCACAACTGCAGAAATCTTCATCTTGTGGCCTTTGGCAAATATTATAAGTACTTCTTCTAGGCTCACTCAACCGTCCAATTAATCTAAAGTCTTTTATTTGGATAAGATGATGCACATTATTTGTGTGATTTCAGGAATCACACAGTTGATCGTTGGCGGACATAGTGAAGCTAAGCACAGAAACATGTAGTGAACCTAAGCACAGAAATTTGCAACAGTTCATCTCATTTTTTTTGACCGAATTTTTTTATTTTTTATTATTATTTTTAACAGTTCACATCTCATTTGAAACGGGGAGATAGTGAAGCTTTAATTAAATATATGGGAATTCTAGATTTCAAGTTCCATCAATCCAAGCTATGCGCAGAAACAGTAGAAAACTAATTGATCAACAAGCTCAGAAGAGAAGTTACTGCAGCTGGGCAAATCGGCACATACATATCAGGTAGCATGGATGTTTCATGTCGAATCGCCGAGCCGCATATGCCCACATCATTTTTCTGACTTGCTATATAGTTCACGGACAAACGAGAGAGCCAACCAGGCCACATCGCAGTAGTTGGCCTTCGTGTGTCTATCCTGCCCACATGCCTGCTCGTGAGCGTGCGCTAACGGCGACCTCCCTCCGCACCGAGTGACCCATGACCAGCTAGGACACTTGCCGGAATAATTATATACGCTCGAAATGGGAGAAACTCCATGTTTGATTCCTGAGTGCCACACATTCCAATAGTAAGTACGCAGCCCCATGATTCTGTCATTGTGTATGGATCCACTGGTCGAACGACCAATAGGAAGAGACAGGGAGCAATTGAACATGATGACCAGTGAGAAGTTTGTGGGAAGCAAATTATAGGCGTATAAATAAGGTGAAAATGTGATATGCATTTAGCACAAACCTTTTTGGTAGGTTAACAGAGTCATGGTGCAACACATGGCATGAAGTTCAGAGCAGGCCTGACTCGCCAATAAGCCAGTTATTACTCAAAGTAGGCTTCAGCGTAGCTCGTTGTACTGTCTACTAAGTACTAACATCATTGATTAATCAGTCATTGCATTAGACACCGCATTCAACGACAACACATGAGATCCATCGATCTCTTGTATTGAGTCTTATCTCCTTTGATTTCTTTTTTCTAAGTTTATATTTTTAACCTCTCACTGTATATGTATCTTTTCTCCGTTATATCAGGAATACAAAGAAGATTTGAATTCCAATTTTTAATTCTTAAATTCTTAGGGTTGCAACGAAGACATTATATGTATTTTAGTTTCATCTACCAGTACCATTAGTAGAGGGCATATACAGAAAGTAATGACAATGCCCTTATACTGGTAGATGAAACTAAAATACATATAAAGGCATTGTCATTACTTTCTGTTCACGGTAGTGTTAGTGGTGGTAGTAGTAGTGTAGTCGTAGGTATTTTAATAACTCATAGTACCTCTATAACTCATATATAGAGGTAGCAAGGCCCATTGCACATGTAGAACTTCTCCTGCGAGGTAGAAACTTGCCCATTCTGAACAGAACGTAGTAACAAGTCATTCCGAACAGCAACTTCACTTGGAGAATACCAGGTGACTGGTTCTCCGCCTTGTTCTGAGTCTGAGATCCACTTGTCAACAGTCTTCTGATTCTTCTTTGCCAAGAGCATCACCACTATCTGGAGCAATACATTGACTACCCCTTCAATCGGCACTTGTTTCTCCTCGCCAACTTAGAGGCCTTCCCAAAAATGCATAAGCTAGCGAACAAGCATGACAAACAATTTCCACCGGATTTTGTAACTGTTCAAAGCATGACATGTTGTGGGATTTCCAAATTGCCCAGCCAAGAGCTGCTTGCTTTGCCATTTCTAATTCCTGAGTGCCACGCATTCCAAGCATGTAGTTCATATGTTAATCGAAAGTGTGGGGACGGGGCATGATGCTTTATCATGTTCATGTGTGGAGATCCACCAGTTGAAAGCTCTAGCGACAACGAAGAGGGCCAATGGGAGGGGTGGAAGATCACAGATAAGATGGTTGGAATATGGCAACATGCTACATATATTTGATCTCTTTGTATATACTACTAACCACCAATCTATCTACATTCACCTGCCCTTAGGTGGGACTGCACAACCGAAGCTTTTGCAATAGCTATTGGCAACAAGAAGAGAGATGCGGCGAAGGGACGTGAGGGACAAGCCTTTTGGAGGCAAAGGTGTATAAATAGGAACCTACAATAAGCAAAACATTTTGGTACTAGACTAAAGCTGTCAAAAAAAAAAAAAAAAAAAAAAAAAAAAAAGCTATGGAGTCATGGCCTCATGGCAGTACACATAGCAAGAAGTTAATGAGCAGAGCAGACCACTACTTGATTCGATAGGTACTCATAGCAGGCTTGTACCTGGGTTGTATTCACCCTGAGCAAGACGATCAGTGAAAGGTTTCAATTCGAGTTCTGCTGTAAAGTTTGCTGCTACTGGTGCTGGCTATATTATTAGGCGGATATTGGCATGTAATGAACACAGTACCATTTGTTGGAGTTGTTTATTTCTTGCTCAGAAGGGAGAACATGCATGTTGAATGAATGCATGCATGTGCCGGTGCAGTGAACAAATCTAATCCTGCCAACATGCCAGGTTGACAGCCCGTGACCAATGGCGGCTGTGAACAAAGATCTGTACAGATGAGAGACAGACCGACTCATCCTGGTCGATTTTGTGCACCTGCCTGTGCCCGCCTGAGCCCTTGCCTGGAACTGTAGGGCTCCATTCCCTAGCATCAGAGCTTTGGAGCTGGTGCCCCATGACCGGCAGTGCAAACTTCATGTCGCGCCATGTCTAATTCCTGAGTGCCACGCATTCCAAGCAGTTCATATGTTGATCACACATGAGACCATGATGATTTATCATGTTAACGACAAAGAAGAGGATGGCTGCAGAGGAAGATCGCAGACAGGCGGATGGTAGCAGTATTGGACATATATTTGATCTCTTTGTATACTAATAGCCACCAAAATATCTACATGCACCAGCCCATATGGATGGCACAACCAAAGCTTTTGCAATATTTCATCAAAAAAAAGCTTTTGCAATATATAGATCATCGCAACAAAATGAGAGATGAACTGAAATATTGGGTGAGATGAGGGGAGATCAAAGCTCGCTGCAGGCACGAAGGTGTATAAATAGGGACATGCAAAATGCATTGATCACAAACATTTTGATACTAGGCTATGGAGTCATGGTGCAGCACATGGCAAGAAGTTCATGAGCAGAACGCCTGACTCGAGAGTAACTCTCACAGCAGGTTTGCAAAAAGGCTAATCTGTACTCACCCTGATTCACCATTCATCACATTATTATACACCATATATTCACCAACGTACCTCACTCGAAGAACAAGCTGGCTGACACATGGGGCCAATTGCTTCCTTCTTAATGGATGCAAGTTCGATCTAGGAAAGACGACTGGTGAAGGGTGTCAATTATTCAAGTTCTGCTACAAAATTTGCCTGTAATGAACACCATTTGATGGAGTTCCTTTATTTCTTGGTCAGAATGGAGAACAAGCATTTTGAATGACATATTAAATCCCATGCGCTGGTGCGCAGCGAGAAATGCATCGATCGTGAAATCACTCTCAAGAATTAAATTTTCATAGACGTCTTTTTACATACGTATGAGAACCGTACATGCATCTCAAAAGAACATGCTACATGTGAACTGAGTACAGATGGCCACGCTGAAAGCTACAGTTTTATCGAAATAAAATAAAATCTCGGATCAGTTTCGTAAATACAACAGAAAAGAACTCTTCTAACATGCAGTTCCGGTTGCTGAGCGTGCCCAACACAAGCTTAGGCGTGAGCTCTTCTTCATTAATTGATGGAAAGTCAGCGACACTGGCTCCGGATGAAGCGGTCACCTCCTGCATTGATATATACGGTCTCAGCCTCCCAGTGGAGGCAGTCAAGGCCATCCAGAAGGCAGCACGTATGGAGGACCAGGAGTTTTACAGGTTACTTGCAGCTGTTGCAGCTGAGTTGGGAGCTTGGGCTCCTAGATCGCTGCGTGTTGTCATTAGTGTGTGAGTAATCTACTCTGTACCGAAGCCCCCGAGTCAGCCTAGGCTGGGTTGGCGGCCCGGCGCTACTCGCGTTGCCATTGTTGTTTGCTACTCTTTCTTATTATTAACCCAACCCGGCTTTGCCGGATCTTTCAAAAAAAAAAGAAAAGAACTTCTCAGTTAGCTGATCGTCCTAGTAGTAGCCAATGTCTGTGTTGTCAATGATGAGGTCTCCGTTGTTGAGCTCGGGCTTCTTCTCGCGTCAGTTAGGGAGAGCAGGCTGCACGGAGCGTGCTAGTTGAGTGACATGTTGAGCTTTTGGTCTATCCTAGCGTCCTCACACCAACCAAAGCTCTGTCGGTAATGGAAATTTCTTGTCTTGCCATGTCTAATTCCTAAGTGCCACCCATTCCAACCAGTCCATACAGTGATGACACAAAGCACCACCATGCATGATGCTTTTGTTGTTCATGTGTGAATCTGCCAGTCGAAAGCTCTATCACAGACACATGATGGTAGGAATATGCTGCGTAATTCGATCGCTTTCACTACTACAATCTGCATGTTTCCCTAGGGTTAATATTCCTAGGGAAACCTTTTAAAACCGTAGGGAAACACTTTCCCTAGGGTTATTCATAGGAAAGGCCCCTAGGGCAGATTTCGACGGGAAAGACAACATTTCCCTACGGTTTCCCCAGGACCCTAGGGAACCATTCTTTCCCTAGGGGTTCCGCACCCTAGGGAAACTTCCTCAGATGTCGAGAACCGGCCCACGTGTAAAGGAGGTTCCCTAGAACTCTTTCCCTAGGAATCTGAACCCTAGGGAAACATTTATATTATAAGTAGCATATTTAAATTCAAATTCAAATGTACAGGTATTTCAAATTCAAATGTACAGATATTTCAAATTCACTTTCACAAATCCATAATTAAGCACTCACTTCATCTGATCCATAACCACGAATCCATAGATTTAGATTTATAATCTTATAGCAAATCCACAAATCCACACATTTAGAGTTATAATATTAGCACAAAACCACATATCCATAACACAAATCTAAAAGAAGTTGTCCAACAGTAGGAGCTGATTAACTACAAGTCTAGAACTCATGGTTTCAAAAGAACGGAAATTGTCCTTTGCAGGAGGAGAGTATGTGCCTCCACCACTTGCACATCCATTCACTCCACTTGTAAACTCGTTCGCCCCAGGACTTGCCCCACTCGGATGGCCATGAAATCCTCCAAAAGCGATCCTACTTATTA
The DNA here is from genome assembly GCA_015847255.1 of Hyparrhenia diplandra. Classification (NCBI taxonomy): domain Eukaryota; kingdom Viridiplantae; phylum Streptophyta; class Magnoliopsida; order Poales; family Poaceae; genus Hyparrhenia; species Hyparrhenia diplandra. The sequence continues at coordinate 143,746 of JADLZK010002174.1, read as the reverse complement.
TTTCATCCGGAGTTTCGGCTCGAACAGATGAGCCAAAGGTACCAGCCTGTGAGAGTAAGCAAGTCTAAATTAGAAAAATATAGAATTGAGCAAAATACAGCAACAGCAGCTTTTCATGTCGAAAATACAAACAAGAAAATACAACCAAGAAAATACACCGTCACTAGCTTTTCATGTCGAAATACATGCCAGTCTATATACAGCAGCAGCAGCTTTAAACTGAACACGAGATGGGGAGATCATATTTACTTGGTGAATGACGACCAATGCATTTTTCTAACCTGTGTACACATGCTACCTCTATTTTTTTGTCTACTTCAACAACCAGTGCATGTTGAGAAAGATTAAGCTGGAAACAATCTCAATTGAAATGTAAATCTGATCAGTGAGAGTAAGGTTAGCTTCGAAGAAAGATTTCATCTAAGCTTGGATGCAACACAAGGACAGGTCCTTAAGATAAGTTCATTTTGGATTTTTGTTGCAATCCGAAAGGTATCCTGAAACAAATGGACCATAGATATGCATGTATCTCAAGTCAAGGCAATACACTGAGTTAAATTTAGAAGCCAGGTGGCAAGGTGTCAATCAACAGACACTCCATATAAGTATTGAGAACTGTGAGTGAAGTAAAGGATAGCAGGGCTGCACTTGTTCATGCAGCTGCTGCCTACTACAAATAGTTTGCAACTTGTTTAGAATCAGCACATACTTATTGTAGCAACAACAAACCCCTGTTCAATATCTAAAACCCTTAGCAAACCCAAAAATAGCATTGTGCTACAATAAACAACACAAATAACAGCACAATGTAGAAGAGATAAGACAAGATAAATTTCCTTCTCACCTTCAAGATTTGCTTGCACAACGGCACAAATGCTGATGAGCAGATCCCTGCCTTTCCCCCTCAAGTCTTCCTTCAAAAAGTAAAGATCTTCTCCCACACTTGGATCTAAAATGTGAATATCAGAAATGCAAAGGCATAGTTACTTGTTGCAAGGCAGTTCCCTAATGTAGTTCTAAGAGTTGAATAAAAGAAACTGTATGCATATGTTTCCTAAAAGTCTGCTATTTTTCTTTAGAAAAGAAGCAGTACATAACAAAACCCACAAGTCTGAAAGTTTCTATGGAACAAGCATGTATGCATTTCCTACAGACGTACGCAGTCAAAGATTAATTTATTTTACTCATGTGAAATAATCATGCTATCTCATAATATGTGACGCCACAACAGGAAATGAGATACTAAGTATATTGCTCTCAGATTTGCTACGGTCCAACAATATGGTGCTTCGTAAGGTGTTAGTTGGCACATGAAGTCATAACTGAACAAAGGGTGCCCAGAGTAAGATTGAAACACGACATCCATTGTAATAATAACATAATTTCTATCTTATCATGGTGTTGGTAAGACTAGCAAAATCTCTGTGATTTCCTATTTCTTTTTGCCAATCGCACTATTGTCTACAGGAGGATACAGATATGCGCCTTGCTAGTTGGCTCTTATAAATACAGAACTGAAGACCGATCGGAGGAACACATGGTGGTGGAGCTATAAAATGGATGAATCAACATGCCTTGATAAAGAGCATAGCAAATGTTAATGGCTCACCGCCCCTCTGTCCAAGCTACAGTACATAGAAACAATGAACCAAATAGGGACGGAGGGAGCTCCAGTAGATATTACCTAGTGGATTCTCGTCGCCGGCGAACTGGCGAACGGCCCGAAGATGGGGACCTGGGCACCTGGCATACGGCGGCGGCAGTCCCTCAACCCCAGTCGTCGCACCAGATTAGCGCACTCGAGGGGCGCACGAGGTAATGACGGCGCGGCACTAGGACGGAGGGAGCTGCGGCGGCAGGGACCGGGGATGGAGGGAGTAGAGGGGCGCTCGACCGGCGAGGGAGTGGCGGCGCGCCGACCGGCGAGGGAGTGCGGAGAGAACAGCGGCGTGCTCGGGTGCGGAGGGATTGGTGGCGGCGGCGGCGCCGGGATCCGACACACTGCTTCGGGAGTTGCGGCGCACGGAGGGGCCAAGGGAGGGGCGGCGTGCGGACTGGCCGGAGTCGCGGCGCGTGGAGGGGAGAAGGGGAGTGGCGGCGCGTGGACGGAGAAGACGAGTGGTCGGCGTGCGTGCATTAGATAGGGTGTTTTTTTTTTCTTTTTCTTTTTTTTTTTTTACAAAGTGGGGCCGAAATTTGGGCGCTAGGCTGGACGTTTATGCACTGTTGGGCGCGAGTTTAGGCGCCAGTGAGAAATTTGGTAGGGAGGAATTCGTGGGGAGAAATTTTCGTAGGAAACCTGACATGCAGGCATCAAAGTGGGGCCGCTGGACCCGCTCCTTCCACTCTTCTCGACGAAATCGCTGGTTTCGTAGGGAAAGAAAACTTTCCATAGGGTGTTTATCACCTTTCCTAGGGAAAGCTACGTTTCTCTTGGGTGCTCATAAAACCCTAGAGAAAGGAAAAAAACACTAGGAAACTCTTGAATTACAGTAGTGTTTGTGTACTAAGAACCAATCTATTTACATGTACCTGCCCATGGGTGCCACAACTAAAGTTTTTGCAATAGATATTGGCAACAAAAAGAGATGAACGATGGGCGCAACAAGGGACAGGCTTGGTAGACGCAAAGGTCTATAAATAGAGAGGCAGGGATAGTAGTACGTCTGAAAGTGTTCCCAGATTATCGTATTTCAAAGCTCAGCATAATTATAATGGCCATGCATTAACCACAAACATTTTGGTACTGAGTCGTGTCGTGGCACATGGCAAGAAGTTCATAAGCAGACCACCTGACTTGGCAGTAACTCACAGCAGGCTTGCTCGTATGGCTGCAACTCACCCTGATTCCTCTCATTCATCATAATACACGGCCACAGGCCCACAGTCATCATCCTCACTCGAAGAACAAGGCTGACACTGCCTGACACAACATGTGGGGACAATGCTTCCTTCTTTTGTTTTCGAGAATTACACATGGGGATTTGATATATGATATGGCACTCTGATTATCACATACTCCCTCTGTTCCAAAATAAACGACGTTTTCGCTTCCGAGAAACATATGCCGGCAATTATATACAAAAATAGGATTAATATTTATATTACATAATTAGTATCATTGGAAAGATCTTTTGATCTAGTTTTTTAACAAATTTATTTGGAGATTTAAATCTTCTACGTATTTTCTACAAATCGAGTCAAACTTGTGGCACGAAAACCCAAAACGTCGTTTATTTTGGGACGGAGGGAGTACAAGCTAAGAAATTCAATGAATCACAACCCTTGTTTAGCTGAATAATTAAAATAAATAGAAAACAATAGAAAATAAAAATAAATCGTTGCAGCTTCTACTAACGTTGGAAACTTGGGATCATCCATCTAGTATTCCTGCATGTTAGATTTAATTTGCTACGTTATGGAATTGTTATTACTTTTGCTTACTCCCTCCATAGTTGAAAATAAGAAAGACGTTTAGGACAGCGACCACGGTCTCCAAAGCGCAACTTTGACTTCTCTTTTCTATAAAAATATTTATTAAAAAAATTATATATGTATATTTTTATGAAAGTATTTTTCAAGACAAATTTATTGATATGATTTTCACATTTCTAAACTCAACGACTTATAAGTTATTAATGATTTATGTTTCTAATGTTTGACCCAAGTCTTTTCCAAAACGTCTTCCTTTTCAACCATGGAGCAAGTACAACAAAGGGAACAACCATTCTTGGTGCAGCCATGAGGTGCAGCTCAGCTTTACGGATGTTGTTGCGTCGGAGGTGGCTGCAACTGAGGTCATCATGCTCAGCGCCACCGACGCCCCAGGCGGGTTGGGCCTTGGGTGCACGTCGCCACAACCTGTGCCTAGCACGGATGGGATTGCTAAGGGGGCCGTAACCAACATCCGCCTAGCCATAGCACCATAGCCAGCTGCCAACGAAGATCACTACTACAAAAGACCACTAAGAGAACGTCTCCCTTTTTATTAGGGGCGGTTTTTATTTTGAGCCGCCCCTACGATTGGGATGAACCGCTCCTATTGTGGACACCATATGAGCCGCCCCTAACGTCTCCCTTTTTTTATTAGGGGCGGTTTTTATTTTGAGCCGCCCCTACGATGGGATGAACCGCTCCTATTGTGGACACCATATGAGCCGCCCCTATAGTGCCCACATTAGGGCGGCTGGTGTTACGAGCCGCCCTACTATTAGCGGGGGGCGGGCGGCTCTATATTGAGGCGCCCCTACAAAGGGGTTGCCGAATTTTAAAATGAGGCACTAAAAATTAAATTTTTATAAACCACCTTAAACGGAAAAAAACTTCCTAAATATGGAATGTAAATCTCGAAAAGTTATGAAACTTTGTAGTTGACCACTTTTAGTTTGAAATCATCTAGTCATGCAAAAGCTGTGTTCAAATGTCTTAAATTTGAAATTTGGATTTCATAAACGACCTTGAACGGAAAAACTTCCTAAATATGGAATGTAGTTCTCGAAAAGTTATGAAACATTGTAGTTGACCACTTTTTAGTTTGAAATCATCTAGTCATGCAAAAGTTGTGTTCAAATCTCTCAAATTTAAAATTCAAATTTAAATAAACGACCTCGGGTGAAAAAAAACTTCCTAAATGTTAAATGTAGATCTCAAAAAGTTATGAAACTTTGTAGTTGACCACTTTTTGATTTTTTGAATACGTTTAGGGCCTCAAATAGTCAATTTACACTCGGATTTGTATAATATGTGGGGACGCGGAATTTACAAGTGTGTAGCGCAGTGGTGGGGAGGGTCGTGCTTGCGGCAGTTCGGGGTTCGAATCCTAGCAGCCGCGTAGCGCGCTATTTTTTGCGAAAAAATACCATGACTTGCGACTTCGACGGTGGGGTCCTCCCCGATTAAAATAATAATAAAATGTTTTGTGATTTTTTTTGAATTTTGAAAATGCGTTTTCTGGAGTAGGGCGGCTCATACGGTAGGGGCGGTTGCATCACCAACCGCCCCTCTTGAAAAACTACAGTACCAACGGACCCGTCGGGGCGGTTCGAAAACCGCCCCTATTGTGCCTTATGAGCCACCCCTATAGAAGGCGGTTGTTGTAGTGGATGAGGAGCAACCTCTGACGCTCACCAGCTTCATCCACTACCTTCGTGCTCCCCTGCAGGACCCCATGCTGCTCACCATGCCCATCCGTTGTGTTTCCCGCAGGACGAGCCTATGAAGATCTCTAGTTTGGTTTTGGCTAATTAGTGACACCTAATGACTAATCTCTCGATGCTAAGTGTTTGATTAGATTGGAGATTGGTCGCGTGCCGGAGTTGATGCTTTGTGATCATGGAGGATGGATCGAGGTGATCCAAAAGATGATCAAGCATCCAATTTGGTGTGGTTTGGAGATCAATTGTCCCCAAGGCAAAGGTATAACCATAGGGCTTTTGATTTCACACCCAAGACACCATAGAGGGTGTGGGTGATTATAGGATCGATAAGCCGTACTATTAAGAGGGGAAACTTATCGTACATATCGGTCCTCATGTGCCTTTAGGTTCAAAATTCATATGCATGCATTCTAACCTAAAGAGCTAACTCCGCACTTGGTGAAAATGTTTTCAAAATGCTAACACATGGTGTCGAGGTGTTCTTCGACGTATCGGCAACAAGAAACAAGTGACGGAAGTCGGTTTGGAGCAAAGGCGAAAGAACAATGACGAAACGACAAATTTTCGCAGCTTCGGAGGCGTGGCCGGACGCTGGCGGCCGGGAAGTTTGTAGATTCGACCGGGACGCACCGGTCGGTGGGTCGGTCGAGAATTCCAAGAAGGGTGTAAACCGGGGTTTCGGCCGAGGGCCGACCGACGCGCTCGGCCGGATTCTTCCGGTCTTGGCCGGGAAGCACGACCGGGGCCTTGACCGGACCCGGTCGAAGCCGGGGTTTCGATCCACTGTTCGGGGTTGTCGGTTGTGGCCCGGACCCACCGACCGGACTCACGGGTGAGTCCGGTCGGTCGCGTCCCGGCCAGCCGCTGCCGTGGGTTTCCTCCCAACGGCCACATTTCGTGGTGAGGGGTATTTATACCCCCTTGGCTGCCTCTTGCTCTCTCTCTTGGTCATTTGAGTCACTCCTAACACCTTTGAGCAAGCAAGCAAGCCTCCCTCCTCTCTCATTCTTGATTTGAGCTTCATTCTTGAGAAGAGTTGATCCAAGTGCATTTGCATCGAGTTCTTGCATCTAGAGGCACTTGGGGATCGTTGTGAGCGGTGGGTTTCTTGTTTCTCTTGGAGACACCGCTCCTAGCCGGCTTGGTGATTTGGTGGAGTTGTTGGCAAGAAGAGGAGATTGTTTCTTGGCCACCTCCCGGGGCGAAATTGTGAGAGGATCACGCACTCCTCGTCGGGAAGACAAAGTGCAAGGAATACATTGCTTGTGTCTTGGGTACCTCACTTGTGAGTGGTGTGTTGAGGCTAGCAAGGGCACCGCCTAGCTCAAACACCATCCTTGTGTTGGTCGGCACAACCGGAGACTAGCTTGTCGATGTACAAGTGAACTCCGGGTGAACAAATCGACTTGTTCATTGTCTCGGTGTGTGGATCATCACCTTCGTGTGATTGATAGCTTTTCTTCTTCCCGGTGATTGGTTGGCATCCTCTACACGTCGGTATAACAAGCTTCTCACTCTTGCTTTACTTTTCTAGTATTCTTTGAGTAGAGAGCTAGCAACAAAAGTGCATTCCATCACCTTTGATTCCTATTATATGCTTAACAAGGGTGAGAAGGGTGTCAAGGCAAAGTTTGTTGGTTCACCCATTGTTGGCCCAAAGAAGAAGGCAATTTAGGTACCAAAGGCTTTGGTTGCTAACCTCCAAGGACCCAAGGGAAAATGGGTACCTAAATCTTACTTATTTGCTTGTAGGTGAATTACAAGATTGGGGGGAATCATTGGATTCTTGATAGTGGGTGCACTCAACATATGACCGGTGATGCAAGGAAGTTCAACATTATTGATTCAACTCAAGAGAATGGCAAGCCTATTACATTTGGTGATAGCAAAAGTGGCAAGATACAAGGCATAGGCAAGATAGCAATAACCAATAATTTGACCTTATCAAATGTGGCACTAGTGGACATATTGAAGTATAATTTGCTTTCGGTGGCATAAATTTGTGATCTTGGTTACAAGTGCATCTTTGGTGAAGATAGTGTTGAGATAGTGAATACAAAAGATTCAAGCTTGATCTTCATGGGAATAAGATTTGACAACCTCTACCTTGTGGATTTCGGTGCTAGTGAGACACAAATTAGTACATGCTTGATATCTCAATCTAGCATGGGTTGGCTATGGTATAGAAGACTTGGTAATGTTGGCATGAAGCAACTCAACAAGTTAGTGACACATGATCTAGTAAGAGGCTTGAAGGATGTTCACTTTGACAAGGACAAGCTATGTAGTGCATGTCAAGCCGGCAAGCAAGTTGCCAATACTCATCCAAAGAAGAGCTTCATGAGTACTTGCAAGGCATTTGATTTGATTCATATTGACTTGTTTGGCACAACCGCATATACAAGCATTGGTGGCAACAAGTATGGATTTGTGATTGTGGATGACTATACAAGATTCACTTGGGTGTTCTTTCTCAATGACAAGAGTGATGTGTATTCATTGTTCAAGTCATTTCTCAAGAGGGTGCACAATGAGTTTGACATCATAGTGAAGAAAGTGAGAAGTGACAATGGAAGTGAGTTCAAGAACACAAGAGTTGATGAGCTATGTGATGACTATGGAATCATGCATCAACTTTCGGCCAAGTACACACCACAATCAAATGGCCTAGTTGAGAGGAAGAATAGGACTCTCATTGAGATAGCAAGGTCAATGCTTAGTGAGTATAATGTGAGTCAATCATTTTGGGCCGAAGCAATCAATACCGCATGTCACTACATCAATAGATTGTATTGCCATCCCATGATGAACAAGACACCTTATGAGCTATTGAATGGAAGAAAGCCAACCATTGCATACTTTAGAGTATTTGGGTGCAAATGCTACATATTGAAGAAGGGTGCAAGACTTGGCAAGTTTGACAAGAGGTGTGATGAGGGATTCCTACTTGGTTATTCCACCACAAGCAAAGCATATAGAGTGTGGAACAACTCAAGTGGTGTATTGGAAGAAGTCCATGATGTTGAATTTGATGAAACTAATGGGTCTCAAGATGAAGATGAGAACCTCAATGATGTTAGTGGAACTTAATTGGTAAATGCCATGAGGGGTATGGACATTGGTGATATTAGACCAACTCAAGTTGATGATGACAAAGATGAAGTGCAAATTATTCAAGCTAGTGATGCTCAAGTTCAAAATCAACAACAAGCTAGTACATCATCTCAAGCAACTACAAGTGATCAACCAAGCTCAAGCAATCAAGCTCCAATACTCCAAAGCTCAAGCATAGCTAGAGATCACCCAATTGATCAAATTGTTGGTGACATTGCAAGTGGAGTGCAAACTAGAGGAAGACTTGCGGTATTTTATGAACACTTTGCTTTTGTGTCACAAGAAGAGCCCGAAAAGGTTGATGATGCTTTGAAGGATGAAGAATGGGTCATTGCAATGCAAGAAGAGCTCAATAACTTTGATAGGAACAAGGTTTGGGAATTGGTAGAAAGACCAAAGAACTACAATGTCATTGGAACCAAACGGGTGTTCAAGAACAAGCAAGATGAAGATGGCATTGTTGTGAGAAACAAAGCAAGACTAGTTGCACAAGGTTACACTCAAGTTGAGGGTCTTGACTTTGGTGAAACATATGCTCCGGTTGCAAGATTAGAGGCAATTAGAATCCTATTGGCCTATGCATGTGCACACAACATCAAGCTCTATCAAATGGATGTCAAGAGTGCTTTTCTCAATGGATTCATCAATGAGCTAGTGTATGTTGAGCAACCACCCGGTTTTGAAGATTACCATCATCCCAACCATGTGTACAAGTTGAACAAGGCATTGTATGGGTTCAAGCAAGCACCTAGAGCATGGTATGAGAGGTTGAGAGACTTCTTACTTAAGAAAGGCTTCAAGATGGGCAAAGTTGACACTACTCTCTTCACCAAGAAGATTGGAAAGGATTTGTTTGTCATGCAAATATATGTTGATGATATCATCTTTGGATCAACAAATCAAGAGTATTGTGAAGAGTTTGCCAAGATGATGGCAAAAGAATTTAAGATGTCTATGCTTGGAAAGCTCACATACTTTCTTGGTCTTCAAATCAAGCAAATAAAGAATGGCACCTTCATTAGTCAAGGGAAGTACATTAGAGACATGATCAAGAAGTTTGGCATTCAAGATGCAAAGGGCATTAATACATCAATGAGTACCAATGGATCATTGGACAATGATGAAAGTGGCAATATGGTTGATCAAAGGTACTATAGGTCATTGATTGGAAGCTTACTCTATGTGACCGCTTCTAAGCCCGATGTGATGTTTAGTGTTGGCAAGTGTGCAAGGTTTCAATCCTCACCTAGAGAGAGTCATCTCACCGCATCAAAAAGGATATTGAGGTACTAGAAGCACATACAAAATGTTGGGCTATGGTATCCCAAGGGGTCAAACTTTGAGCTTATTGGATATTCGGACTCGACTATGGAGGATGCAAGATTGATAGAAGAAGCACAAGTGGCACTTGTCAATTCCTTGGAAGATCTCTAGTATCATGGTCATCAAAGAAGCAAACCGGTGTGACACTTTCAACCGCCGAGGCCGAATACATTAGTACCGGTAGTTGTTGTGCACAATTGCTTTGGATGAGATCAACCTTGAAGGATTATGGATTTGATTTTCATCATGTGCCTTTGTATTGTGACAATGAAAGTGCTTGCAAGATGACTCAAAACCCGGTCCAACATACAAGAACCAAGCACATTGACATAAGGCATCACTTCATAAGAGATCATCAACAAAAGAGTGATATTGCTATCCAACCTATTGGCATCGAAGATCAACTAGCCGACATCTTTACAAAGCCACTAGATGAGAAGAGGTTTTGCAAGCTAAGAAATGAGTTGAACATCCTTGACTTCTCCAACATGAGTTGAATGCACCCCACATCTATGACATGCCTCTCCATCAAGCAAAGTAAAGGTGAAATTGTTTGACATGGCATTCATGATAACTAAGGACTTGTTAGAACATATAGACATATAACTTGTGCCTTAGGAAGCATTCATGGAAAATCAAAGGATTTCAATGTATGTATGCCATCACTATTGCTATTTATGCTTGTTTGATCTAGTGATGACATATGACATGTTTATGGGCTTGCAATCTCAAGTGTTGAATTTGGCTACCTTTTCACACATATGCTTCAACATAGGCAAGATAACCCTTGTCATGAGGTGTGAAGAAGCTTGTCTTTGGTTCAAACCGAAATATATGTTTGACAAGTGATCCAAATTTGACCAAATTTGAGCACTATTCTCTCTTCCATAACACAACATGGTCATACCTTTTGTGGAAATTTTTCGACAAAGGGGAGAGATTAGTGCATGAAAGGTTTTGGAAAATTTAAAAATTCCACATGTTTTTTGAAAATCTTTCATGAAGGTCATGAAGTTAACAAGTGACTCGAGACAAGTAGGGGGAGCAAGCTCATAGACAATTTATTGCATTTGATTGTGCACTAACATATGACTTGCTCTTTGCACATGTATTTAAATTCCATATACATGCTTGTGTGGTGTATGCTAGTTTTTCACAAGCGGTTTTCAAATGTTTGAATAACTAGCATACATAGGAGCTAGCTAGATTTTCTAAATTTCGCTCTTAATTCAAGTACCTTGCTTATAATGTGATCTCATGTGGTACTTTGAGTTTTGATGAAAATCTAGTTACCTTGATGCTTTTATGGTGAAAATGGCGCAACTCCGATTGGTATCACGCTTCAAAGGTCCATTTCTTTCACCTAAGCATCATTTTGGTAACATAGCTCACCCTCAATTTCAATATTCATACATGTATGCAATGCTTCGTTCCAAACTCGTGGCATACATGTAGGGGCTCATGCTACCAAAACCGAACTATGATGTTTGTCCAATCCTATGATTGTAAGCAAAATGCTTGGACAACCATGATATGTTCAAAAAACATTAATCATAAAACCTTTTATGCGGGTTGTCACCAATTACCAAAAGGGGAGATTGAAGATCTCTAGTTTGGTTTTGGCTAATTAGTGACACCTAAGGACTAATCTCTCGATGCTAAGTATTTGATTAGATTGGAGATTGGTCATGCCGGAGTTGATGCTTTGTGATCATGGAGGATGGATCGAGGTGATCCAAAAGATGATCAAGCATCCAATTCGGTGTGGTTTGGAGATCAATTGTCCCCAAGGCAAAGGTATAACCATAGGGCTTTTGATTTCACACCCAAGACACCATAGAGGGTGTGGATGATTATAGGATCGATAAGCCATACTATTAAGAGGGGAAACTTATCGTACATATCGGTCCTCATGTGCCTTTAGGTTCAAAATTCATATGCATGCATTCTAACCTAAAAGAGCTAACTCGCACTTGGTGAAAATGTTTTCAAAATGCTAACACATGGTGTCGAGGTGTTCTTCGACGTGTCGGCAACAAGAAACAAGTGACGGAAGTCGGTTTGGAGCAAAGGCGAAGGAACGACGACGAAACAACGAATTTTTGCGGCTCGGGCGTGGCCGGGGCGCGGCGACCCGAAGGCTGGCGGTTCATTCGGATGCACCGGTCGGTGGGTCCGGGTCAATTTCGATAAGGGTGTAAAGCGGGGTTTCGGCCGAGGGCCGACCGGATGCTTCCGGTGCTGACGAAGCACGACCGGATCTTGCGACCGGAACCGGTCGGGCCGGGGTTTGATCCATTTGTTCGGGGGGTTGTCGGTTGTGGCCGGACCCACCGGCCGGACTCACGGGTGAGTCCGGTCGATCGGTCGGCCGCCGCAAACTATGGGTTTCCACATTTCGTGGTGAGGGGTATTTATACCCCCTTGGCTGCCTCTTGCTCTCTCTCTTGGTCATTTGAATCACTCCTAACACCTTTGAGCAAGCAAGCAAGCCTCCCTCCTCTCTCATTCTTGATTTGAGCTTCGTTCTTGAGAGAAGAGTTGATCCAAGTGCATTTGCATCGAGTTCTTGCATCTAGAGGCACTTGGGGATCGTTGTGAGCCGGTGGGTTTCTTGTTTCTCTTGGAGACACCGCTCCTAGCCGGCTTGGTGATTTGGTGGAGTTGTTGGCAAGAAGAGGAGATTGTTTCTTGGCCACCTCCGGGCGAAATTGTGAGAGGATCACGCACTCCTCGTCGGGAAGACAAAGTGCAAGGAATACATTGCTCGTGTCTTGGGTACCTCACTTGTGAGTGGTGTGTTGAGGCTAGCAAGGGCACCGCCTAGCTCAAACACCATCCTTGTGTTGGTCGGCACAACCGGAGACTAGCTTGTCGATGTACAAGTGAACTCCGGGTGAACAAATCGACTTGTTCATTGTCTCGGTGTGTGGATCATCACCTTCGTGTGATTGATAGCTTTTCTTCTTCCCGGTGATTGGTTGACATCCTCTACACGTCAGTATAACAAGCTTCTCACTCTTGCTTTACTTTCCTAGTATTCTTAGAGTAGAGAGCTAGCACTTGCTTGTGTAGGTTGTTCTTGCTAGCATAAGGATCATATTAGGATTGCTCACTAGTTAGAGTAGTGACATAGCTCTTGTGTGGCATAGAGATCATAGAATTTATTTAGAATTGTCTCTAGAGGCTTGCAAGTCAATAGAGCTAGTGCAAACCGCTTTTCGCCGTGTTTTATACTAATTGGTTTGTTTAGTTGAGCTTGTAGAAATTTTTTATAGGCTATTCCCCCCCTCTAGCCATCTAGGACCTTCTGACCTACCACTAGTCCCATGGCGCAATGTCCGCATCACCGCGCTCTCCCATCGGCGGGAACCCGGGCCGGAGCTCTCGGGCGTAGAAGGTGTTGCCGTAAATGGCGACCCGCGACGGACCCCCCTTCGCCGGAGTTGTCCGATGCTTTGTTCAATGAAGAATTTCACAAAGAGTTCGGCGAGCCTATTTCCTCATCCGGCGCAAGGTCATATGCTCTGCCATGATGGAGTTGTACCCGGACCGTCGCTTCCGTGCATCCTCCAGGCGCATGTGAGCCGCTGCTGCTTCAGTGTGTTGGAGGGCTCGTGGCTGCTCCCCCTTCTCTCATTTGGGTTTTGTGCAGGCACTTCGATTGTCTTTTGGGTTCTGTATTCTTTCATCTCGCTGTGCTCGAGCCTCATTTCTTTGTCTGTTCTTTTCTGCTTTGGTTTACTTGTTCGGTCTTGTAATGGCTTTTAAACTCTCCTTCTTGATGAAATACACATGAAGTCGTGTTCTAGAAAAGAAAAGAACAACCATTCGACCTAAACAAAAACATCAACAAGATGATGAGCATAGACACAAGAGAAGAACAATGGCGCATCTACAGAAATATTCATCTTGTGGCCTTGGCAAATACTTAAGACACAAGAGAAGAACAATGGCGCATCTGCAGAAATATTCATCTTGTGGCCTTTGGCAAATACTATAAGTACTTCTTCTAGGCTCTCTAGAAACTCAACCGTTCAATTAATCAGAAGTCTTTTATTTGGACAAGAAGAAACACATTATTTGTGTGATTGCAGGAATGGCACAGTTCATCGTTGGGGGACATATAGTGAAGAGCTAAGCACAGAAACACATAGTAAAGTTAAGCACCGAAATTTACAACTGTTCATCTCATTCCAAACAGGGACATAGTGAAGTTTTAGTTAAATATAGGGATTCTAGATATCAAGTTCCATCAATCAAGGCGAACAAAAGAAATAGGGGACTTACAGCAGCTGAACAATAGAAAACTAATTAATCAATAAGCTTGGAAGTGAAGTTAAAGTAGCTGGGAAAATCAGCACGTATCAGGTAGCAAAGACGTTTCATGTCGACTCAGCTAAGCCGCATTTGCCCAAATTTGGTTGACTTTCTGTAGATCTTGACAGGCAGATGAGTATCACCCAACAGCAATGGACAGCCTCCAGGCACACTGAGTGCCTCACGACCAGCTGGGACAATTTTCGGAATTATATACGCTAGGCCTGGAAGAAGATATGCCATGTTTCATTCCCGAGTGCCACACATTCCAATAGTAAGTACGCAGCCCCATGATTCTCTCATTGTGTGTCGATCCACTAGTCGAACGACCAATGAGAAGCGAGATGAGCAATTGAACATGATGACTAGGAAGTTTGTGGGAAGCAAATTATAGAGGCGTATAAATAAGGTGAAAATGTCATATGCATTTAGAACAAACCTTTTTTGGTAGTTTAACAGAGTCATGGTGCATTGGTGCAGACCGGCCTGACTCGCCAGTAAGTCAGTTACAAGTCACAATATATAGGCTTATTGAGCGTAGCTGGTTGTTCTATCTACTAAGTACTACTAACATCATTAATTCATCAGTCATTGCCTTAGACACCGCATTCAACAACACATGAGATCCATCTATCTCCTGTATTAAGTCTTATCTGCATTAATTTCTTTTTTTATGTTTATTTTAACCTCTCACAGTCCATCACTATATATATACATTGTATCTTTTCTCCGTTATATCTGGAATCCGAATAATATTTGGATTTCAATTTTTAATTCTTAAATTCTTGTTCTGGATTGTCCCATCCATCCAACCAAACATGCGTCATGGATATCCTTATCCTAATATCCATGAATCGTCATATCCCATCCAACTTCGTCCTCGAACGAAATGCATCCACATCAACAGGAAGAACCAAATGTGTTCGATAAGGTGGGTGGCTTGTGTACAAACATGATAGAGCGATACACAGTTACAAAGCTTCGATCCGTCAGTCATTCCCGCAAATAAGATAGTTCCTTTGTGTTTTGGAACGAAGAAATATGAGGATGGTGCTCATTTCATTGATATAGAACGAAATATAACATAGCCTAAGCTCAATGCTGCATAATTGATAATCCAAATCTATCAGCTCCTGCACCAATTTACATGGCACACAAACACGCAGGGTTGTATGGGAAATCAGTTTAGTACTACTCCATAGTATAAAGGATTGGTAGACGAGGATGTCCAGTCAATCAGGCTAGCTCGCTGCTAGAGGCCTTTCGCTCTTTTTGTTGTTATAGTCAAGTGGGAAACCTGGAAGGAGCATAACACTTGAATTTTTCAGAAATAACTGTATTGCCATGCGAGGTTTTCTTGCAATGCACAACACTTGAAGCTACCCAAAATCAAGGAGGAAGCTCCCATGCATTGCAAGAAGAAAACACCTTGCAGAGATTTATGCCAACCATATTGGCATGCGAGGTTTTCTACTTTTGTCTGCTCCTCCTTTCCTTTTGTACTGTAGTGCAAGATCATTAAGCTCTGTTCTATTGTTTTTTTTATTTATTTTCTTTTAACCAAGGTCTCATTACTTTCACTATTTGTTTATCCATTATCTAAAAATTACTTTCACTATTTTTAATATTTAAAAAACATGTCCTTCTAATTTAGCTTAGAAATTGTTTGTGTCATCGACAACATACGCACAACCATGATGACCAGCGATTCATTCAACATACTGAAGTTTATCACTCATGCAACTCTCATGTCTCCCCTGGCCTCCTGGGCCATGTACTGGTCTCAAACTGGAAACCTGGTGCATGTCGACGAGGAAGAAATTAACAAGTACATTTTGAACGGGACATAGACCGTACTGAAAAGGGGTTTGGATAATACTCACATAACCACAATCAGTGATAACCATTGAGTGCATATAGGCCAGATGAGGAGCCGGTATCGGTAGGCCCATGGGCCGTGGGTTTACATTCTACCACGCACACGCACGACCTGCAGTTGCAACCCCACGAGTGGCAGTGCAAAGTTCTTGCTTCACCATTTCTAATTCCTGAGTGCCACACATTCCAAGCATGCAGTTCATATGTTAATCACACTAGGCCAGCGGCACATGATGCTTTATCTTGTTCATGTGTGAATCCGCCGGTGAAAATCTCTAGCGGCAAGAGGACGGATGGGGGTGGGTGGAAGATCGCAGACAGGACGGTGGGAAATAATATGCTACATATATTTGATCTCTTTGTATATGCCCATGGGTGTGGCACTGCACAACCGAAGGTTTTGCAATATATAGATATTGGCAACAAAAAGAGAGATGAGCGATTGGGCGTGAGGGACAAGCTCCCTGGAGGCAAAGGTGTATAAATAGGAACATGCATTGACTGAAAACATTTTGGTACTAGGTTATGGAGTCATGAGCTCATGGCACAGCACATGACCAGAGCAGGCTTAGTTACTTGTATCTAGGCTGTACTCAACCTGATTCATCATTCACTACATTACAGTCACCTGCAGCCTCACTCTATTGAACAAGCCTGCTCACACAGTTACACATAGAACACGTGGGGCCGATATATGCTTCCTTCTTGATGACAGCATGTTCGATCCAGGAAAGATGATCGACGAAGGGTTTCAATTCGAGTTCTGCTGTAAAATTTGCTGCTATTGGTGCTGGCTACATTATTATAGGCGGATATGGCTTGTAATGAACACGGTACTATTTGATGGAGCTCCTTTATTTCTTGCTCAGAATAGCATGTTGAATCTTGAATGGCATACAACAATGCGTGCACTCACCGGGAAATGAAATCACTCAAGAATTGAATTTTCATACTAGTTTTATAGAAATAAGTCTTGGATCAATCGTTTCGTAAGTATAACAGAAGATAAATTGTTCAGTTCCTCCATGGCAGCATCCATGCATAATTGTACTAGCTCCTACAAATCAAAATCGATTTAAGACACACAAACACCACACAGGCACACAGGGCGCAAGGGTCGATCATCAGCTGATTGACTTAGCCAATGTCTGCATCGTCGACAGCGAGGTCTATGTTGATAAGCTCGGGCTTCTTCTTCTCGCCTCAGATGGCGATGAGGTAGCTCCTGCTGATCGACCCAGCCGATCCAGCCCGCGACCGCGATATAGAGGAAGAGCAGGACAGGGCGCCGGGCAAGGATCAAGTCACCCAGTTCTGCTGGTCGCGCTACCGACGAGTTGAGGCAGGATATCAGCGCTACAAAGCAGGCTGGACTTTGCTGTTGATATCAAGCTGGCCATGTCTAATTCCTGAGCGCCACCCATTCCAACAAGTTCATTGCATTGATCACAGGGAGCGCCACTGTGGATGCTTTTGTATTTGTGTGTGAACTCGCCAGGTGCAAAGCTCTAGCAACAATGAAGAAGATGACAGATGTGGAAACTAGAAAATCGCAGGTAGGATGGTGGGAATATGCTGCATATATTTGACCTTTTTGTTATACTAAGCACCAATCTACAATATTCTGACCATGGGTGGTCAGGCCCAACTGAAGCTTTTGCAATATATCTTGGCATGAAAAAAAGAGAGATGACCTATTGAGCTTGATCAGGGAGAAGCCTGGAGGCAAAGGTCCTATAAATAGGGATAGGCCGGCAAAGGTCCTATAAATAAGGTGGTATACCACAAACATTTTGGTACAAGGCTATGGACTATGGAGTAATGGCACAGCACATGGCAAGGAGTTTATGAGCAGACCACTTGATTCGACTGTAACTCATCACAGCAGCGCGGGAGTGGTTATTCGTGATCAGTCTGGTGCTGTCCTAGCAGCGGCAGCTCGATGGCTAGAGGATGTGCCAGATGCTCTTATGGCGGAAGCGTTGGCTGCTAAAGAAGGACTGGAATTAGCGGTGGAGTTGGGCTGTGAGCGGGTGATCTTAGAGGTAGACAACTCACAACTAAAGAGTCTACTTCAAGGGAACTCGGGATTGAGGACTGCGATTGGAGGTCTTTGCTTCGATATTACAGAGCTTGGGAATTCTTTTAGAGAGTTCAAGGTAGTTTGGGTTTGTAGAGAAGCTAACTCGGTAGCTGACCATTGTGCTCACATGGTGTCTTCTATCGAGCGTTGCTTTTTCTGGCTCGACGACGATGTTCCTCAATGGTTGCTGGAACTAGCCGCGGCTGATTGTAATCCTACCTCTGATTAATGAAAGCTCTGTTACTCAAAAAAAAACAGCAGGCATTATAGAATCTAGTTGTACTCACCCTCAGTCTATACATCACTCATCACGTTATTAGACGCCACATTTACCAGCCTCACTCTCAGAACAAGCCAAGTAACATATGGTGCCAATGTTTCCTTCTTCATAGCTGCATGTTTGACCCACGAAAAAGATTTGCTATAGTTCTTCGATTACCACATACAAGGTAAGAGCTCCACTAAATCACATAGCCCTTGATTTACTTGAATAATTAAAATATAATAACTAGAAAAAAAAGATAAAACCTGTTGCAACTTTTTTTTTTTAGAAACGAAAACCTGTTGCAACTATGACTAATTAACGTGTGAAGAACTTGGGAATTGTAGATGGCCACATAAGCCTGAGCAGGCCCGATGGAACCTTGTTGTGTCGTGTTACGCCTGTTCGTGGATTGTTGCGTCGTGTTGTGCCTGTTCAAATAACCAAAGCACTGAGGAAACATGCCAACACCTCTTCCTTCAATGTCCTTTTGCAAAACTCTGCTGGCAGCTCCTTCAGTTCAGGTTGACATCCCTGCAAATGTAAACTTCCCAGAAATTTGCAGATTTCCTAAAGGACAGGCTGCAATCCCAATTCTTTATGGCAGCTGTTGTGCTGATGTGCTGGACCATGATAGCAAGAAATGATCTTATCTTTTGAGGTATTCAACCATCTTTGGACAGTGCTGACTGCTGAACCTCTCTTTCAGAAGGAAATTATCTTGCTTATGCATTGAATTAAACCAAGGCTCAATCTTTTGAGGTATTAAGCCTGTCAATCTTTAGGGTCGTGGCAGACGGGTGCCATTCGATTTTTTTTTTTTTTTTTTTTTGAGCAAAAGCAAGAAGTGTATGTGATAGCATACAAATAGCGACTAGAGATGACACGGGTCCAGCCAAAACACCGTGTTCGCTGGGCACAGCAGGATGAGACATGCTCGTGCACGGGCTGCACCCACGTACGGTCTTACAAGGGGGCTCTGAGGTGGTTGTCGTGGATTTTTGCGATGGACGGCTTTCTTTATGAGTCGAAATTCACCGAAATTTCGATTCCATTTGGGGTCCAATAAAATCAGACGTCGGCCAAAATTTTTGGGTTTTTTATGCTGACGGACCAAATTCACCGGCGTGACAGTCCAATAGCACATGCTCCTCCCAGCCTATCAAAATCCAAAAAATACATCTCTTGTCCCAATCGTTCCTGTTGCACCAGCCACTACGCCAATGATGTACTATAGCGGCGGCTGATGACCCCGTGTAGGGGTGGTTTTACCAGCCACACCTAATTCATTATTTTTATAGGGTTTTTCTATAGAGGAAGTTGGTGACGGGATCGTCCCTATAATGTATTTTCAGAATTCGTGTTTTTAAAATTTAAAAAGAAATAGCAAAATATTTTTTAATCAGATGAGGCCCGACAATTTTTTTTTCAAAACTCCAAGAAGTCACAAGTTGTGCATTTTCTCGCGTGAAATCACGACGCTACGGGATAGGGGAGGCTTCGACCCGCAACCTCATCCTCACATGGTACCTCCACCTCCACTTTGCACTACACACTCATATCTGTCTATAGCTCATTCCAAATCCCCACCTATTATACAAATTCGATTAAAAATTGACTATTTAAGGCCCTAAACGAATTCAAATCAAAAAGTTTATAATACAAAGTTTCATAACTTTTCAAGATCTACAACTTTTATTTAGGGAGCTTCTCCATCTGATGTCGTTTTCACTGAAATTTGAATTTCAAATTTAAGACATTTCAACGTAGTTTTAGCATGACAAGATGATTTCAAATAAAAAAAGATCAACTACAAAGTTTCGTAACTTTTTGATATCTATAATTCTTATTTAGGAAGTTTTTCCATCCTCGTTTGAAAATTTAAATTTCAAAACTTAGATATTCAAAACCCACATTTTTAGGCATCAAATAAAGTTAAATATTAAAGTTGTTAACAACAAACATTTTTATCTTTTTCGAGATCTACAACTTTTATTTAGGTCATTTTCCCATCCGAGATCATTTTAAAAATTTAATTTTCGATTACTTAATTTTAATATTCAGCACCTAACTGTAAAACGCCTCAATATAGAGGCACCCTACTAATCGAATAACGGGGGCCGCCTCTATATTGAGCCGCCTCTAAAATAGTAGGGGTGGCTCAATACAAAAAACTGTCCCTACTAATCCATTAGTAGGGGCGGCTGCTCTGTGGAGGGAGAAGGACCACTTGTAGCGGAGCTTTTAGATAGAGCCACCGCTACTCAAAAATGAGGCGTTCTTGCAGTGTCCTTTCTATGTAGTGAGCCACATACACACGCTCATGGCGGCGCCACCGCCATAGCCACAGTCCTGCAGATTACAATTTTTTTTTTTTATTTTATATATAGCTTAGGAAATAGTTTCAAGTCAAATTCTGCAATTTTTTTTAAACAATTTGAATTTGGTTGGATTATATCCAGTTTATCCTATTTATTATCTGTAACCTTCGATAAATAATTGTTTGCGATAATGAAAACACAGAGCCAGATGCAAATTTATTAATAGATTTTTTTATAATAATGTCAATACGTACTTAAGGAAATATTAATACATACACTAGTGAATGTCCTGGACTCCTGGTAGTATAGCTTGTTTACATAGGTGCACAAGCAGATAGATATATTTTTTAGATAAAGGATAAAATATTCTGCCTCATCTATCAAGGATAGAATCGAGATCAATTATTACAAACCACACACTAAAAAGTTTTTGCTGAAAACAAAAGTAGTTTCACACACGGAAATAGAAGGGACAAGTTCTTGACTAAACATGACCAATATGTCTATGCGAAAGCCATCCATTGGACCCGAAGAACTGAAGAGCGACGTTTCTAGGTGCGATGCCACAAAGATCATTTGGTCTTGAAGATCCTCATGCCTTTGCAGATTTGCCCATTGTCGATCATAAGGAATGACAAAAGGAACAGCTAAGATCCTCATACCAATTTCTCCTCGCCAAATTGTCTTTGGTTAGAATTACACCTCATTTTAAGTACCACATGAAAACCTTAATTTTCATTGCTAGCTTTGTTTACCAGATATCTTGTGACACTCTCACCCCATTGTTAATTAATGCAGCGTACATAGACTTCACTGTTGAAGGTCCCTGAGGCTTTTAAACCCCAAACAAACACATCGTTTTCCTCAAGCAAATTAATATTTTGTAAAGAAGCTACAATACGGTTCTAACTAATTAAGTTTGCTCTCACCAAATTTCTTCTAAAAGAAATATTTAGTAAAGAGCACTCATAATTTTGGCTACCGTATCTTATTTTCTCCTAGCAATGTTAAACAATGTCGGGGACGATCTTTTAATGGTTTGTTACCCAGCCAAGTATCTATCCAAAACCTTGTTTGTGCCCCATTATTTACCTTAAAATGACCTAGTTCCATGAAACTATCTTTAACATTCATCGGACTCTTCCAAAAATGTGAATCAGGTTGGTTTATTTTTTATAGCTTCCTAAAATTTTATCCTTAATATACTTCTTTCTTAAAAGGTATTGCCACATCCCTTCCTCATTCAATAAGTAGAATAACCATTTGCTAAGTAAGCATTTATTTTGGATTTCCAAATTTAGAATCCCTAGTCCCCTTGGTCTTTAGGTTGTCGCAAAACTTCCCATTTGGCTAACTTGTACTTTCTCTTGTGTTATCTGTAACAATCAATTTTTTCCAATACTCCTTTCGGGTGATTCAAAGAAAGACATCATAAACATCGGTAAGCTAGAAAGCACCGAGTTTAAAAGGACCAACCGACCCCCTATAGAAAGGAGTTTGCCTTTCCAACCACATAATCTTTTTCTATTCTTTCCTCAATTATTTTTCAATCTTCATGTTCTTTAGCTCGGCCAAAACAAAAGATCTCACTTTTATGAAAGTTAATCTTAAGGCCAGATATTTGTTCAAATGTGCTAAGCAGTAATTTCATATTAACTGCCTTTTCGACATATATATCTTTTATAATAAGTAAATACAAACACCTGTGCATGCTAGAACGCGACACAAGAGCTCAGTAGCAGCAACAGGGTTCACTTTGCCAGCCTCTATCCTATATCCTCCAGAAGCTGGGCCGAGGCCAGGCGACATCCTTCACGCGTACGTACTCCCTCTCCGGCCGGCCCTCCATCATATTAGTTTCTCTTGATGCTGCACCACCGATATTAGTTTCTCTTGACGCTGCACTACCGATAAGAAGTCCAAGAAGCAGGGAACATAAGGAGCAAACAACCTCAACCTAGGGTAGTGTGTCAGTGTCTTGACAACACGGACTTCCTCGCTACCGAAGCCATATGAGATCAGCTCCTTTCCCATGTAGTCACCGAAGAACACCAGATTGCTGTTGTCCGGGTGAATGGCAACCACATCGAAGTCGTAACCGGCTCTGTAATACTTTCTTCCAAACAGATGTAAACAGGTCACGGTGTGCTTAAGGGCCCATTTCTGTGTATCGTAATCCTCAAGAACCCAGATTGACAGTAGGTTAGACTCGGAATCATCGTTGGAGAGGATATCATCACCTGCCCACAGTTCTTCAATGACGCAATGCAGGCGTCCAACGGATTCACCGATGAAAATCAGACGGCAGCCATCATGAACCTGTCTAGATCTAGGTCTGTCCACCCAAGACGGCGGTGCGATGATCCTTCTTGTCTTCCCTTCCACGTCCACCTCAGCGACGTGATGACCATCATTCAAGATCAAATACAACATGCCGTTGAAAAGGGCCGTGCCACTGATCCAAGGACCCTGCACTCTCCAGCGACGCCCTAGCTGCATTACTTCTTCGGCCCAGTCAACCTGGCTGTGCCGCCACACCCCTGTTGCTGAGGAGTAGGAGTGCACCGTTGCCAGGCTCCCAGCCTCCTCGAAGAAGATGACGAGATGGAAGTGAGAGGAGACTGTCGGGTCGTAAACGAAACAGGCGTGGTTCGATCGGATACACATGTCTGCTGGAGCATGCTGCTGCTCGTTGGGCACGGCCACCCACTGCTCTGTGGCCGGGTTGAGCACGATGTAGCCGAGCTCGTCAAGATCATCGACGGTGCTGTGACTAAAGAGGAGGAGGCCATTGCAGGAGCCCCTGAGAAAGATGTCGTGAATGCCAGGCAGCTTCTTGATGAAGGAGAAGGAAGGGACGACGGGAGGCAGAGATCCACCGCCGAGCTCTAGCAGGTTGATGAAAGATCCCAACGTGTAGGAAGGGAAAAACCCGTGGAGGGTTTGGGGAGCTTCTTGCGGTGTAGCGGGTCCACGATGAGGTCTCGCCAGCTTTTGGAGACGCACTTGGATCGGTGGAGTTCCTTGACAGGGAGGTGCGACAGGATCTCCACCAAGGCGTCGTCGGGGAGGTCAACCGCCGCGCTCTTCTTCGGGCGCTCCATGCCAGGACGCTGCGGATGGAGCGATCGCGCCGCCGGAAGTGGAACGGAGCACACCTGCAGCCGCCAAAACGCCAGAGATAGATTGGGGAATCGCCGATCCTGACAAGAGGTTTGATTTTCTTTATTTATGGTTGTGGAGGACGTGCAGTATTCAAACTTATATAGGTTATACAAATTTGCGTCAAGGGCTAGAAAGTCCTGACTAATTACGACACTTCTCCAATCCGTCATGTATCTGTACAACATAAAAAAACGTGGACATTATTTCGTGTGACAAAAACATTCCCCGTTTGTCTGCCACTCGTGCGATCCCGCATGGTAAAAAGAGCGATCCCGCATGGTAAAAAAAAAAACCAACATCATCGTGCGATCCCAGCCTGATAGGCACGATGGTGGTCTTATCTCCAATTACCACTTCCCACAAACCCACCAAAACCCTTCTTTATACAATGCGACCCAACAATCAAGTTAGTGGATCCTAAAATCACGGCACGTGCGTCTCTCCTCTCCTCCCTACCTAAAATATCTCTCCCTCTCCAGAAGGAAGCTGCTGGTGCAAAAAAAAAAAAAAAAAAAAAAGAAAACCATCCAACCACGGTGATCAACATGCAAAAGGAAACCATCCTCGCGAGATCGACGTGTAGTGTGTTCCCTCTCCTCTCCCTGGTCGCACGTTCCCTCTCCATAAGGAAACTCGTCGCGACGTTCCCTCCCTCTCCTGGTCGCCATCTCTTGATCAACCGTCGCCGCCACACGCAAGGTGGCCATCCGGCGACCACTTGCCGAGGACACGCTGCGGGCAAGGGTCCATCTCCCTCTTCGACCGCGAGAGGTGGCACAGGACCGTCGCTGCCGCGACGCACGGTGGCCATCCACTGCAGAGGACACGCTGCACGCCAGGGGTCCATCTCCCGCCCGACGGCAATAGGAGGCACAGGTCCTTGAAGCACGTCGGCAACATGCGGCAGGACACCTTGAAGCACATCGGCCTCCGTCGGGGCACCTTGAAGCACGCCGGCGACCGAAGCGGTTAATCATCACGTCCCAGTACCAGGTGCGCAGATCCACCGATGGGTAATTTTGTTAGCCGCTTGTGTGTGAGAGAGAGTTTCCGGGATTGGCGGAACCATCGGCAAAACCAAGCCGCCGGCGTCCATGACAGAGCCAGACGACAAGGCAACAGCCTGCCCTAGCCAAGAATCCCCGGCCGCCCAGCAACCAGCCCTGCCCGGCTACAGCTATCTAGCTCCAACTCCATATTCTATTCCTCCTTCTCCATTTGTATAGTGATGAAAAACAATTTAGAACACATTCAAGTAAATATTGTCAACCAATTCGATGAAGAAAACACAAATCTTCAACTCAGAGATTTATCAACCTACATTGGTCATTTAGAATTGGGAAATGCAAAAAGATTTTCAACAAAATATCGTTAAGGTAACTAAGGGAAAATAGAGAGAAGGTATTGAAGCACAACTTGAAATTCACCTTTTTGTTTCTCCTATCCTAATAATTTGATTTACTGCATCAAGTACTATGTGTATCAGTCGGGCTTTTCCTTGCGCCCGCCCCTCCGCCTTTCCACGACCCTTGGTCCCCCTCCCTTCTCCTCCGACATCACGCCGGAGGTTGAAGGGAGTGGGGATCCATCATTTTTAATAAGTTTTTTCCTAGTAGATCGAGTCTTCAAGGTTCAAGGATTCTCCGGAGATCAATCGAAAAGATTGACCACGGCATAAGGAGTCATCAAGATCATCGATAGAGCAATGGAGCATGCCGTTCCTCGGCCGGTGATGGTAAGACGAAGACATCACCATTGATGGAGAATAAGGTACTCCGCCCTTCCTTTGTCTCGTTGTGGTTCTATGCAGCCATGGCGATGGGCTAGTGAGATTTAGTTTTCCAACAATATCTCGGTTGGACTATGCTCTCTCATGGCGAGTGCGGTGAAGGCAACGGCGATAAGTTCGACGGCGTGTCGGGCGGCGCCAATTTCATTATGTTTGCATGTGGAGTTTTAGCGGTTTATTCCTCTTTTACAAAAAGTGATGGGTATGAGGATGACGGCGGTAGATGGTGAGATGGCCCTGTTCGTTTAGATCGGAGCTTGCGTCCATGACATATCCGTTTGGGATGATGATCCTAGATGGTGGAATTTATGACATTTTCAAGGTTTCTTGTCTCCCATCAATAGAGGTGGAGTAGTTTGGTTTACTTCTGTAATGAGAGAATGTAACTTGCTTTAGTATCAATGGAATTTTCCCTTATCGTAAAAAAATGATTTAAAAACAAATTGGTTCATAAAGGTTGATTGATCATGTGTTTCGTATATCATATCTAATGTAGGACCACATCCTGTTATCCTTAACTAAAACCAACATAGCCAACATATGTTTTTAGGTTTTGAATGCAAGCCACCACTGCACTGTCGACTTCGTTTTGTTTTGCTTTGTTATGCCACAAGCTACAACCACTCTGGTCCTTGGCGAGAAAAGTTCTAGGCTGCTACTGTGTTGTTGACAAGGTGACTGTCAGTTCCCTACTGAATTTGGAGTGAGTTTTTTTTTCAATCAATTCCTAACCTACTTGCTTTCTACAATTGTCAAAAAACACTACTTGATTTTTACATCATTCTTTAAGTCTGAACCTGCAACTTCATTTGTTACTATTGGCTCACTGTTCTTTGTTACGGTTCTCAGACTCATCTTTAGTCGCCTTCTCTGTTGTTCTTATTGTCTACTTGTTTTCTTAAGATCTTGCCAAGTCAACACAAAATAGAACCAGTACAGTTTCTACTCCGATCTTGCACCATATTGTGGAAGGAAAAGAACTAAATTCTAAATTAATGGGTGCTAAATAGAACAAAAAAGAAACGTTTCGCTCGCTCCATCCCATCCTTATCCTCTCACCTCACATTTTCTCTTCCAGCCGATGCAAGCCACTGCCGCTGGCGGCATCACACATCCCTGTGCACGCCCTCCACCACCCCAAAGCCCACTGCTCACCCCCTCGGTTGTTTCCTCCACCCGTAGTGGTGCTGTCCAGCCATCTCGAGCCGTGTGATGCGGCTTCGTCCCCCCACCTCTGGTAGCCAGAGCTCAAGGATCCATGGAGGCTACTACCCATCTCGAGCCTGACTGCCTCCACCACCCTAGCGCACCTTCTGCAACCCCTCGATGGCGGCCATGACTTCCCATGGTGGATCCATGGAGCACAAAGATCAGCTACATGGTGGTCTCCTCCACCCAACAGGTGACGGCGGCCTTGGAGGCGGCTCGTCTGCACACCCCCAACAGTGGCCCCACCCATATGCCTCCCTATTTCCCTCCCCCTGCGCGTCTGTACTGAATTTTGAGGTGTTGCAACAATGATTTTTTAATGTTGCAACAATTGATTTTTGAATTTGCAACAATGGATTTTAAGATGTTTCAACATGTTTTATTCGATGTTGCAACTATCGATTTCGGATGTTGTAATAGTCAATTTTATGTTGTCACGATGGGGAATATGAGTTGTATTTACTGACGATTTCAGATGTTACAACATGTATTTTTTTCATGTTCCATTATCTGTTATTTTGATGTTGCAGGAATTTTTGTTGTTGTTGTTGCAGCAAATTTTTCTTGATGGTGCAGCCTCTACCAACCCCTGGTCAGCCATGGCTTGAATCTGGCTAGCCGCAGCCAACCCAGGCATAGCCACAGCTAGTCGCGAGCGGGATCGGTGTGAGTGTTCGGTTCCTGATGCTACACGTGCAGCACGAATGTGGACAGGGTGCGGTGGAGGTATATCCTGAGGACGTGCGGCGGGGGTTACGAAGACATATGTGGCACGGGCTGTCAAGTTGGGAGGGGAGGTCTGATGGATTTTTTATCCATCGGACGTCTGAGCGCGAGGACAACCGTTTGGAAATGCTACTCGTAGCGCGTCCGACAAAAATAGAGTTTGTTACAACTTAAGCTGGCCACAGTAATCCACAGCCCACGGTTTTTGTTAAGGGACTTTTTTTTGAGATCGTGCCATGACAGGTTTTTCATTAAGCAAGAGTAGAGTCTGTTACAACTTAAGCCAGCCACGGTAATCCACAGATTATCGAGACCCGCAGCCAGGAAAACACATGTTGTTGTGATTTACGTAGTGCCCATTTCTGTGTGTATCGTAGTCCAAGGACCTAGATTGACAGGTCAGTAGGTTAGGCATACACCAGCTAATGCTGAAGAAGTCCAAGCTGCTTTTTGAGAATGGAGAAGTCCAAGCTGCTATTGCCGGCACTTCTACTGCAGACCGCCCGGCAACAGAGCCCAAGCAGCAGATGGGCCAAGAGGCCTAGCGTGAGCGTAAGTCAGTAAGTGGACCTGAGTGGGCTTGACTTCATAGGCCTGTCGGGAGCAGCAACCGGACATCCAGATATATTAAAGTAGTAGTAGTTTGGTTGGGCTACATGTTAAGTGCCCGACCTATGAGCCCGACCTAGAGGAAAACTAGGGTCTGGGAGACCTCTCCGGCGATCACGTCGGCGAGGGGATTTCGAGAAGGATAGCGACTGATTTTCTTGGAGACCCTCACCGTCGCAGAGCACTCGGGCTGACTAAGGGCTGGCCTTGTCCAGCTGCCCGGCCTTGGTGCTCTTGTGTCGATCTAGGGTTTCCAATTCATGGCGGCGGAGTCATCCAAGATGGGGGCGGCGAGGAAGGATCTGGATGTGGACGACCTGCTGAACAAGCTTCATCTAAGTGAAGTAGAACAAGACGGCGTTGTGCTGGAGCCAGAACTACGGGAACAACTCCCGGCGGTGAAGTGGATGGCGGCAGCGAAGCTTTTGACGACGAAAGAGTTCAGTAGCACGTCGCTGATCACGACGATGATGTCGGCGTGGAACCCAGCGAAGGAGGTTACGTTCCGTTCGATGGGAAACAAATTGTTTGTCATCCAGGCCTCCTGTTTGGGGATTGGAAGAAGATCATGGAGGAGGGACCTTGGCTGTTCAGGGGCTATGCTCTCATGCTTGAGGAATTTGACGGATCAACCAAGGTGCCTCGAATCATTCCCAAACAAGGTGATTGTGTGGATTCAGATCCACAAAATCCAGCACCTCTACCGCACAGAGATGATTTTGAAGTTGCTGGTGGCTAAGGTGGGAGAGGTGATTGAAGTGGAGACGAAGGCTTTCACTACAACGAGTGGGGATTTCCACCGGGCAAGAGTTAATCTGCCAGCTGACAGGGCGCTGGTTCGTGTCGTGTCGTTGGTCCCAGATGGGAAAGAAAAGTTGTTTCTTCAAGTGAAATACGAGAAAATACCACGCTTTTGTGGTTTCTGTGGATTGATGGGCCACACTCACTTGGAGTGTGGAACAGGAGAGCATTCTGAGGAGGAGTTGCAGTTTGGGAGTGGATGGTGGCTAGCTGGGAGACATGGAGGCCGGGAACACCGCGGCTTCGAAATCCCAGAGCTACCACCGGCTTTGATAAACAGCAGCCTGCCCAAAAATCAGGGCGTGGCGGTAGAGCCCAGGCTAGGGGCAGGGGCAGGACCTCAATGTGGAGGGAGAAGGTGAACCCAGAAGGGAGTGACAAAGGTTCGAGGGAAACGCTCATCAACTGGAGGCGGTACTGATGGCAACAAGCAGGATCTTTCGGACACAGCTACAAGCCCGGTAAAGCCAAGTGCACATGACAAAGCCGGGGCTTCAGCTACCGAGGAGTCAATGGCAGAAGGCAATAGAGGTGTCCCACCTCCTCCACCGGTGTACCTATCACCAAGAGAGAAGAAGAGGGCGAAGAGACTTTTTGAGGAGAAAGTCATCATTGAAGGGGCGGGCTCCCTCGAGGGGCACCGCCAGGCCCGTGGCATCGGGAATGCTACAACAGTTAAAGAGCTTCGCGAGTTCGCGAAGAAATTTGCACCTACTATCCTTTGTATCCTTGAGACTCAGGTGCATAAGTCCCGGGTAGAGGGCTTAAGAAAGACGCTCGGCTATGATAATGTTTTTGCTGTTAGCAGTAGTGGTCGTAGCGGTGGTTTGGGTATCTTTTGGAACAATAATATCAGTGTGTCCTTGTTACCGTATTCACAATATCATATTGATGCGATTGTCTCGGAGGGGGCACTGACCCTTGGAGAATTACTTGTGTTTACGGGGAAGCTCAAGTGGGAGAGAGACATAAGACGTGGGACCTGATCAAGTTTATTAAATCAACGTCGCCCCTCCCTTGGGTATGCATTGGAGATTTTAACGAGGTTTTACATCAATCGGAACATGCAGGTGCACAAGAACGGAGCTCAGCACAAATGGCAGCGTTTAGAGAGGTGGTGGATGTGTGCGGCTTCCTGGACCTCGGTTTCAATGGTCGCTCATGGACTTTCGAGAAGAAAGTTAGCGGGGGAGTTTATTGCCGGTGCGGCTCGATCGGGCATTTGCAACCGAGACCAGGTATCCCGTTTTACCTCGCCAGTGTACAAAATATGTCTGCATCGGCTTCGACCATGCACCAATCTTGCTGACTTGGAGGGCAGCTGAGGGTACAAAGTCTGGACCAAGGCGCCCAAATATGAGGTGATGTGGGAAGAACACGAGTCCTTCTCGTCGTCTCTGTCGGAGTCTTGGCAGAGGGAGCAAGAGTCCAGCTCGATGGAGGAGCTGGGACAAAAGCTGAAGTGTGTTTCGAACAAGCTGAGTAGTTGGGAGAGACATAGCTTTGGTCATGTTGGAAGGGAGCTAAAGAAACTTAAAGAACAATTGGAGAGAATGCAGCAACTCCCTGACCGCACAGGACCTTCTCACGTCGAGCTTAAGACGGTGGAGAAGATTAATGAGCTGCACCACAGGGAGGAGTTGATGTGGAGACAACGATCAAAGAGTGCAATGGCTGTCGCCAGGAGATAAGAACACTTGGTTTTTCACCTCCGAGCCAGCCAGAGAAGGAGGAAAAATATGATTAAAAGCTCAAGAAACCGAACGGTGATGTGACTTCTGATGTAAATGAGATGAGTGAGTTAACAACATCTTTTTATAAAAACCTCTATGCATCAGAAGGTGTTAGCAACATTGAAGAGGTGATGTGTACAGTCCCTGTTAAGGTAACGCAGGAGATGAATGAGGCTCTTATTGCGCCTTTTTGAGAAGGAAGTAAAGGAGGCCCTCTTTCGGATGATGTTTCGACTAAGGCCCCCGGACCGACAGGTTTCACCGCCCACTTTTTCCAAAGATCATTGGGAACCGTGTAAGAAGGAGGTCACCTCACTGCCTTGGGAGTCCTTAGCGGCAAAGATGATCCAACGGTCATTAATGATACGATCATAGTACTTATTCCGAAAGTGGCGAGACCGAGGAGCCGACGTTTTAGCCAATCGGTCTATGCAATGTTATTTACAAGATTGTTTTCAAAGCCGTAGCAAACAGATTGAAGGTGGTGCTACCCGAGATAATATCGAGGAACAATCGGCTTTCGTCCCCGGAGGCTCATAAATCGATAATATCATTATCGCTACGAATGTTTGCATTTTATGAAGAAGGTGAAGCCAATAGAACAAAGGTGTTGTGCTCAAACTCGACATGAAAAAAAGCCTACGACCGAGTTGAGTGGCAATATCTTCAGGCTATTATGTTAAAACTGGTTTTCACCAGCTTTTGGGTTCATCTAATCATGAGGTTAGTTACATCGGTCTCCTTCTCGCTTATGCTAACGGTAACTATTTGGAGAATTTCAAACCATCCAGAGGCATTCGCCAGTGGAGATCCAATCTCTCCATATTTGTTTCGATAGCAGCAGAGGGCCTTTCGTGCCTTTTAAATTCTCGAGTTCAGTCATCGGCTCCAAAGGAATTAAGGTTGCACCATCGACTCCGATGGTTAGCCACCTTCTCTTTGCGCATGATAGCCTGCTGTTTTTTTAGTGCTAATACAGAGAGTGCGGTGGTGGTAAAAGATGCTTTGCGAAATATTGTGATGCTTCGGGGCAGCAGATAAATGAGCAAAAGTCGCCTATACATTTTGCCAAGAAGTGTCAACAGTGATCGAGATGACATTAAACTAGTGCTAAATGTTCATAATGAATGCATTAGTGAAAAGTACTTGGGAATGCCTTCGAGACGTTGGCTCGTCAACAAATGGGGCTTTCAAATTCCTCAAGGACAGAGTATGGAGCAAGATGGATGGAACAATGCTTGTCCGGAGGCAAAGAAATTCTTATCAAGTCGCTTGTTCAAGCAATCCCTACTTACTCCATGGCTTGTTTCAGTTACCGAGGGGCCTCTGCAACCACTTGACAAGTTTAGTGAGGAACTTTTGGTGGGGCAAGAAGGCGAGAAAGAGAAAAACTTGTTGGGTAGCTTGGGATGATATGATCATGCCTAAACTCGGGTGGATTAGGCTTCGAGATTTTGAGATGTTCAATTTGGCTCTTTTAGCGAAGCAAGCATGGCGGGTTCTTTTGGATCCGACACCCCGAGTGCAAGGATTCGAAGGCGCTGTACTTCCCTCGTGAAGATTTCTTGGAGGCCGGGCTTGGTTCTTCACCTTCTAAGATCCGGGCGGTCTATCCTTGATGGGAGAGAAGTGCTCAAGTTGGGCTTGATCGGGAGAATTGGCACAGTGAGGATACTCTAATTTGGAAGATGGATTGGGTTCCAACCGATATAGCTTACGAAGGCCGGTTTCATGCACGAGATCCTAATCCACCTCAACGGGTTAGTGAGCTGATTGATCAATCAACAAAGTCTTGGGACCTGGCTAAATTGCAGCGGTACTTTTCACCGCTGGATGTTGATGCTATTCAAACATCCCACTAAGCTTCGAGACCAAACCGACTTCCGGCTTGGCATTATGAGAAGACCGGGTCTCTTTTCGGTTCGTTCAAAGATATAGGATGCTTAGTCATAGGCGTATGCTGTCCGAAAATGCAGCAATATCTAATAAGAAGAAAGCGGAGGATGAATGGAGAACATTATGGCAGGTTAAGGTCCCTCCGAAAGTTAGTATGTTTCTGTGGAGGCTGTCAAAGAGTTCCCTACCATCAGCAGATGTGCTCCATCATAGAAATATGGCTGACCATGGGAGCTGCTCCATTTGTGGAGCTAACGATTCTTGGAAACATTCTCTATTAGAATGTCACATGGCTAAGTGCGTTTGGGCCTTGGAAAAAGAGGAGACAAGAAATTCCTAAGTGAACTCCAAGATAATGACCCCAAAGGATGGTCGGCAAGTGTTTTTGAAACCTTGTCTCACACTGATGTTGTGCGAGTTGCGGTGACTCTTTGGGCAATATGGTATGCTCGAAGGAAGGTGATTCATGAAACTTTATTCCAAAGCCCGCTCTCAACGCATTCTTTCATAACAAGGTATTGTGATGAGTTGCAATCTATTCAGCCAACAAGAAACATGAGAACTAGTACCCAAAGTGCCCAAAGATAGAGGAGATCGAAGATGGATATCACCGGGGACTGGTTTTATGAAAGTAAATGTGGATGCCGCTCTATCAAAAAATGCTAAAAGGGTTCTTTCGCAGGCGATTGCAAGAGATCGAGGGGGTAACTTCCTTGGAGCGTCGGACTTGTGATCGATGGGATCTCTGAACCTGAAATTGCGTAAGTACTCGCCTGCAGAGAAGGCCTTGACCTTGCTAGAGCGATTTGGTGCTTTGTCATCGTTCAAGCTTGCCTCGGATTGTGCAAATGTCATCAAAAGTTTGCAGGGATCGGGAATGGGATTGTATGGGCAAATTGTCAAAGAAATCAAGATCAGATCAAATGACTTCACGGCTGCTGTTTTTGTTCACAAGAATAGGAGTTCCAATGTTGATGCTCATGTAATTGCTAGGACTTCGACGCCGGATGGCGTTTGTAATTCAAGAAACCATGCTATATGAATAAAGCTTTGGTTTTGCCTCAAAAAAAAAAAATATATTAAAGTAGAGCTTCTTGGAGATAACGTGACCTCCTACTCAAGTGTTCTGCCTTTCTGCTCCTTTCCTTCTATTCCCATTCTATCTGCCATTCTTCCTACCCCGATCCAAAGATACTCTAACAACCTCGACATCGATCCTACTCATCCGCAATCGTGTTGAGATCCCGTGTATCCATTAATTGATTCATTGATAGCGCCTGTGTTTGATCAAGAGTTCCCGGGCAACCCAAGAAGCCGCTTCATTCGTCACCGACCCTCGTACTTCCTAGGCCGCTTCTTGTTGTTGTGTGGCGATCCTTCTCGATCCGCCCCTCGCGTGTCCGCCACCACCTCCAACCCATAACCAACTCATGCTAGTTTTGTCACTAAACAAGTCCCTAGCTTGTTTTACTCCCCGTCGAAATCAACAAGGTAAGGGTCAACCTAGTAGTTCAACAACCAAACCAAATCCACAACAATCCATTTACATTATACTACACTTAAAAAACCAAACGAATCCAAACCATTGACTCATTCGGCCCAAATCATTACAAACCATTTAGCTATTTTTTATTTCAAAACTAACAAAACTAGTTCATTTCTCTAATTTTAGAGTCCAACTTTGAACATGGACCCCACATATAGATCCGCTTCACCGATTTGTACTGAGTAGCGAACCGGTCATATTAAGGCATCTCAAAGAAATTTCGGTCAAATCGCTAAAATTTTATAATGTAAACGCGAGTTTTTAATTCTAAGGTCCGGCTCTGGACGTGGGTCTTGCAAATCAAAAAAAAAAATTGACGAAAACATTTTATATATTAAGCAGCCATATTACAAAACGATCCTTCAAAGAAGGTCTTATTACAAGAAGGTCATTTGACTCGAAAGCAAATGAGATTCCACCTAGATTCAGCCAAAGAAGAACACGCCGGCGGTGAGTCGAGATGTCACCGGGCGAACAACCGGGTGGAGAGACCGCGCCTTTGCGCCGGGTTGTAGGGGGGCAACCGAGATGCCGAGGAAGATCACACCGAGCGATCGGCCGTGTGTGGAGGCTTCGTCACCGCCGGTAAATGGATCTCGAAATCGATTCCCCTAAGTGGAGGCGTGTTCTTTTCCGACCTTCTCTCAATGGATGCTTGCCGAGGCGGCCACGGATCCAAGATGTAGAGGTTGCTTGATCTCGTGATGAAGAGGAGCGGCGGGGGGTGGCAATCGGTGGCGAGCGTGGGGGCAATGGAGTGGGGACTCCAGCAGCAGAGGGAGGGAGCGGGCGGAGGAGGAGCTGCTGGAGGTTGCGGCAGAGCGGGGGTTTTTTTTACAACATACCTGCGTTGTGAGGTCAACGGCGACGAGGAAGCCGGAGAAGGCCCCGGGAACGACGAAGACGACAGCCGCTTGATGCAGGAAGCGCTGACCACATCGGGTAGGGGGCCATAAAGGCACTGAATAAAACTAGATACAACCTACTACTAGCTAATCGGAGGCGGACGGGAGGGGGTGGTTGGGAGGCGTGCGGGGAGGGCCGGTTCGCTTTTGCTTCCTTCCGAAGGAAGGTTTTCTTGCATATCAATTTGACTTCACCAAATTGCACAGAGTAGCGGACCGTCATATTAAGCCATCTCAAGCAAATTTCGGTCAAATCCGCTAAAATTTTATAGTGTGAACGCAAGCTTTTAATTGTAGGGTCTCGCTTTGGACATGGGTCCCACATATCGATTTGGCTTCGCCCGATTTGCACGGAGTAGCGGACTATCATATTAAGGCATGTTCAAAGAAATTTCAATCAAATCGCTAAAATTTTGTAGTGTGAACGCGAGCTTTTAATTCTACGGTCCAGTCTAGACGTGGGTCCCACATATCGATTTGGCTTCACCCACTATCATATTAAGGCATCTTTAGCAAATTTCTATGAACTCCACTAAAATTTTAATTTCAAGGTACGATTTTTAACCAAACTTATATTACGCAAAGCTATTATGTTATTAAACTGTTTCTCATCCTTTAAAACTACTAAACCAAACCAAACCAAACCATTATAGATGTCAAACCATTTTGAACCAAGCCAAGTTGAACCACATGTAAAACCAAACCAAAAAAACAGTACGAACCAAACCATTACCAGGTTAAGTAAAGGGTGCCTTTCAACCGAATTAAATGTTGAGAGATCGGTAAGGCTAGTGGCCGATGTCCGGCGCGCCCGTCCCATCCCCCATGCATATGTTGCACCCGGGCTGAAGTGAGGAGCAAGCGGCGCAAGTAATGCATGTTAGGAAGTGACCCTCGCGATGCCCCGGTAGCCCCTTTGGCCCCGCTCTACAACCGTAAACCTACCGATAAGTGAATCCTCAAACACGACCTGCATTACCCGGGACACCGGCGCGCGCGCGAAACCCCTTGCCCGCAATCCTCTACCTTCGCAAGGACAATTTGCTCGCCGCATGATTGCCGCCGACGATGCAACAGTCCCTCAAGGCCTCTAACTTTTTTCTTTAGTGAACTATGCGGGGCGATCAAGTTGTCAAAATCGGTCCCAAGGCCCAACCCTTGCAAAGAGAATGGTACGGTGCATCCAAAGGATGGGTCGGCCTCGAATATGGATTGAAGGATCAACCCTTGCAAGAACAGAGTGACAAAGTGAAATCTCATGTTTGGTTTTGAAAATTGATGACACACTTGTGGATTAATCCTTTGCTCTAAGTGTATGACTTAAGATAGGATTAGGTGGATGACAAGGAGCATGATGATCATGAACATGGACAATGCTCTCGGTGGACTTGTTGGATCGCCAAGCTCGATGATCGGCTTGAGAGGAACCCGGAGATCAAGGCAAAGGTATCTTGATAGGGTTTTCCTTTTAGTGATCAAGACACGATAGAGCGTGTGATCACATTATAGGATAGATAGCCGACTATCAAGAGGGGATGCCGCGACAATCCTTTGGTGAAGTGCTTCTAGGTCCAATTGACTTGCATATTGCATTTAGGACAATGAGAGCACTAACTTCGATCTTGCCTAACTTATCGCTGAGCTAACATGCATGATAACGTGATCATCTTGGACGTGTTGGCAACCCATGGCAAGAGACGGCAAGTTTGAAGCAAAGAGCAAAGAAAAAGATGAAGAAGTCGCCGCCTCGGGGTGACCGGACGCGCCGGGCCCGACCGGACGCACATCCGGCCGTGGTTCGGGCCAAGGCGTCTAGCGTAGAGCTCTCCCGCAAGCGCGATTTGACCGACGCCGACCGTAACCTGGACCGAAGCGCCGACGGACGCCGGAGGAGGCCGCTAGCCGTGGCCCGCTTGTCGGTAGTGAACGGAAGCATCGGTCGGACCCGTGGACCGGACTCATCGGGTGAGTCCGGCCGGTCTTGTCGGCCGGCGCAGAGTGCACATTTTGAAGGCAACGGCTCTTTTCTTTGGAGGAGGCTATATATATGGGTTTGCCCGGTTGCAAGCCCTCTCTTGCACATTTACACACTCTAACTTGCTTGTGAGCATTTGAGACTCCTCTCCACTC
This sequence comes from Hyparrhenia diplandra, assembly GCA_015847255.1. Lineage (NCBI taxonomy): Eukaryota > Viridiplantae > Streptophyta > Magnoliopsida > Poales > Poaceae > Hyparrhenia > Hyparrhenia diplandra. The sequence goes on along the minus strand of JADLZK010002174.1, from coordinate 106,780 downwards.
ATCTCTCCATCCATAACTCGAATTCTTGGTGAGATTGAGAGTGATAGAAGTGCATTGCATTGGTGATTGCATCTAGAGGCACTTCATCCTTAGAGAAGCCGCGGGATCTTGTTTCTCTTGGGAATTTGCTTGGTTCCCTAGCTGCTTGGAGCAAGAGGCGGTGTTGAGCTCGATTGAGCTTGTTCGAGGCCACACCGTGGACTTGTGAGGGGTTGAGCCTTACCCCGCTGGGAGGTATGCGAAAAAAGGCATCACTAGTGGATTGCTCGTGGCTTGTTGGACCCTCTCTTGTGATTGTTTGCTTGAGCTCCCACCGGGATTTGGCACCGCCATTAAAAACAGCAACCGTCAAGTGAGTGTGTCGCCACAACGAGGACTAGCGTGCCGCAAGCAATCGAACCTCGGTAAAAATCATCGTGTCAATTGTGTGCTTGCTCGTTGGAGATTTCATATTGATCACGGTGATTGGCTTCCACCTCTACACTTTTTGACCAAACCGGCCTGGGAGCCCCGACCTCTTTTTTTTTTAAATGAAAGAATGAGTACAAAGAAGATTAAATTACAAGGCAACCAGTGCCCAAAACAAAAAAAGGAAGATCAAAAATTACATATGACTATCTCTCCAGAAGTAAGTCTAGTAATTCTAGAAGGCTTGGCCTTGATACAAACCAGCCAAATTCATGCTTAAAGATTCTTTTCCATTCATCCACTTCTCGTACGACCATTTTGAAAGATGATAGCATTCCCGATTTTCCAAATGGACCAACAGTACGAATAACAATTTCTCTGAATATAACATTGTTGAAATCTCCTTTGGCTTTGAGAAACATTTGCATTGGGTTCAAGTTATTGTCCCATGAGATATCCACATGCTCCCAACATTCCTTACTTGAAAGGACATTGGAAGAATAGATGAAGATAGGTTTCTTCCATTCCTAGATTACAGAAACACAGTCATAGCTTGCAAGAGTCATGGTTTTCCTTTTTAGCATATTTCTGGTATTTAACCTGCCCCTTACTAATAGCCGAAGAAGAATTTCTGTTTCAAGGTTGCCGCCACCCAAATCCATTTATAAATGGGGAGGCCGGTGATTGATCGATCCAAGGATTTGTAAGCCTTCTTGCCGCTATAAAATGTAATTCCCCTATTTGTAGATCCATGAATCATTCCGAGTCTCATCAAGTCAAGATTCTCGTAGAATGGAGTTAAGTTCTTGCAGCTTGAAGACGGCAATTTGTGAAAGAGTTGGGCTGAATATCCTCTCGAAAAAGTTTGATTCATGTAAAACCCGATGCAACATTTAGGTTTCCCCGGTGTAAGAGAAAAGCCGTGGGAATCTATCCTTCAAAGCCTGATCTATCCAGATGTTCGACCGTAGAGAAACAGAGTTTCCTCTCCTTGGAGTACAGCTTACTCAACTCTTTATATTTACCAAGAGTTTCAACACATCCTTCCACCGAATGAACCCGATGGTGTTCTATCATGAGGAGGGTTTTCACCATTTGAATATAGCCGACTCCAAGTAAGCTTGACCCATGGAATGTCTCGCATTGTTATAAAATTTATCCAGTGCTTAATCAATAGTGCATCGTTTTGTTATTGGATATCAATAATGCCTAGACCACCTTGTTCTTTGGATTTACAGGCTTCTTCCCAAGCAACCAGGCACCTCCCTCTTAAGTTTGCCTCTCCTTTTCCCCATAGACAATTCATTCAAGTGATCAATGTGTTTAACCACCATAGGTGGTAGTTTTAAACTGCACATATAGAAGGTTGGTAAGGCTGAAAAAAAACAGAGTTTACCGTAATTAACCTTCCATTATAAGATAGTAACCTCACCGACACGACAGCCTTCTTTCCATTCTACTAATAAGAGGAGAGAAGTCTTCAACAAGGGGTCTTGTTGTGCCCAAGGGCAGCCCCGCATAAGTAAAGGGCATAGATCCAATCTGACATCCCAAAGAAGTTGCTAAATCTTGTGTTTTTGTGGAGCTGACATTTATTGGTACCATGCTAGATTTACTGTAATTGACTAGAAGCCCTGAGGAGTCAGAGAAAGACTTTAAGAGGTCTTTTAGATGTAGAATTGAGGCATCATCTCGCAGGTAAGACTAGTAAGGTATCATCAAAGATATTGGACTATTGGATAGTCACCCAAAAAATTATTATCCAAGGGATGGTTGATAGCACCATCATGCCAGCTTTATTTATCATGGTTTGCAAGAGATCGCCAGCCTAGACAAAGAGAAGAGGTGAGAGGGGGTCTCCTTGTCTGACTCCTCTTAAGCAATTGAAGTTTTTCCCCGAATACCATTTAGAATAACCGATGAACTTCCACTAGAGAGAATGTTTGTAACCCAATTTTGCCATTTGTTGGAGAATCCTTTATGTTTCGTAACTTCTATAATGAATTGATGCTCAATTTTGTCAAATGCTTTTTCAAAGTCCAACTTGAGAATAATGATCTCCTTTTTGAATGATGACACATATGCAAGTAAACCGAAATGCCCAGGCTAGACAATCTTGAATTGTTCTCGCTTTTATGAAGCCATACTGGTTTTCATGAATGATTTTCGAATTACTCGATTGTAACCTTACCGATGATCTTTGTAATGCATTTCATGGAATAGTTGGTCAAAGATATTGGTCTAAAGTCGCTTACGCCTCGGATTTTCCTTTTTGGGTATCGTGGCTATGTAAGAAGAGTTGATACTTTTAGATTACAGTTGTTATTGCAGAAATCCTCGAAAAAGCCTTCGATATCACTTTCCATAATATGCCAACACTTTTTAATAAAGAGCCCATTAAATCCATCGTGCCTAGGAGCATGGTGGGTCGGGTAGATCTTTAATAATCATTTGAATTTCTGAATTGTCAAGTCATCATCCAGGGATGACAAGTCGGTTGGGACTAAAAGATCTTCAAGATCACAAGTCAGACCATTGAAATTGCATACTCCCATTCTATCCTTAAATGATAAACATAGCAGGTTTGCCTTCTCGCTCATGGTCGATCCGATTGCCCCGGGCTGTCCGTATGAAACTATGAAGTTCTTCTTGTGAGAAATAGTGGCCATGAGGTGAAAAAAGCTTGTATTTTCATCTCCAAATTTGACCCACCTGATGGTATTCCTTTGCTTCCAAAAGATTTCTTCTTTTGATTCCAGAAAGATTGGCCAGTGAGATTTTACGAGATCCGAAAGCGATTCTAATAAAGATAGAGTTCTCTCGCTCTTCAAGACCATCTAGGAGTTGAAGAACCCAATTATCTGTTATGAATAAGCTTTCCAAGATTAGATAGTGATTTACTCCACTGCCTTAAACCAGCTCTAACATGCTTCAACTTTACTTGATAGGTGTTTCACCGAATTGGCATAATGTGGTGAGTTGTCTTCCACCTCTACACTCCACCGCCGGTATATCGATCACTCTCTCTAGCATTTACATTGATATACTTGTGTAGAATTGCCTAGGTTGTTTAGTTGCTTACCTTGCTAGAATTGTGTAGCTCCTAGTTGTTGTTCTAGTTAGAATCTCTTGTCCACCTAGGAGTAAATTAGCGACATAGCCTTTGTTGTGTTTAGAGACAATAGAATTGACTTGTGGCTTGCTTAGCTAGTTTGTTGCATCGCATATTTAGCTTCGCCACCTTATTGTCTAACTCGGTTGTTTAAGTGTTATTGCAAGAAATTTTAATAGGCTATTCACCCCTCCCCCCCTCTAGCCAATAGGACCTTTCGACAGCCCGTCAACACCTCACTTGGGCGCATCGACCTCGTAAAACCCGGGGCGACGTCCGGAGCAGGGGCCAAGGCGCCTAAGGGTGCCTAAGGGTTTTGTAGTGCTTTTATCGGCTTACCCCTCATCGGGTGATTATACCGTATTGCCTCTCGTGAGGGCCCACACTCGGCCTTCGGTGTGCTTGTACCCTAGTGTAAAACATAAACCAACCCTTGGTCTTCCCTATAAATACTGGGGAACAACACCATACAAGGGATGGTTGTTGGCCCTATTCACCGCCAATTAATTGAAACATTGACTCGTTGTTGTATCTTGCCCTCGAACATTTCATTCCTTCCCTATGGTAAGCCCTCACCCCTCTCCCCGGCAATCCTAACGAGGGTAGAGGGGTAAGAGTGAACCCCCACAGGGCACGTGACAAAAGGGACCGAGGAGCATGCGAGCGAGCGCAAAGGCGGGTTGAGGTAGGTGGAGGGGGGTTGAGGTAGGTGGAGGGAGAAGCAATGAGGCGGATCGACGAAGCATGGCGTCCAAATTGGGCAGATGCCCCGTGTTTGGTCGAAAACCGAGCGAAGACATGAATAAAATAATGTAATGCAAGAGACGATGCACACATATTCGAGAACCACATATTTCATTAATTCTTTCTTGAATATACAAAATACATGATCAACGGAAAAAATTGTTCTTCCGTCTTCTCGCGCCATGCTTAAGGAGAGGTCTGAATTGTAGGAAAATTGTGTAGTTCACGCCGATTCCCGGGCCTTTGTTGGGCGCGACCGGTTAATTACTTCCACAAGACGAGCTTGCGTAAAACCTCCGATTAAGCCGCTTTTGGTCGCCATTTGATTGATCGTCGTCCACCATATGCGATATACGGCGTAGTAATAATATGGGTGGCTTTATGCCGCCGAAGCTTGGTCGTGACATCGCTAAGCCCAACAGCCTGTGGGCAAGCATTATCCACAGAGACATCCTCCCTTCTAGTTACACTTGTATTATCAGTAAAGACATGATTGTGACCCATTTTACAAAGTTGTGAAATGGATAACAAATTGTACTTATTATCAAATCAACAAGTAAAACATTAGAAATTGTATGAAGCAAATAGAATGATTAAAAGATTTTTCAAAAAAAAAAAAAATGAATAAAACAACGCTTAACATGTTCCTTGTAAAAAAACCGTGTCATCACTTGCGTCGTTTTTGGTAATAACAGCAATAAGCACCTACCAAAAGTCCTCGAGGACAAGAAGACTGTCCTCTCAAGTTGTTATTAGTTTCAAACTTCCTTCAGTTTGAGGTTGTTTTTATTAGTAGAGACTGTAATAGGGCTGCTCACGAGCTAGCCTCTCTGGGTCACTTATGTAATGATGAGGGGGAGGAGGTGGTCACCAACTCCTTGCCTGGAAAAAATTGCTGTAATTGTCGCTAATGATATGTTAGCTAATGAGTAATGAAGGGAAACCCTGTTTCAAAAAGAAAAAAAAAGGACAAGAAGATTGCCACCTGTTTTTGACCATTTACCCCATTGGTAACTGAGCGTGCATGTTGTAATTTTTTTTTTAAAAAAAAAGCTCGACGTCACCAGATAAGCCTAGTCACATAGCCATCGGTGTTAGATTAAGGAATATTATCATGAACAGGTGCGGTGATAATGCTTGCGAGGGGGACCCACCGAGCCCAGCGAGGCAAGAGATGGCGTGCGGCAACAAAATATCATTAGCTGCATATTATTGCCCCATTCTTATGATTGGACTTCTTCGACACTAATTTAGTGAATGTACCGTGCTAAGTGAACCCTTTTGAGACCACAATTAAAATCTAATTTTTCAAACAACAGAAACAAAGTTCAAATAAAATCATTAAACGTACGTATTACACTACCAACACTACATATACATCTCACTAACATTCTAAACTATTTATTCCTCCTCCAGGAATCCACCTAGATTACTCAGTGCATCCCAAAAAATCATTAAATGTGCTTTTCTTAAATTCCCTTTTCTTTTGAAATGATTAAATGTGCTTTTTCTGGATGCTGATTTACTTGTGAGAAAGGCCATCAATAACACATCATAGGAGTCGACATCAACAATTAGTCGTTGGTGTGCACCAAGCCTAACCTTCTTTTGTTTTGGGAAAGCACCAAGCCTAACCTTCAACAAGAAAATGATTGACACATTTGGCCCTTTCTTGCATATGATTGGAATCCCCTGCCCTCTACTATAGGCTACTACTCCTCCTCTTTCATCAGCAAAATAATGCTGCTACAAGTACCAACACCTTCATTCTTGAGTCTTACAATAAAATGTGGCTGTAGTAGTCGGTTCACGACCCATTCTGCCATGTCCATCCCCTATATATGTATATTCTTTTCAGCCTAGTGGAAGCCCACCTTTGCTTGTTTGGTGAACGCCTTGCTTTTCACCAGAAACCGAAAATGGCAGCCTGGATCCCTTGCCATCGTCACCCTTCTTCCTCCTCCTCCATGGCCATGATCTGCCCAAGGTCATCCACGAGGCAGTCATCATTCAGTTTCAGGACCTCTGCTCATGGCAGCAGCTCTTCACCACACCTCTCCTTTACTGCTGTGACAGACAAGAAGGTTCAGGTATGTGTGTCGCAGTAGCTCTTCATTCACATGCAGGAGTTGTATGCATAGAGGCTCTCCAACTAATCTGTTCCTGTGATGATTCACAGGTGTTTGAGGACCAGTTGAGAGGGATCGTATGCTACAGAGATGAGAACGGAGAGATGATCTGTGAGGGGTACGATGAAGGCCCAAGGCTCGGAATGCGGTTGCCAGAGAAGGCCTCCTTCCCATGGTGAGCATCTGAACTGAATTTCTTGGATCGTCTTTGTTCTTGTTGGGTTAGCAAGGATCAGCAATGGTCGATGTCTAATGAGAATTTTGCCGTGTTCAATTGATCCTCCTTATGCTATGATTTTGGTGAAATTCTAGGCCTGTGGGGGTTCGGGTCACTGATTTCATCCAGCTAGCGACGCTCCAGGTTTTCGAGGACGTCGATGTTCTTCAGCTCAGGAGTGACCAGAAGAGGCAGCTCTGAGCAAGGAACTAATCATGTAAGGATAGTAGTGTACTACAATGATGATGATATGCAAGAATAATGTGTGATATTGCACTTAGTTGCTCATATTTGCTCGTCATATTCGGTTCAGCGTTTTGGGTTTCACAAAAGGGGTAAAACGATTATTGTTCTCTCTGAGGGCGACTTATTTGTTTGTACATAATCACTTACTGCAAGGATAAGATTGTTTAAAGCACAACTTTTATGTGCATATAAAGTGAGAAAAGGAGATCTGAATATTTGATCAGAGTACCGCAGGGCGAATTTTGGCCTATTTATCAGGGTCCCCTGATCCAGATAAAATCTGCAAGGTTTTTAGTAAAACACCACTAGGACTTGAGAAAATTCATGTCATGTAATCAAGTTGATCCTAAGGATGTTCTCGGCTGAATTCGGACCTCATTTATGGAACAAGCTTATTGGATTGCAGCAGTGCACAGTTGCATCTGGCCACAATGGTGACCTCTGTTGCTCATCTGACTCTGAATCTCACTTGTGTTTGTACCAATGCGTTTGAGGGGATTCAGCTTCAGCCGGCAACAACAAGATGGAAACATAGAAACAGGATAGCTGAAAGAAAGGTTATGAGTGTTGGTTGATGACCAGAATGGATGGCAGAATATGCTGTCCATTGTTAATTCCAGGCTCACATGTGGGGCCATGTGGCCATGTGAGCCTCAAGCTGGAGGAGGGCTGCTTTGTGAATGTCGACATCGTTGGAAACATCAGTGGGGCAGTGGATCATCTCATTGTCCTTTCATACCTTGTCAGCTAGCATCAATTATATAGTATGAGGTTCAAGAAGAAAGTCCTTTTGGACTTTAGCAGAGACTGGACTTCCCAAATTTTGCCGCAATTCCATTCTTTAGCCACTGAAACGAAGGTAATTATGCAGAAACACGTATAAAACCAAATCCTGTTTGGAACTTATAACTTCACTGATACTATACAGTTTCCCTGGGGTTGTGAAATTTTTCATGCGCTCCAAAGGAACCTTACTGAATTCCTGAATGCTTAATTTCATAACAAAACATCGATTCCTAAGGGAATCACAAGCTGCAAACAGAACAGGGCATGACAACTTTACAATGGATACAAATGCAGCCAAACAAAATTTGCAGAGCTTACACGAGGAGACGAACTTACTGACGATGGGTATGCATACGCATATAGCTTACATGATCACTTGTGGCTCGCGGCTGCATTTTCTTGAGATTTGCAGAGAGCAAGGATTAATGTAATCAGACAGATCAGACGTCGCCATCGGCTTAAAATGTAATCAGATCAGACGTCGTCGTCGTAGGGGAAGGAGGTGGCGCCCAGCCACTCGTCACCGTAGATAAAGTTCTCGACGGTGAACTGGGCCGCCTCGTCATACTCCATCTGCCTTACTCCAGCCCAATCCACACGGCCTTCCGTCTCCGCCCCCGGCCCATCATTCCCATACTCACCGAAATAGACGGTGTCCCCGCGTCCAGGCTCCGCGCCCGGCCACGCGACCCACCCTTCCCCGTCCACGACCTGGCCCAGGTACGAGTCCATGACCACGGCGCGCGCGTACTTACCCCACGGCCGGCCCAGGAACACGCGCGTTCCAGCGGGCATCGCCGCGGCGTCGTCGGCGGAGACGGAGACGGTGCAGTGGTGCATCGCGATGCCGGTGTCCTCGTTGGGGTCACCGCGTCCGTGCGCCGTGAGCACGACGGACTGGCCGGGCACGGGGGCCCTGGCGAGGAGCGCGCAGCCCTGGAGCACGGCGGCCGCGTCGCCGAAGACGACGTCGACGGTGCCGGACACGGCGCACTCGCGGTAGAAGTGCCGGAACGAGTGCGCGTACAGCGCGTCCTGGTGGCCCTCCACGCCGCAGCGGTACAGCGCGGACAGGTCCGCGTTCACACGCAGCGCCACCGCTTGCCCATTGCCCGCGCCCGCCGTGTTGCGGAACGTGACGTCGCGCGCCAGGAAACCCTCGCCGGAGACACCTGCATGTATGCATGTCAATCACATGTGCACATTTTACAGAGAGTTTTCGTGCGTGTCGTCGGCACAATAGATGAGATCTTGGACTAGTCCCTGCATCATGTAGTATAGCACCAGTGCAGTTCATGGACATGGCCAGAATGAAAGCTATTTCATTTGTCGAATTATTGGCGTGGTGGCAGAAGCTGTTTTGTCACCGAGCACCTCATCGTCGAATTGGCAAGATGCCATGAGATCGATGGCAGTCGGTTAAGAGCAGCCAAATATCTTGACTAGTCACAGCCAGATCCACGTCTAAGGTGATAGTGATACAACCTCTGCATGTATGTCCATGGACCATGGCCATTGGCCTGTACCGCGCCGGATCTTAGTGCCAACCGACGGCAGGATCGAGCCGGCTAGATTGCAGAGCTAGTACTATCTAGGAGCACATGCACGTGATCAGTTGGCCAAATATCTGCGTCAAACCTAGCATGCCCACCAGGCCACCATGGAGTATCATGTAAAACTATCGATCGGGCCTACATCTCTCACATTATCTGCGACTCTGAGCTGAGTCTGTGACAACCTGAAGACAATGAACGTCCTGCTAACGTGTCCACCATGTGTGTGTATCAGTGCATGCACGATTGCACGGACGGATCAGCGAATGCAGCAGATAGACCCCCAGCCCCTGCAGGGGGTGCATTGCATCGGTGGATAGCAACAAAGCTCACTGCATGCCAGTCTCTGACGACACAGCCACAGCCCACGCTGCATGGGGTACTGCCATACTCGTGTGTGGCAACTACCAAGAGATGCTTAGCACATCTTGCGAGGTGAATATCCGGTTCGTTCGTACGTGTAAATAAATCGTACGTGTAAAGAGGTCAATGTTGATTTGATTACCGAAAGTGGCCGTGCGAAAGGTGGTCCATCCGTCGGCGGCGCTGCGGCTGCCGGTGATGACCGTCGTGTCGCGCCCTTCGCCGACCAGGGCGATGTTCCTCTTGTACAGCGGAACCTCCACGTTCTCCTCGTACGTCCCGGCCTTCACGTGGATCACCGTCCTCGTCTCGCTGTTGTTCGGCGCCGCCGCCACCGCCTCCCCCACGGTCCGGAAGTTCCCCGTCCCATCCTTCGCCACAGTCAGCACCGTCGCCGCCGCCGGCTGCCCTGTGTTCCCATCCCCGTTACTGTCGTCGTCGTCGTCGCCGCCGACGCTGATCCCGTCGTCATCGTCGTCGTCGTCCTGGAGCAACCGCCGGTTGTGAACTGTCTTGGCCACCGCGTCCACGAAGCCGCCAGCATCAGACACGCCGCCGCCGCCGCGCCGCGCGCGACGAGGGCGAGCGAGTTGGAGACGTGCTCGTAGGCGTCGTCGAGGGACGCGCGGAGGCCACCGAGCCACGGGCCGGCCGACGCGCCGGCGAGCCCGTCGAGGCAGGTGGCCTTGTTGGTGAGCGCGGCCGCGATGTGGGCGCGCACGGACGGGAGGCCGCCCTCGCCGGGCGCCGCGAGCAGCGACGCGGAGCGCGAGAGCGAGGCCAGCGTGGCGGCGTGGAGCTCCTGGCAGTCCTGCGCGGCGCCGCGGCGGAGCGACGAGGCGCCCACGGGCGGCGCGGAGAGAGCGGAGAGCGCCGGGGAGAGCGACGACAGCGCCGACTCCGCCCCGTGGAGGGACGCCAGCAAGACGGAGAGCACGTTCGGCGGGAGGAGCTGTACGGAGACAGCGGACGCCTCGACCACCTTCGCGCCGTCAAGGTGGGAGGCTACGGCCGCCAGGCAGGACACCGGGTGCGGCGTCGTGTGGCAGATGGCGTGGTGGACGGTGTCGGACGGAGGGCTGCTGGCGCCTGCCGCCGCGGCGGTCTTTTTGGGCATTCTTGCTCCGCCGGTGTGGTGGCGCTGGCTCTTGTGACCGTGGTGGCATTGAGTTGTGCCGGCGGTGGTGAGGAGAAGGATGGCGAGGAGGAGGAGCGGCGGTGAGAGCGTGACGGGCGCCATGGTTGTGTGAAGCGCGATTGCGAGCTAGTGTGTGGAGTGGAACGGTGGGTGTGGGAGTATATGTACTAGACTAGATACCCGAAGTACTATACATACAAGGTTCAAACATGTGTTGGATCTTATGATACAAAGTTTACTAGTGAACGCGTAGCTTTTCCTATATACACCTAGATTTAATATATAGTATAAATTATTAGAGCAGATACAATAATAGGTTTATAGCTAAACTAATTAATAATTTTGATGATATGGATGAGAGACGAGTAGAGGGAAAAGAGCTTGCTCTTTGCTCTAAAGACCAATTAGACACGGATGGATAAGCATTAGTGGGTCTCATAAATAGGTAAAGAAATTTTGTAGACAAGGAGAAAATAATTATTATGTAGCTTGGCTTTTGTTACTTGACTTAGCCAATAAGTTGGCTTTATTATTAACCATGCTCTTAGATGTGTAACAAAAACCATGTATCTAGAAATGATATATAATATGAAACGTAGAGAGTCATCACATTCTTCTTTCCACATGTTATCTTCTTCATGAGGAAAAATATGGATATATTGTTATTTTCTACTCTCTCCGTTTTACCCCTCCGTCCAAAAAAAAAAATATATCGCTTGAGATTTTTCATACACCATCATGTTTGATCATCCGTCTTATTCAAAAAAGTTTCATAAATATCTTCGATTTTGTTATGACTTAGATGTAGAGATGCTTTAATGTGAATTTATCTATTTTATAATTTACACAAAAAAATTGAATAAGATGAAGCGATCAAACACGATGTTTTAAAGTAAAAAATGACATTAATTTTGGGACGGGAGTACACTATAGTTCGTTTTGACTTTTTTACTCCAAGTTTGACCAATTATCTTATTAAAAAATGTATGTAAACATAGTCAAATTGAAATCATTTTTTGAATAACTTTTGTTAATAAGGTAATCCACAACAAAAAGTAATGATATTTAGCATATAAATTTTTTGAATAAGATGAGTGGTCGAACTTAGGGTAAAAAAAGCTAAACGATGAACCTCCGCTCCAAAATTTTTTGAATAACGAGTATATATATGTGCAAGGGTCAAATTTTTCTATATATACTGACGTGAACGGTGAACCTCCATTCCATATGGAAATTTTTCAATTTCTTTATAACATTGCACATATAGTAGATAGAGAGAAAAAAAAAACAAACGTGACCCTCCGCGTAAACTTCGACGGTCGACATCAAATCCGTACGGTTCCGTCGGCCGGGACGGGACGACATCTGGGGCCCGCTTGGTTGCCCTCCAAAACTTGTCAATCAAAAATTACGGCATTGTCAAATCGATGACGCTTAATTGGTTTCTTGCTATCTAAAAGTTTGATGTGCCAATGGTTCTAACCAAACCGCCAGTAAAGTTTTGCCAACTAATCTAATCTATGTCAATACTTTTACCAAAGTTTTGATAAAGCAACCAAGTGTTATACCAAAATTTTTGCTTAAAAGTTTTGGCAACCAAAAATTTGGCAGACGCCTAATTTTGGCTTGCCATACGCAGATAAAGAAATTTTTTGATCGGAACCAATCAGGCCCCTCATCTCGCGGACGCGTCTACTCCCGCCGCACCGGCGCGAATCTCCAAGCACATCACGCGCCATTAAAATCCCCTCCGAAGAAAAATAAAAATAAAAATAAAAAAAATCCCCACCCATTAGACCACACCACCCGTTGGCTCGGCTTTTGCTTTTCTCCCCTCGCACCGGGGAACGCGGCCGCCGATCCGCTCCCGATCCCTCCCCTCCTCCTTCCCGCCGACTGATCCCACCAAATCCGCGCCGGCGCAGTCCCCGATTCGATTGGCAAGCGCGATTGGCCGGCCGCTCCTGATCAGCGCCGCGGATAGGGCCGGATTTGATTGGATTGGATTGATCCCCACTGTGTTGCCGCGTCCGTGCGTTTCCGGGCGGGCGGGGAGTTATTTAGGGTTTCGGTGGGTGCGGTCGCCGTGTAGGCAGGCAGGCGGGCGGGCAGGGTTTTGCCGGTTTTGCCATGGCGGAGAAGGGCTGCCTCAAGCGGCTTCAGAAGGAGTACCACGCGCTCTGCAAGGTGAGCCAGCTCTGGTTGGATTGGATTGGGGGTCGATTGGTGTACCGCGCTGCTTTGATTCGCCTACGTCGTGACTCGATTTCTAACGGTTGATTTTGGTTTGGCTGGATTATTACAGGAGCCGCCTCCGCAGATCGTGGCTCGCCCGCTGCCCAACGACATATTGGAGTGGCGTGAGTAGCCTCCCTCCGCTCCTGACCCTGCTGCATGCAACTTGTAGATTCGATTCGTCGCCTTTTGGTTGGCTAGTGTTTGCACTGAACCGCGTGTGATTGGCTGAGTGCGCTTGATTTTGTCGGAAACGATGGTGTAGGGGTTACGGTTTAGGCGTATCGCGTAACGCATGCGTACATGTTGTGTTAGCAATCGTTTCGATCGGTTTTGGAAGTTTCTATATATGGGTCGTTGTTCCATGCGTCAGCCCAGTGCGTGCTGCCTAGCGATTTATGGTTTAAAGTTCAAATTGTCGTATGTGAGCACTAGTTCTGTAAAGTTAGCTGAATTGAGTATACTTTCGCATATGTAGACTAGCTCCTGACAGTACTACACTTTAGCAAGATTTGGTTATTAGGCATATAGAAAGTTCAGTGACAAGAATTCTGAACATAGGGAACAGTTGTGTAATTGATCGTTGTTTTGTTTTGAACTTTCAGTCATGGGCATGCACATCAAGGGTTTGCATTCGCTATATTTGTTCAATCAATGGCATGCTTGTGGTACCATATATATTTGATACATTCACTATATTTGTTCAACAATCATTTCAATCATTTGGATATATCTGGTTTAGCTGCACTATTGCCTTATCTAGTCATGTGAGAGATAGTGCTTGTTTTGCTTGTGATACATGGCTCCTTGATTTCCATATGGTTGTTTATATTTATATTTGTGTCACCATCAGGGTTTGCATTGTCTTAACTATAATCATAAAGTGCAACAGTAATAGCCAGAACTGTACATTTGGTGAATCTGGTGATTGCTAGTTGTGTGCATCAACCTGTGCAATGGATCATTACTTTATTAGACATTGAAGGTTCTTGTTGGGCTATTTATGACTTGTTGAGTACCTAGCCTTCAACTTGCCACCTGGTCGATGGCTGATACAAGAAGTGTAGTTTTTAGTTAGTCATTTTACGTAGTATGCTTCAAGGAAAAGAATTATAGTAAATTATGTGATAGATATTCATGTTCATGGTAAGGCTAAAGTTTTGTACTGTTAGTTATTAAGACTTTCTTAGTCTGATTGTTGTGAATTAATAGTAATGGATTAGACATTGTAGGATCTTGGTGGGCTATCAATGTCTAATTGAGCACCATTGATTTCTATTAAAAGCCTGCAACTTGCCTCTTGGATAGGTGATGCTAAAAGTGTATGGTTTTTAGTTAGTCAATCATTTTACCTTGTTTGCTTCAAAGAAATCAATTATGGTAAAGGTAAACTATATGATTGTTATAGGTGTCTAAGGAAAGGTTAAAGTTTTGTATTTTAGTATTTCTGAGGTATGATGACACCTTTGAATTTGATCGGCTTTTTGTCTCATGTATGCCTTGATGCTGAAGCGCCCTTACACATTTGAAGCTTTGTTTTATAGTGTCAATCCATTTGGTTCTTCAGATTGTATTTATAAGACTCTGTATTTGACATGTTATCTTAATGGAATACCAATTTTCTTGCTTTCTTTCAATGCTATATTTGCCAATTTGGTACCGACTTATGTGTTTTTTCTTATTTTAATGCCAGACTATGTACTTGAAGGAAGTAAAGGCACACCCTTTGAAGGTAAATATCATACATACTACACCGCATTATTTACTCAATCAAATATTTGTTTTGTTACTTATAATAATCTCTTAACAATGTTTTTCGCATTCCAATTTCCCACCTACAGGTGGATATTACTATGGGAAGCTCAAATTTCCACGGACTATCCTTTTAAACCTCCAAGTATCAGGTGCAGAAACCTTTAATGTTGTAGTACATACTGTTTACGTTTTCATGGCATGTTGCTTCTCATTGTAGTGTAAACAAATACAGTAACTAGAAGATTTTTATTCGATGTAGATGAAAATGCTAATTCTTTGTTTCTGTTTCTAACTTATTTAATTGTTCAGCATGACAACCCCTAGCGGCAGGTTTGCTCCACACAAAAGAATATGCCTGTCAATGAGTGACTGTAAGTTCTGAACTTGTTTGTGGATCATAGGTACTTTTGTTATTATTAGCTCTGAAATATTGCTCAATATTACAATGCTTTTCAGTTCATCCTGAATCTTGGAATCCAATGTGGTCTGTTGCAAGGTACGCACATATAATGTGTTTTTTGGAAACCATAGCATACCTTAAATTTTTCAGCTCTGTACAGTGCACTGATTATCTAATTACTTCCAATAGTCAAATCAATGTATGTAATGTGTTTTTTGGAAGCCATAAGATACCTTGATTGTTCAGCTACTGTACAATGCACTGATTCTCTAATTACTGCTAGTCAAATCAATATTCTGTTGTACTCTGCAATCATTCCAACTTCTGTTGCCATGAGATGGGAGAATTGAAATTATAGTCTCACTGCTAGTACTTAGCATATGTTGTTCCATCGATGCTTCACTACTGAGGAGTCAATATGCTTCAGTTTAAAATATTTGCATTTTCTTTCCTCTGTTGGTCTGACATGTAAAATTTATTTTGCAGCATTCTCACTGGGCTCCTGTCATTCATGGTAAGTTGTTCCTTGCACCTTGCTATGAGTTAACCTTACCCCCAAAAAATGCCCAGGTCTAGTCATAATTTCTAGTGGGCATTTAAAATTTGGAAGATCAGTTGTTGTTCCAGGCTAACAGTTTAATGTTAGTTGCTCGACATTGAAGCATGCATTGCTTGGCATTTCCCTTTCAAGAACTCCCTTGTTTTAAGGTGTTTTCTCAGTGTTGTTAATTCTCATACTTTCAGATGGATGATGCTCTGACAACTGGAAGCATCAAGACATCAGATGCAGAAAAGAGACGTTTAGCAAAAGCTTCCCTTGCCTACAATTGTGAGAGGTAGATGCATTTCTCTGCAGACTTTTTCAGTCTGGCCATTTTCTTTCTGTAGAATTGTTAAAACCAACCCTCAAGGAACAGAATTCTCATTAGCTTCAGAGCAAGTTGTGTAGGGTATATATTTACTTGAAAGAAACAACTGGGTTGTTTTCAGTATGTTGTGTTTTCAAGTGCAAACATTGGCTGAAGTCCCTATTATAAAATTGGGCAGCAAGTCATACTTGAAGCTATGTTCTATATACCTTTGTTTGTAGTGGCAAGTCTGGCTCAATAATTCAAGTGTTCCTCTTGCAGCAAAAACTGCCCCCACTTCAGGAAACTTTTCCCAGAGTATGTTGAGAAGTATAATCAACAGCAACAATTGGAGAACACTGCTGCAGAGCCGGTGCCTCAGGAGAATCCTGCACCTGCTCCATCCCCTGCCGTCCAGCAAGCTCCGGTCGTTGCCAATAGGGCGCAGCCACTGGCGGAGGCGCGCCGTGACAAGAACCAGAAGAAGGCGGTGCCCTTCTGGATGGTGCTGGTCATGTTTTCAGTTTTTGGTGCAGTGATGGCGTTGCCTCTAATGCAACTTTGACAATATAATAAAGACAATGAGAAGGTGTGATACCGGTGCCGTAATTTTGTATAGTTTTCCATTGGTTTGTGTGAGTGACTCAGTTATCCCCTAGACTACCTACCACCTTGGAGTCATATTGATGAACCTGTGATGGTAACATCTGTAGAACTGTTTTCTCTCTTGACTAGTAGTGTCAGAAGTTCGTTGGTATTTTGCTTCTGTTTCCAAAATCGTATGGTTTATTATTTTTCTTGCCGTAGTTCATCTTTGTTATATGTGCGCTGACTAAGGTTCAGTTCACAATTTTTCCCAAGTGCATGTGTTCTTTTGAATTGTACAGCATGATAGAGTTAAAGATGACTCGCAATTGCATTCGTCTTGAGTGGTGCGTGTTGCGTCCTCATGCTCACATACAACAACTTGACCTGGCAACCTGATAACTTTACTTAGGCACACAAGGTACAATGTACAAAGCTCACTGAAACTGCAATGGACAACTCCACATCATCGCCTGGACCAGTAAAGCAGGCCACTAGAGACTTCGGTTCCTGGGGTTCTGAGGTCAGGAACTGTTCTGGCCAAGAACACTTGTCTAATTTGTACACTGCTCTCAACCAGGATTTATTCCTGCCCAGAACCACCAGAAACGAACGAGCCCTAAATTAAATAACAGATCTTTAATTCTCTTCTTGTGAAGAGAAATGTGTTCCTGGTGTCATCGACTTTGTGATGATTGGGAAATGTGCAAATACAAAGACTGAACTCTCATCGACTTTGTTCTTAACCTCAATAATGCTGATCCCTCTGCATCAGTTGGTTGGTCCCAGGACCACCTCCGACCCACCCACACATAGTACACCCCTTAGGGCAAAAGGTTGAATAAGAAACTGATCCCTGAGAGCAGAAGCGCCTACAGCTCAGACTGACCTAGGACAAGACAATCGAATACTATAACTGGTTTTTTTCCATGCCTCAACCAGGCCGAGGAAATGAAGTGACCAGTCGGCAGTTCCTTACTAAATGATATGGAATATCCTAGCTTATGTTGACATTTGTATTGAAAATCAAGCTCAAGGAACAGAGCAATCTTCACCCTATCATGTTTCTTTAGAGATCAGGCAAAAGGAATCATTTGCTGATAAAAATAGTGCTTCTCACAACATAGAAGAATGTCAGCTCTCAGGTACTACCCAAGAAAGAAGCTTCTCCTTAACTTCTTCCCAGTTGTGAACCTTTGTCACCAGTGGATGCAATTCGTCAACTCCAGTTTTGCACCAAGGATACGAGTTATCGTAATCGAATAGAAGGACCCTCATGCCATCATTAGCACACTCTAGAGCATATCTTGGGTTGTCATCAATTAGAACCTGAGCGCCAAAAGACCTACAAAGAGTTAAGCCACATCAAATAAGTTAGCCTCAGCCATCCAGAGAAGAGACAGATATAGATCACTGCTTGTAACAGTAACAGTTAGCTGACGACACCAGGTTTTCATAAATCAGCTGAGGCATGTTTGTCCTAAAAATAATTTAAAGCTCAAATAAGAAACTACCAAGGCTGCCACAGTTTTTAACTGATGTATTATAGTGTGTCTTAAGTCATGATGCAATGCTGGTGTTATTGAGCAGGTAAATAGCTACATGTCTACACCACTGCTGCAGCAATAACAATAACGAGCTATGGAAAGATTGGTTGAGGTATGTTGCCCCCCTAAATAGTACTTTAAAAACACAAGCAGGCAAGCCCATCAGGCCGTCACAGGTTTAACCATTGTTAGAGCATCTCCAGCATATACAATAACAGACACACCATCACCTTTTTTGCCATCGTGCAGGAAATCAAGCCTCCAGCGGACTAGCTAACAACCTCGCCATCTCTGTTGACACGGTATCAGGCAAGGGCGGCCAGCCAAATTTGGCGGGTTGGGCATGCTACGGAACCCTCCAGTACATGAGACTGATAGCTAGAACCTCATTCTTTTGCTACAAGACTCCCCCACCCCCCTCATAAATTCAAAATACAACTATATTTTGTTGGTTGATAGAATAAATAACATGGAAACCATACCCATTCTTATTGGACTTTAAATCTCTTCTTGACTTTAAACTACATTTCCTCAGGGATCGACTGTTTTTATAAACTATTTGAACTTAAATAGTACCGATTTAATTCTTAAAAAACAAGAAATAATGAATGTTCATGTCAATTTGAATAACAACAAAACAAAGATCAACATGGTATGGAGACAAGATTTCACTATTCTGCTGGACTTTGCTGAAAAATGAAAAGGGAATCTTATGGAATGGATAGGCAAATAGGACTGTTTGTCTGCAAGTTTTAACAGTGAAATTAGCTGCAATTTTTAATTTTGTATATGAAGAACTGTTGAACCTCTGAGTGAATGCTGCAGCAATCACAGCCAGTGAAATGGTGGGTGGAATTTGGAGAGTTCTGGAGATGCTCTTATGTTTCAGTGCATGTTAAGCTATGTTACCACTTACTCCTAAAATGATTGGGACACTATGTTCCCTCAGTGTATTACCTGCAAATCTCTGATTTTGGCCTTGATTGACCTTCCAAAGCGAAATGGTTCCCAAAATGGATCTGCTCAAATAAGCCTGGATAATACTTCTCAATCCATTCCAATGTGTGATTCTTAATTACGTCCTGCCGAGACCTTTTAAAACAAGAATATATTAGGCAAATATAATGAAAGGCAAATTGGTTTCTCACTTATATCAAATAAATGACTTACGTTACTACAGACAAGCTACAGAAAGAAGAAAGAGTTTGTAGAGCATCTCGAGCCCCTGGGATAGGATGAATACCATCTTCGAAGTAATGAGTTGTGAAGAACTCATGGACAAGATAATTAGCTGCAGTGCTTGATTTCATATGATCAGTCGTATGTTTAAAGCGCTAAGACATGTAATTCCAAATGCAACAAAGAAAAGTAGCATCAACACACCTCTTTCTCGAGAACAATTCCATATCTGCATATAGTTTTGCAAGAAAAAGATGTGAGAACTATGTGGTGAGCAAACATTCAATTTGAGTACTCTAGCTCAAATGGAAATGTGGCCAATCAAGATCACAAATTTCAGGAGTCAATCATTTTTAAGAGAGGCAAGACTTCATGTTCACCTTAAAGAACTCGTATACATGGTACTCTGATACTGAGTGGTTCCAAGAATAGCGTTCAGCAATAAATTTGTTCAGAGCCGCAAGAAAACTACCAAGAACTGCAAGCAACAAACAGTACAAGGTAGTGAGAAACGGTCAACCATAACAAAGTCAAAAATGGCGGTACTCATTGACCAGATGCAATTCTTTTCAGGTGTTCAAATATCGGTTATTCAATTAATTGTTCTAGACCAAGCACCACGAAATCAACCACTAACAATATTAAAACAGTCAATGCATTCAACTCACAGCTGACAATTTCAGATGAGCAATTCTAATCATTTGACATACCTTCATCCACATCAACAGCAACCACCATCTTAGCCGCCACAGCCTGCTCCAGAAACCCTAGCGGCTTCCCTCGCCGACAGGCGCCATTCCCGTTGACGCTCTTGGCACTTGCAGCAGCGGCCTCCTCCAGCCGCGGCACCACCTCCGGATCGCGCATCAGCTGCCGCTGCGTGGTGAGCACCTGCGCCTTCACCCCCGCGGCGTCCCCGTCCACCCTCCTCCTGAACTCGCCGCCACCACCACCACCATCCTGCCAACCCAAGCACCCCCTCAAGCTGAGCGCGCCGCTCGGTGCCGGCGCGAACCTCCTCCCGGTCCCGGTCCCGGCTCCCAGATCAAGGAACACCGCCTTACCCGGCAGCGTCGTCCTGCCACTCTCGCGCGCGCCGCAGCGCGCGGTCGAGTGGGCGAACCTGCAGAGGCAGGCGCGGTTCGCGGCCGCGGCCGCCGATGGCGGCGGCGGCGGAGGAGGAGGCATGGCGGAGCTGGGATTCCACTTCCAATTCCAACCAAGAGGTGGAGGCCGGAGACGATCCAACAGCGACCGCACGGCTCCGCGGCTTAGCATGTCGACACAGCAAGCATTCCTTCCCCGGACAAGCCCCCAACAACAAACCTGCACGCACGAATCGCATTCGGCAAATCAGATTCGTCGTCACACACAACCAACCATCCCAATCGAGAAGAACAGAATGAAAGGGCGGGCAGATCGCAATAACCGACGGAGGAATCGCTTGCCTGAACACGCGACGAGATGAAGGTGAGAGAGGATTGGGACGAATCGAATGAGGTCGGCGCCTCAGTCCTCCTCACACCGGTCCCGTGATCTGGGGCCAAGCGGAGAGAGATCGCAGGTGAGGTCGCGGCGAGGGAAAACCTTGTGAAATTCGTGTGGAAAAAAACTCTCTCAGGGCATATACGAACACAACGGAGATGGCAAGGCGGATTTCTTGGTCGCCTCTAGTGTTCCTTTTTCGTTTTTTTTTTTTCGCTCTTGATTTGTGGGATTTGTGAGACACAAAAAAAAAAAAAGGAAAAACGTGGTCTGAGGAATATTGTGCGATTTTTTTGTGTACGTCAGTGACGGTGGTGGTGGGTCCGCTTCTTTTCGGGAAAGAGAGCCGTCTCCGGCGTTCTGAGTCACGAAAAAGGTTTCCATCGTGTTTGCACACACGAGTCCATGTACTCAGTATTACGGCTAGGATAAGCAAGTTTTTTTTTTTTTTTAAAAAAAGGCATGATTTTACTAGAGAGTACAATAAAAGATAAAATAAAATATGTTTTTTACTTATGGATATCTTTTGCGTACAGGGATAAAGAAACCATGTTTACTTATGGTTTGGTCATACTTGTTTTACTTAGGACTTGAGCGAAACATGTATGTATATAAATGAAATTTAAGTAAGCCATGGCAGCATTTGCCGTCGACGATGGAGGATCGCAAAGTTACCACTCACGAGCGCAAGAATAGACGGACTCTTGTGAAAGCAAAGCTGACGAAGCAAGAAGCTATGCAAGTGTCGTGGCTGGTGTAGCAAGTGATGACCATGATATATGTCAACTGACAAGGTGGGATGAGGCGATGGATCGATCAAGAAGCTGGGAGATCAAGACCTGGTAAACAAGCGAAGAAGGATGTTATCGAATGACCAACAGTGAATGTCGTTCCTGTTGTCGTCATGACGATCTGAAAAATTTTTATCAGTCTTTCTGTTTGAGTTCCCTGAGCTCATTGCTTCGGCAAATAAGATCTGTAATAATTCTGGGCACTTTTAAACCTTCGGCTAGGCAGTTAAGTAGAGTTTGTGGGCGGCAAACACGGTGCTGTTAGCCAGCCAAGGTCTGAACTTAGGTTGCAGATGGCATCACCATCTCGCTTGGGCTGTAACTCAATATTTGTCATTTTGTCTGTTGACTATGGTTAATAGACGGGGTAACACCCTTTTACTCTAAAAAAAAAAAAAAAGAATAGACGGACTCCGTAGAGAGGCATTGACGACATCGATCCCACTTCAATTACCTAAAAAATCGGGCTATTTTTTAGTATTCTAAAACATTTTAAAGGATGATAAACCCGAAAGATGAATCTGAAGACTAAATGAAAGGGATATAGATGTACGATAAACCATTTTAAACCTCCTCGATGACTCAGCTTTTTGTCACGACACACGAGCATTTTGTCGAGTGCGAGAGATTTTGTTATTATTCCACGTTGGGATGACTGGTCGAGGTGAATATCCACCAAATCAGTCTTGTAGGTAATTAATTAATCGATAGCAGAAGACACAGTGACTGCAATGAGTAGGTTAATACACAATATGTACTCCTCACATACGACTACGAGTAAAGTCTCCGTGCTATTTAATGGAAATGCACAACCTATCATTTTGTTAGGGCGGGTACATTGATGTTGTCTCGTAGAAAAAATGCGTATAATTTAAGATAACTTAATAAACTAGGCGTCTTTATCATGTTCTTTTAAGTTATCTCTCATAGTAGCTTGCAATTCCTTAATTTATAGGCAAAAGAAAAAATAGGATTGTGAGGTGCAAACAACAACAACTCATAAAATGGTATATAAGTTGTCTCATACTTTAAATTTTAGCTCATGAGACGGTTGTTTTCAAAAACGACCTTTCTCTTTTAAAATCTCTCTTTACTCTACATCATCAAAAATCCTAGTGGCATTGCATGAGACGCTGGTATGAGACGGGTGAAATGTAGCAATGTATCATTTTATTAATCCGCTGAACGGAAATGTCTCCGTGCTATTTAAATGGAAATTCACCTAGTCAATGTGGATTGGAAACTTCGAATGTTATTGGAAGTTCTAATAAAATTTTTTGAACTCTACTATAAACGTCTGAAGGAGAGAGTAGCAGATGGAATCATTGGCAACTTCTGCATACAATGTAGGAAAAAGGAAAACGAAGAAAGGAGAGTACCGACTACCGAGTGCTACTACTACATCTCCATCTCCGAGTTGTGGTCGGTCGGCCTGCAAAGTGCAAACCCACCCATTTGAGCCTTTATCACAGGAGCCCGACCGACCGGTACTAATGGGTTGGTGAGAAACGGTTTTAATGGTTTGGATGCTGCCATGGGTTTGTTTGGGTCTGTTTAGAATGGGCTTCAGTATCTAACGGTTTGAGGTGGGGTGGGTTGACAGCAAAACCGGGTTTGCATGGGCTGGGACAGGCACACAACATCAGGCGGAACCTCGCAGGCAATGGTGGCGTCGACGACGTACGACTATACAGCTGACCTTGGAGACGTTGAGCCACTGATTAAGATTAAGGATTGGGGGTGTGCCA
Source organism: Hyparrhenia diplandra (assembly GCA_015847255.1). Lineage (NCBI taxonomy): Eukaryota > Viridiplantae > Streptophyta > Magnoliopsida > Poales > Poaceae > Hyparrhenia > Hyparrhenia diplandra. Next base: position 83,511 of record JADLZK010002174.1, on the reverse strand, counting down.
TTTGCTTCAATTTTTGGGTTGGGTTGGGTTGGGTTTATTTGCTTCAGTTTTCGGATTGGGTTGGGTTTGAAAAACAGCCTCACAACCTGCTAGTCAGGGTGGGTTAGGAGTGGGTTAAGAACCATTAGCAGGGCGACCGACCGGCCTGTCTACTGCTAGTACGGGGCCGAGTTGCCCGCGACTCCGGACGCAGTCCACAGTCCAGTCCAGACCACACCCGATCCACCCCGCGCGGCGGCGCTGCTGGTGTCGTCGTCCGTCGCAGCCGCAATTGCGCGGCCACTCTGGCGGACAGCGGACGTGCCGCGCCGCACGCACGGGCCCCGCCGCCGCCTTCAAGTCCCTCCCTCCTACTACTCCGCACCGCAGCCGCTAAAGCCGTGCCGCACGCCACGCACCATCACACTACGGGCGTGGCCGCTCCGGAGTCCGGAGTTACGCTCACGCAACCGCAGTTGGCCTATACTGTCTGACCGTGATCGAGCGGCCCGGAGTCGTGGCAAACACGTGTTCGCTGACCATCTATCTACAGTATCTATCGCCTAACCTACCCAGCCGGCCCAAGTCGCCACGATAAAACTATCTCAGCGAGAGAATTTCGTCGCCCAGTTTTGTACTCACCGCACCGGGGTAGTACGTGAGGTGCGGTGGCTGACGCACGCACGCATCCCTACCGGCTGCAACTGCAATTGTCCCCCGAGGCAGCTCGTCTGACGTGAGGCCATGACACGGTTCCTTGCTTACCCGGCCCGCGCCATATGCCGTGCCGGCAACTCCCAGCGGTTCCTCAGATTCCCGCACCTGCACCATTCTTAAATCTTAAACACAATCACGTACGCCCAATCATACCAGAACTAATAAACCCCACCCGGGACGACCTGCATCATCCAAGTGTCGTTAAACAAAGGCTGGCTTCAACTATAAAACCATCGTTAGATTCACCGGAATGTTCTATCGTATCCATGCACACGTCGTAGTATATACAAGCAGTTGCAATTCAGCATCATTACAACAGGCTTACTACTACTACCCTGCAGTACGTCTACGCGCGTTGTCGAACACACGCAGATAAGCACACGGGAACGTACGTGGAGGGGAGAGTGATGCTGACGCGACGCCTGACCTAACACCGGCCGCTGTGCCTGTGCTACTGCTGAGGCTTCCGGCAGGCTCCGACGACGTGTTCCTGAGACGGAGACCGACCGACTGACTGACTTGCGCCCAAGAAACTTCGCACTAGCCCGCCCGCCCCGCCACGCGCGCTCGGCAAGGCAACGGCAAGTCAGTCGGCAAGGTGGGTGACGCGCGCGCGCGACTTTGTCCGGAACCCTGATCGTGGCGACACATTGGCCGCCACGATGACTTCACGCACACACGTGGTTGACTGACCAGCGACTGCTGGCGGCTACTACGATTCCTAGTCTACGACTACGAAACACAAGTAGTAGTAGTGGAGTCAAGGAATTGCCAATGATTTAAGGGCATGCATTGCTGCTGCTTAATTTAATGGAGAACGTGGCGGGCGGGGTCAAAGCCTGATTCAGCTTGGCCGCGAGCCGCCGTTTCTGCAGGCTCGACGCGCGGGCGGACGTGGAGCCGTGTTTGATCGGCAACTGACGACAGATCGGAGATGTAACGGGACGGACGGGACGGGACGGGACTTTACCGGACAAGAAGGGAATGGCTTCACGGAAAAGAACTTCAGGCCGGCCTACATGACTTCGTGAGGTCTCTCTGGGATTTTTGATAAGGTGATGCTTCAAGCAACGTGAGCTCTCTGAGTATCTTACACATATGGTACTAGTATATTATTATTTTCTGAATTCTGATAATTTAGTGACGATCTCAGACGGCATCCGGAGATACTAGGAGCGCTGGGCCCTGAAGGGACAGACAGGTTTTCGTCAGCGGGAACGAAACTCTTACCTGAAACGCGTAGACCTTGTCCCCTACTCCAGTTAGCCTACAGTTGAGTTTCCACTTTGTTAGGCACATTTCCACTTCCCATTCCTTCTTCTACCTTTTCTCCGTCGAAAATCACCTTTTCCAGTTCCTGCCGATCATTTCTACTATCATCATCCTCAAGACGGAAAGTTACATTACAAGTTAGTAGTATTAGTGAGTGACAGCAACGAGTGACCTATTTTACTCGCACCTTGTAATGTCAAAGACTCAAAGGCCAGTTTGTTTTTTTTGCCTGAAAGAAGAGAAGACGAACGTGTTCAAGTGGAACACATGCACCTCCTCGTAGCAAGCAAGGAAACATCCTTCCTTCCTCACGAGACAAGCCAACAAACAAAAGTCAAAATTTTCAAGAAAAGTCTCTTGATCAACATATGAACAAATTCAACAATTATCTCCCCACCAACAACCAATCAACATCAGTCTTTTCCGCTGTTTACACAGGAATTTTTGACCAAAAAATTCCTTTTTTCGAATAAATAAAAAAAAAAGAAAAGGGGAAGAAAGAAAGAAAGAATGAACGCAACGCATGTGCGCGCTCCGGCGATCGGCGAGTGGAGCCAAATGCGTCCCGGAGCTAGCTCGTGGGGTTGGGATCTGGAATCAGTTCGCCGACGACGGAGGCGTCTTCGGCGTCTTGGGCGTCTTGGGCGGGCGCGCGGACTCGGCTCCGGCGAGCCCCTGCTCGATGTCACCGGCGCCTCCGCGTGGGCTCGGGCTGTAAGAGGAGGAGGATGTGCCGACCACGGCCTGCTTGCCTCTGCTCAGCAGCCGGCGCAGCGACCGTAGCCTGGCGGAGACCGGAGACCGCATGTCGTCGGCGGATCCACCAGGCATGCGGCTCGCCGGCAGCGGGGAGTTCATGGGCGGCGTGTTGAGTGCCACGGGCCGCGTCGGGATGTCGATGACCAGCTGGTTCTCCTTCCTGCGCCCGGACGCCGAGGAGCTCGCACTAGCGCTGGCGATGGTTGGTGGCGGTGGGGGCCCGGCGTTGGTGACCTCGTCGTGGGTGCCCCAGAAGAGGACGTTGGTGGGGAACACGGGGAACTCGAGCGACGCGGCAAAGGGCTCCTCCCGCGGCAGCGCGTCGAGGTCGCCGGCGCCGCCGCCGACGGGGGCGCGGCAGAGCGGGCAGGTGTCGTGGGAGTGGAACCACATGTCGATGCACTCGACGTGGAACCCGTGCCCGCACTTGGGCAGCGTCCGCACCTTCTCGCCGTCGGCCACCTCCGACAGGCACACCGCGCACTCGAGCGCGTCCTTATCCTTCTCCTTCTCCTTGGGGATCCTGCGCCAGCTCCGGCAGTGGCGGAGGCGTAGACGGTAACGGGGAGGGAGTTGAGGACGGATGCAGGCAAACCGCGCTGCGGTAGCGGTGACGCGGCGACGAAGAGGAACCGCGACGACGACGAGTGCGACGCCAGCAGCGGGTTCGCGCCCAGGTAGCGCTTGGCGTAGAGGTAGAGCAGGAAGACGAAGACGACGACCATGAAGAGGAAGATCACCGCGGCGAGGAGCACCCCGTTGCTGATGGCCAGCTGCTGCTGCCCACCCGAGCCGCCGCCTGAGCCTGGGAATATCCCGTCGTTGTTGCTTCCGCTGGACCACACCGGCGGCGCGCCCATCGTGGGGGGCGGTGTCGATGCAGACGACGATGCCGCCGTACCGAACGAGGGGGACGACTTGAGGATCATGGCAGCTTGCTGGAACGAGCTTCTCGCGATGCCGGTGCCTTGTTTCTTGAAGGATGAGGAGAGGAGAGGATACGGCGGCGGCGGCTGGAGGAGATGAGGAGAGACTGAGAGGAGCGAGCGAGTGGCGGGCGAGCTGGAATGGAATGGAAGGAACGGGCGGACACGCTGGGTATTTGAAGGTGAGCGTGGCGAGGCCACGGCGGCGCGTGGTGGCAGTGGTGGTGGGATCCTCTGCGGGGGCGGCAAGCGGCGAGTGGGCCACGGCATGCGGCCTAGCTGGCGCAGAGGATCCGTGGCGGACTTTGTCAACTAGTGGTTGGGGGTCCGTGGAACGGGACAACGCCCGGGTCGCGGGTCGCACCGGTCTGTTTTGACTGCTCGGCCTCGGCCGCCCCTTCTGCTCTGCTTCGGTTGCCATGCCCACGAACCGCGGCGGCGGCCTCGCAGAAGCATCCACCTGGCGCCGCGCCGCGCCGCGGCCTGCTGCAGAAGCAGAAACCGGAAGCCTGCCGCCACGGCGGGCGTCGGGTCGCGGTGACGAAGGCGCGCGTGGTCATCGTCGCTGGGCCGGCCAGCTGTGCCGTCGACGTGCTCCACGTCGACGAGATTTTCGGGGCGAAATGGCGTGCGTGCGTGGGTGGGCGGACGGACGGGACGTGCGTGCGTGCGTCGTGCGGGAGGCGGCCATGGACCCTTGGTTGTGCTACGATTCGGGCGGAAGCGGCGAGGCTGCCTTGGATCCGTTGATTTTCTCGGGTTCTGGTACAGGATACGAGATTGATTGGGGTTTCGTGCTACTGCACGCGTGAATCTAGCAAGCCACCGTTGCAGTTGCAAAACACATGTAGATGGAATGGGACATTGCACGCACGCTTCGTGTGTCAATCCGTGCTGCCATGCCGTGCCCTTCCGTGCTCGATCGTGGACAATGGAGACACCACGCAATCGGCCTCTTTAATTTCGGTTCCGTCGCCAGGCAATGGCCAGGGCAGTGTTTGCCAGCGTCCAATTTTGGACGTCCAGGACTGACTGAGATCGCTCGCTGTCCAGGCAAACGTACACAACCAGACAGCTCCTTAAGGCCAGCTCGAATGTCGCCAAAAAATGGATGTATGTCACTAAACAAACTTGAATAATAAAGTAAGTTTATGATTAACTGTTGACGAAATGACATCATCACAACATGTACTGTCAATGAGTAAAACTACTCCACTGTATCCACGCTGCCTCACGGAAGTATACGGCCCTTTTCGGCGTCGCTGGCGTCTTCGTCAAACAAGACAGACAGTGAGTGCTGTCAACCGTGACCAGCGGGGTGGGGGGAAGTCTGATCCGTGCGTGCGTTCAAATGGTGGGTGGGTGATGTGAGGAAACGCGTGTTCCCTCGCCGAGACCATTGAAAAATCCTGGGCGGAGAAGGGGAAAGTCTTGGTGCACGGCCAATCACGGATTGCCCGCGTCGTGCTGGCAAGCTCGTGCCGGGAAATTCTGGTGCCTGGTTCGTCAGCTCGCGCGTGGATTAGCTACAGCCACTTTCTTCGTTGAAGGAGTGGAGTACGGGGCGTTGTCGCACGGCACGGTGAATGATGATGGATCACACGCTGAAAAGTGAGTGCTCATCCAGGTCACCTCACCTCTCACCTGTGATGAGCACTAAAACCTAGGGAATTTCTTGAGCCGTGTGGCTGGCTGGCTGCTTGTTTACTCGCTCGTCGTAACAGAGAAATGACGCGTCCGTCCTCCGTGTGGCCGTGTGGGAGTCAGAACCTGGCACGCAAGTTCACGACAGTGGATTTCCGGGGCACCGTCCGGCCCGCTCTGTAGCGCGAACGCACACAGTAACAGTAGTGTAGTACAAACAGACACCGGGAGCTAGTAGTAGCGGTACACCGTCCCATACTCCACACTAGTTACAGCCAAAAAACTACTGGAGCAGCTTAACGTCGCGCGGCGATGTCCTACACTCCTACTGTTTGCGAAGGCCTAGGTGGGTGGCGCCATGGCGGCTGACGCCATCATCCAAACGACCCGGTCTAGCACTAGTGGCAGCACCCGACGTGCGCTGGCAGGAAAGACTGGGCCGGCAAGCAGGCGAGCTCACTTGTCACTTCACACTGACCGCGGTAAAGCAGCGGATGCGGACATGTTCTCGGGATCGGGATATGCCGGGCGAGTGACGGGCAGACGGGACGCAAAAGCGCAGGGAAAGGCGTCATGGGAGTGCGCTGCTGTGCGCGGGAAGGGCCGGACCGGCCGCGGGAGACGCGCGCGGGGGACACCGAGCACGCACGCACGGCGCACGGCCACCGCGGATTGCCGGGGCTTTTGCGCGGCATCTCAGGCAGAAAGGAAAGGAAAGGCCACCCACTGCGGTCCGTGCTTCGGTTCGTGGCGCAGCGCTCTCTCTGCCTGCCAAACGACTCACAACACAGGGGTACTGGGGTAGTAACGCTCGGTCGTCGGTCGTCCGGGACCCCCGGCGCCGTAGGGAAAGGACCGGAGCCAAGGGCGACGGCACCACGAGGCCGATGATGACGCCGAGGTCACCGTTTCCGGCGCTTTCGAGCGGCCGGCCCGGGTCAGTCAGGCGACTCACCTGCCGGGCCGCCGGGTCAGCCGGGGTGGGTTCTAAAACGTACGTCCCAGCTGATCCTATGGGCTTTAGTCTCACCAGGTCTTTAGTTTCTAAAGTTTAGTTTTTTTTAAAAAAAACAAAAATTGGTTCGTCAGACCACACAAATGAGCCAAATTCGTATATGTTTATAGCCTCTAATTCAAACAACTAAGGACTAGGTTTTAAAAAACGCGAGGGGAAAGGCCCACCGTATTTTATCAAGAAAAAGTGATTCTTCCGGATCACACGAATAACCTCGAACTTTGGTACAATAGCAAGGTTTTTTTTTTTTAAGGCAACCTGAAATGTCTGCAAATTTAAGGTCTGTGTGTCGCATTGCGACCGCTCTTGTTCTTCTCCCATTAGAGAAACAACCACCCACCACTCTCTTGGCCTGCTTGGATGTAAAAAATGGACCGACTAGAGCAAGGTAACCTTCTTCCCCTTGATTTTGTCTATAAATTTGAAGTATTAAGTAATTTGAGTTTGTTAGGTTAGAACTTAAAGCTTTCATGGTACATATTTGTATATTGATGTGGCTAGTGTGATGGTGTTTGTTGTTTTCTAATGAATATCAAATTCATGTTATAGATTGATTAGACTACCTGCACTCGCATGTTGTATACAATCCATGTCAAACTTTTACATGAAAAAAGTGTTGCACTGGTCTACAGTACCAGCCAAGGTGACACTGGGCAGCAGCAATCTTGCGCCATATTTGCCACGGTCTCAGACTCTCTGTACAGCCTGATGTGGCCCCACCAAAACACTCGCGTGAGAGAAAGTTGAGGAGGCCAGAGCATCAACGGTGGGTCCCACAGTTTTAAGAAACCAAAAAAACGTTATAACTCAGAAACCAGTAAACCAAATTGAATTCTAATTACACTATTTAATTTGTTTCAATAAATCCTACAAAACTAGACCTCACCTAGATATAATTAGATAAAATTATAAGTGGGTCTCACTGATGATAGTTGGTATAGAGTATAGAGATATAAAAGAGTGATGGATGTGGGAAAATGTGCTTTGTAAAGGAGGAAATCTTTGATGATTAGAATGTGTAAAAAGAAAGTAAATAGAGGAATATGAGTGTGGATAGTCTTAGCAATGAAGTTGGATGTTGTTATGGATAGGGTTGTTCGATCATGTGTTTCTCGAGTGGCTACGACCGTTACTATCCCACGCATGGTGATCAAGGAATTTGACGTTGCTACCTGCATCTTGTGGCTATCCCACACACGTGAAGCAATCAAGGCATCATGAATCGATCACGCATTTTACTAAACATGCATGCCAAGTGAAGCTTATATATATGGACCCCTCATTAGAGGATTAATTCTATGAACAATGATTCTATCATCCCCATCGCATGTGATTTACGATGCTTTTTTTTTTTTTTTAGAGTTGTTCACTTATGAAGAGAAGCGAACGCCGAAGGCATGGCTTCTATTTTTTAATAACCAAGACAATCATATTTGATATCTCTTTTTTTAGATAAAGGATAATATTTCATACCCGGCTTCATCTACCAAAAGGTAGAATCAGGCCAATTATTACAAAGTTGAGGCCACATGCCAACAAAAAAGGAAAAGAAACTCTAGAAGCTCGAGAAAGGCAACAACATAAAGTATCTTGGGAGAAAATAAGCTGGCACCAACACTCTCAAACCAATGCGGAATCTTCTAAAGCGACGCCTTCAACAAGAACATGACATGCGAAGATGCCATCGTCGTCCGACCAAGAAGACTGGTACTGGATTTTCATCCCGAAAGATCTCCAAGGCGCTTAGTGATGAAGATTGACGACGCCTCCAACGAGGAAGTGGCACCCATAAGCGTCATCGTCGCCTAGCACGATGGACTGTCCCACCGAGATCCATATCATTAAGCCTCCCTCGCCGCTAGATCCAGAACAACGGAGCTCTTGGGAGGTGTACCACCATCATATGCAGATACTTAGAAAGCATTGGCTTATAAAAAGTTAGACAAATGGCATTGTATGTTTTTTATTCTCCTTCATTCCTCAATTTAAATTATCAGCATGATGTGCGTTAAACTATTTATAATATGTGGAAGCTTCCAACTTAATCTTTAAATGAAAGGCATAATATTTTTTAGTGCATGTTTACCGAATTATATTTGAAAATTTTATGCGGCGTGCTCTTAGATTCTTACATAACTACATAATCGGTCCACATATTATCCATAACACGATGCACACATGTTGCCATTATTAGTCAATTGAATTCTGAAAGGTGGAATGTAGAAAAAAATATCATCTAGACCAGATCCGATGCATACGTACACAATTTAAAAAAAAAGGAAAATAAGACGAGCGATCACGCCACAATGAGATTGGCGTTCACATGAAACACACGTGCACGCAAACGCAAACCTAAACCGTTAAACCAGCCGCTGCAACGAACAATGCAGCAGCATCTCCACTTATTCTGTGACATGCGTGCATGCGCCAGCAGCCTCTTGCCGTGCTCGTTGGCCTGGGCCTCTTTTCAGTTCCTTTTCGCTACAATAAGGCCCGTGTTCTATTTCGAGACGAACAGGCCAGTAGGCCCACGGCCGAGGCCTTTTCCACTCCAATAAGGCCCAAAAGCAGTGTTGCAGTGACAATGCACGACAGCGTCAGCAATCTGTAGTAGGAGTAGGAGGAGTATACTGTATGGTCTACACTTTTTTTTTGGACAACATGTATGGTCTAGACTCTGGAGGCGTACGCGCCACCTTGTGTAGTACAGTATGTAGTTATTACTCAGCCTTTTACTGTGCTCTGCATCTAGTCCAACGTACATACAGTAATGGTAGGGCCTTTTATTTTACGCGCTCTGTATATCTACGTATAGTACATAGTACGGCGGATCGTCAGATCTCGTGAGTGGTTTAATACGTTGTACAGTACAGTGCAGTAATCTCTTGCAAGCCCAGTACCTACTCCGTAGGACGTACTGTACTGGCGACCAACAAATAAAAGCTTCTTTTTCCACAGGCATTCATCGAGAACCGATCGATCCAAATTCCAATCCAAACGAAAAAACAACAAAAATAGCAGGAGCGCGCGACTACACCACACTGAGCTAGAAGTCGGCGGCGTGTTCACCGGCGACGCAACACACACACACAACCAATACAACGTACGTAACCACATCAAACCAACCAACAGCACAGCACCGTGTTGTTGCTACACATGCACGTACAACACACCACCAGTAGTAGCCAGAGCTAGCAGGCCTCTGAGCCTCACCTCCACTACGCCTTCCCCTCGTTGGCCTTCCTGAAGGCGGCCGCCTGCGCCGCGGCGGCGCGCGTCAGACCCGGCCGCGGCGGCGGCGGCGAACGCGTCGCGGACCTGGTCCGTGGTGTACGGGAAGCCCGCGCGGGTCATGGAGTTGAGCAGCGCCGCGGCGCCCTCGCGCAGCAGCGCGCCCGTGCCGTCCGACCGCGTGTTGGCCAGCGCGTCATGGATGCTCACGTCCGACCCGCCGATGCTGCCCGCCGCGCCGAAGAAGTGGCCCATCGTCGACGGCGACGATGACGACGACGTGCTCGGGAAACGGACGCCGGTCGCCGACCAGATCTCCATTGGGTGTGACCTCCAGTAGCTGGTGGTGGATGTGATTCGTCATGGAGAGCAGACAAGAACAAGTTTTGGTTAGTGACTGAATGCATGTACAGTAAGCATGGCACGACGCCAACGCGTCTCATGGAGCAGTGGAGGCATGGAGCAGTGGGCTGGACTTACTCGCAGGAGCCCGGGAGGGAGCCGAAGGTGTGTGGATCCATGGGGACGAACGGCATCGGCGACGATGTCCCAAAGCCGCCACCGTGGGAGGGGACGAGCCGCCGTACGCGGGCGTTGTCGGGGAGCCACCACCGTAAGCGCCACCGCCACCATGAGCCGGCGTGGGGGACCCGCCTCCGTAGGCGCCACCACCGCCACCGGGGGTGGACGGAGGAGACCCACCGTACGCGCCGCCGCCACCGTGTGACGGGGCCGTCGGAGAGGACCCATATCTGCCGTGCGACGGGGAGCTGCCGCCGGTGGAGGGCGAATGGCCGAAGCCGCCGTGGGACGGGGACGGCGAAGGCAGCGTCGTCCCGCCGTGCGACGGCGTTGGCACGTACCCGCCGTGGTGGGATGGTGGCGTCCCGGTGGAGCCGCCGTGAGATGGCGGCACGGGCGTGATGCCGCCAACGTGGCCGCCGCTGATCCCTGGGAATGAGCGTGGGTCCATTCCTGGCACGCAGTCCGGCTTCTTCACGCCGTCGTCGCCTGCATGCATGCGGCGACGCAACCACAGAGTGACAGAGGTCAATGCAAGCTCATCGCCACCCCCATCAGCATTGTTAGCTGTTACTGTTCCACAAACAGAGATCAGGAAGATGCTACGTACCTTGGCTCGCCTTCTCTGCGGGGATAGCTCTGGACTCGACCACGGCCACCATGGCCTGCGCGGCCAACGCGGCGAGCACGAAGCTCGCGAGGAGAGCTGTCGCCGACCTCCGCGCCTCCATAGCTTCGCAGCTGCTGCAGCCCTGCTCGATCGGTCGCTCTCGTCCTCTGCTAGCTGCTTTGATGTGCTACTGTGGTTGTGCTTGGAGCGAAGAAGATAAGGATTGAAGTGAGGTGAGCAGGCCAGGCCGCAGCGTGGGTATAAATAGCGGGAGCAGAAGTTACCAGACTGGCGCCACGGAGAATTGAAGGCGAGCGTCGTGAATTCATGGTGTCGCAGATGACACAGAGGGGTAGTTGGCAGGGGAATTCAATGAGCGCATCAACGTAGGAGTACGAGTCCTATGCATCGACCAATCCATCATCCGACGGCCCGGGAGCTGTAGATGTAGGACTATACTACAGTAGTACGTCACATCTAAATTATCTAATTGTATATTGTTTAGCTAGAATTTATGAGACGAATTTTAAACTTAGTATACGATTGAACAATAATTAGTAAAAACAAACGAAAATTGCTTAAGTAACGGAACCCGAAATATTTCAGCCGAGCGCTTGTCTCCACGGGCAGACTGCTGACGCATGCTCTGTTCAAGCTTCAAGCCCATCTCCTATCCTCTCACTGTCTCTCAGTCGCGATTGGTGCCTCTGTTTTTTTGGTTGTTATATTGGAGGTACGTGGATGTGCTCCTGTTGCGAGCAACGAAAAACAATGGGCACGTTGCCCTTGGCTACCGAAGCTTATATCAGTCTGGCGTGTTTTTCTCTTGCAACAAAACAACGGCCGAACGACACCGTGTAAGGCTGTCTCCAACAGCATAGGGAGACCTATCTCTACATTGAGGCGTATACGGAAATACCATGAGCACCGAGAAACTTCGATCTCCAACAGCGAAGGCAAAGGAGGAGCCCCCGCCCCGCCCAAGGCCCCTACCGCTGACCGCCCGCCGCCCTTCCCACCGAAGCTCCGAAAGCGTCGTTCGCCCCGCCTTCCTCCTCACTGAGTCCTTGCGCCGCCACGTCCGTACCCGCCTCGTCGCCGACCAGCCCACCGCCGGCGCCGTCGTCGAGCTCGAGCCCGCCTTCCTCCCCATCGAAGCCCGCCCGGCCTCCCTCCTCGCCCCGCCAACGCGCGCCTAGGCTCTCCGTGCGAGGGCGAGCTCCGCCGCGACGGGCCGCGAAGCGCGCGCCGTCCGCCCGGATCCGCAAGCGAGGGCGCGTGCTCCGCCGCGCGAGCCGCGAGGTCGCGAGCGCGAGCAACGCCCGCCACTACCTCCCTTGACCGCCTCCACCTCCTCGCCTCCCCCCCCCGCGGCCGCCTTTCGGCCGCCGCGGCGGCTACCGCCGCGCGCGCCGCCGAGGCGAGCCAGGCTCGGTCGTCCCCTTCCTCTTGGTGGTGGACCCGGCGCCTACGTGGAGGAGATGCGTAGGGGCGAAGGGCGACGCAAGTTTGCCAATCCTCTCTCCTCGATAGCAAAACGATTCCTCCGTATGCATCACCTATTGGAGGTCGCTTTTCACGATGCAAATGAACAATCGCGATGCATACTTGTGTTTTGGCGTCACCTGTTGGAGACAGCCTAAGCATGGCCTGGAATGCATACCACTTGCTTCTTTTTTTTTTTTCCCTTCTATCGAAACATTCTTGTACCGTAGCTTATACCCGTGCTTCAAGAAAAATCAACAAAATATGTAAATATCGCTACCAAAACAAGTATATGTATGATTTATTTACGGAAAAATTTGTCACAAGACACTTAAAGTGGTGTGTTTTTGCCGAGGGACAATGAAAGTAGACTCGTTTGCTGAAACACACAATCGCTTTGTTGCAATTTTACCGTAACACACCTTCGAGAGAGAACGGGGGCAATCTAACCGCTTTTGCCCTTCGTTGTCCGCACGTTCCCCTTCTCAATCTCCATGCCATCCGAGTGCAGACGTGCGAGGGCGGAGCTCCTCACGGAGCCCATACCGCCACACACGCGTTCGAGGAAGACCTCGGGCGAGGGCGTTGTCGCAGCGCCCGCCGCCGCGTCGCGCTTCGCCCCGACACCATGGCCAATGTCGCGATGCTTTGCCGACCGCCCCGCCAAGGCCATACCGCGCCGAGCCCGCGGGCCACTCAAAGACGCCCTTCCATCAACGCGCTACCTCGGACGCGACCCGCACATGCCGCACGCTTGCTCGAGCATGATGATCATGAACATGGACGATGATGATGGACATGATGAATCGTCAAGCTCGGTTGTGTCGGTTTGAAGGAACCCGAGATCAAGGCAAAGGTATAACTTGATAGGGTTTTCTTTCGGTGATCAAGACACTATAGAGAGTGTGATCACATTTAGGATAGATAGCCGACTATCAAGAGGGGATGCCGCGACTAATCCTTTGGTGAAGTGCTTCTAGGTCCATTTGACTTGCATATTGCATTTAGACTAGAGAGCACTAACTTCGTTCTTGCCTAATCGATCGCGACATGCTAACATACATGATATTGAGATCATCTTCGACGTGTTGGCAACTTATGGCAAGAGGCGAAGCAAGGTTGAAGCAAAGGCGACAACAAAACGACGAAATTCGCATGAGACCGTCGACCGGATGCTGGACCGGACGCTCGGTTTTTGACCGGACGGTCCGACGGGCGAAGTCCGGTCGATCACAGAGAGCATGTTTTTCGGGCTATCTTCGGCATCGACCGGACGATGGTTGGAGAGTCCGGTCGGCACCGAACCTTCGACCAGACGCGCATGAAGATTGCCGTCACCGTAGGGCCAAGGGGTTCGTCTCTTGTGACCGGACGCCAGTCGGTCGAGTGACCGGGACGTTGGACCGGACCCGCCGGTGAGTCCGGTCGGTCGTCCGGCCAACGCGAATGTCCTGTCCCATTTTGAGGACCAATGACTCTATTTCGAGGTGGACTCTATATATACTTGGATGGGCGGTTAGAGCCCTCTCTTGCACATTTGAACACTCTAACTCTATTGTGAGCTTGATATACTTCACTCCACTCATCTCTTCATCCAAACTTTGAATCTTTGGTGAGATTGAGAGTGATAGAAGTGCATTGCATTGTTGATTGCTTCTAGAGGCACTTCATCCTTGGAGGAGTTGCAAGATTTCGTTTCTCTTGGGAATTTGCTTGGTTCCCTAGCGGCTTGAAGGTTGAGGCGGTGTTGAGCTCGATTGGAGCTTGTTCGAGGCCACAACGGTGGACTTGTGAGGGGTCGTTCCTTACCGCGCGGGAGATTCGTGAAAGGAGCACTAGTGGATTGCTCGTGGCTTGTGAATCCCCTCTAGTGATTGTTTCATTGAGCGCCCACCGGGGATTTGGCACCGCCATTAAGCTTGTGGAACATCTAGTGGGTGTATCGCCACAACGGGGACTAGCGTGCCGGCAAGCACGTGAACCTCGGTGAAAAATCATCGTGTCTCTTGTCTTGTGCTCGTTGGAGATTTCACATTGTACACGGTGATTGGCAACAACCTCTACACTCCGCAGTGGTATTGTATTCTAGCCTCTTTGCATTACCTTCACTAGTATACTTGTGTAGCTTTGCTTAGGGTGCTTAGTCGACTAGAGTAGTTTAGCTCCTAGTGGTAAATTAGCTAGCTTATCTTGTTCACCTAGGAGTAAACTAGCAACCTAGCACTTGTGTGAACCTAGAGATATTAGTTTTGCTATATTTGACTTGTGGCTTGCATAGCTAGTTTGTAGCACCGCTATATTTGCTTCGCCATCTTATTTACTAATCACCTTGTTAAGTGTTGTTTGTAGAATTTTTTAATAGGCTATTCACCCCCCCTCTAGCCATTAGGACCTTTCAACGTCCAAGGGCAAAACGATTAGATTGCCACCGTTCTCTCTCCAAGGTGCGTTCTGGCAAAACTACAACAAACGATTATGTGTTTCAGCAAACGAGTCCACTTTCGGTGTCCCTCAGCAAAAGCACACCACTTTCAGTGTCCTGTGGCAAAGTTTCCCTTTATTTACACATAAAGTTAGTTAGATGAAGGTAGATGAAATACCTATATATAAAGATAGATGAAGGTACATATGTCTCAACAAATACGTAAAAATTAGGTATCAAATAAAGTGTTACTTGACCTTTAGACGATATCATATAACCTATGATGGTCGGAGTTGACCGGTATCAATAAGACTAGTACGAACTCTTATCATCATGGAAGGTGATGCCAGACAATTGGTTTTTCTTAAAAGCCTGCTGAACTCCTTTGCCATCTCTACTGGACTAAAAGTTAACTTTGCCAAATCCATGATTGTCCCCATTACTATGTCCAGTGAAAGAGCCCATCACCTTGCTAGCACTTTTGGATGTGCCGTTGGTAGCTTTCCTTTTACTTACTTGGGCCTTCCTTTGGGGCTCTCAAAACCAAGGTTTGAGGAGTTCCTTCCTTTGATTAATAGATGTGAGAGAAGGCTTGTTAATACCTCTCTTTTCCTCTCACAAAGGCGGCAAACTTCGATGACAAACTCTGTTTTCTCATCCCCGCCCACCTTCTTCATGGCAACTTTTCATCTACATGTCACCGTCGGGGAGCAGGTTGACAAAAACAGAAAGTTCTATCTTTGGCGTGGCTCTGATGATAATAATAGGATGCCAAAGCTGCTTGGCCTCTTGTTGCCATATCAAAGGAAGATGGTGGTCCGGGTGTCATAGACCTAAAAATCCGTAATGAAGCTATGTTACTCAAGCACCCGCATAAGTTTTTTAACGAAGGTGCATTCCCTCGGGTCCATCTTGTTTGGGAGAAGTACTACCCTAATGGCAAGCTGCCCAATCATACCTTGAAGGGCTCTTTTTTCTCGTGGCGTGATATATTAAAACTTTTAACCAAGTTTAAAGGGGTTGCTACTGTCAATGTGGGGGAATGGCACCTCCTGCTCCCTTTGGTTTGATGGTTGGAATAGTGTGCCTTTGCATCTCTCGCTTCCCCGAACTTCATTCTTTTGCTAAAAGCCCTCTTGGAGCTTGAGCCAAGCTGCCGGGATTGATGACCTTGTCGCTCTTTTTCCACTTGCCTCTCTCATCACAGGGCCTTTGATCAGCTCTAGGTTTTCTTTGATCTTGTCTTTGAACTTCAAGCAATCCCAATCTAATGTACCACGATAAATGGAGTTACATTTGGAACGACTCCTCCTTCTCTCGACAAAAAGGCTTATAGGCACTTATCCGGTTTCCCGAGACTCATGTCATCTTCAAATGGCTCGAAATCTTCATGTCGAAGATAAGCATAAAGTTTTCTTTTGGCTTTTGATTCAGGACAAATTGAGCACTTGTGATATCCCCGAGTAGAAGATCAATGCAGCTCCCTTCAACACAAGTGTGTACTTTGCTCTTCAAGTCGCGAAACTGTTGATCATCTCCTTCTTGATTGCCCCTTCTCTAGGAACTGCTGGGGCCTCATTGGTTTGACTGTCATCAGTGCTCCTAATCTTATTGACAGGGTTGTCAGTTTCAAGTCTCAGATCAAGAAGAAGTTTTTATGGAGATTATCATTATTATGAGTTGGAGCATCTGGATTGTTAGGAATGATGTAATCTTCAGAGGAATCCCCCCCAGTTGTCTTCGATGTCTGGAAATTTTCAAACATGTTTTTGGCCAACTCTTATGGAGAGCCAAGAGAAAATACTTCCCTACCATTGAGTCATGGTTAGAGCAAGCTGTGTAATAGATTTCATTTTCTTTGTCTCTTGAGCTTTCTTTTTATTTTCCTTCTCCCTCCGGGCCCTCCTTTTGTAATCCTTTTAAACTTTGTTTTTGTTGTTTGTAACCCGCTGGGTTACCTTAATAAATTTACAATAGGAGCTCTTCTGCTCCTCCTGTTTTCTTCAAAATATAAGACTAGTACGAGATGTTAAGGTCTCTATGCAATTATTTGATCCGCCAAGAGCCGTATTAACAGAACGAAACCTTTTACAATGACAAAAACAAAACAAAACATCCTCACGAAGGAGACAACAATAAAGTTCATTGCACAACGATCATTAGAATCATCGGTCGTCAAGACGCCACTTTGCATGTCAAAAAAAACACAACCAATTCAAACTAGAAGAGTGAGTAGGTTTTCCACAATGACACCTCTAAAGAGAAAAACATATCCACATATGGTATTAAAACCGATGGAGAACCAAAGTTTCCAACCTTAAACTCGTAGATGGTAAGGAGAACTCACAAGAATGCCCTCAAACCCTCAACGAGGAATGTGGCACCAAAGGTCACAATTTTCCGCCAAAGCCAAGGGCCTCGTAAGACCTTTGGCCAACAACCTCACACCCAAACCCAAATCAGCCACACCATATATGACCACAACAAACTGCCCACTAGCTAGTAGGAGATCTTTGTGACACCGGGCGAGGTCAAAGGCATACGTGTGACTTACTGCCACCACGCGAGGCCACAAGAGCTTCCTCTATCCTACTCCTACATTGTACTAGCCGACGTGGAAAGGTACATCTTGTTTCTACACCATGCAAAGAGTGATGCCAACATTGTTGCACACCATCGCCTTTGGTCCCTTTGGGCTTGTAGAGAAACCACAAGGCTGAAACTTTACGTAAGCTAAACTACAACATTTCATCTAGATAACGTAAGCTTAAAAAAATAACAAATATGGAGATGAAGAGTTTGCTTGGTTTCTAGGTCATAGAGTTTTGCCTTGTGTTGCCCTTCTTCCTCTGGCACAAGCAACAAGAAGCTTGCCAAGCCATGAGAGCCATATTTCAACTCTCCCATAAGCTTACTCGTACTCCCTATGTCCCAAAATGTTTGTCGCCATGCTTAATCGAGAACTTTAACAAATTATATAATAAAAATATTAATTTGTATGATACATAATTAGTATCAAAGGAAAGATCTTTGAATCTAGTTTTTTAATAAAATTATTTAGAGATGTAAATATTCCATGTATTTTACATAAATTGAGTCAAACTTATGGTACGTAAAACCGAAAATGACACACAATTTAGGATGGAGAGAGTAAGGTTTGATTGTACCCCAAACAACCACTTTGATCCATTGCTTAACAAGGTTACACGGTGATGAGCAAGGAATCCAAACAGCCCCGCAGCCTTCTCGATCTCATCATCTCATCAAGGCATCCTTTGAAGAATGATTGAGAGCAAATCTGTTGAAGCCACGCATCGATTGTGTACCCCACAAGACATATATATGTGGCAATGAATTGAGTTCTTGTCCTGCAACAGTGTCCATCCGGCCCAGTGTTGTCTCGCCTCGGGGCAATCGGCGATCCGGTCGACACAGCCAGCTGTTTTGAAGAGTACTAGTTGGATGGCGCGCCAGTACGGAAGCCGATCAAAGGTTGATGACACTACATGAGACACACTTGTAGTGTGTAATGCGGTAATAAACAAAAGTTGTATACATATGTTAAGCATGCACGTGGAGTGGCGCACCCTTGTGCGCGTATTTGAAACAGAGGTGTGGTATAGAGGTGAAGTCTAGAGCCCTTGATCATTGCAGTAGAATAATGTTGGTACAGAGGTGAAGTCACAATTGCAGTAGAATAATGTTGGTATAGAGGTGAAGTCACAATGTAGAAACTACAATCGTACATATAGTCTGACGCGAACAGGGATGTTAAGAGATCAGTGCTCCACAGGATGAGGATATATATTACAGTGGTTGGGAAGCAGTAAAGATGTCACTGAGGACTGCTATTAGACATATTAAACATAGGCACTGTTCCTGAAGCCATTACGGCAATGCTCATAGCTGTTGAGGCTTTCAGCGGCGTGGGTCGCGATCAGACAGGTTCGTGTTGATGGAATGTACCGAGTCATCACTTGGTGATCCTGGATGTTTATATGACTGTTAGCTTTTTCTGTACCTGTTGTTCTCTCCTAAATGTGCACGAGATGCATAGGATGGTATACCTGTTGTTCTCTCCTAAATCTATGTATTCAGTATGCTGTAAATTGACAGAAATTAGGGGTCTTCTATATACTGTGTGCAATATAAAGTGAAGGAAATGAGAAAAGTAAATCTGTGGATTGTTGCGTGGTGCAGTGATTTTAGATCTGAACAACCTAGATTAGGATGCACCTATGCTGACGTATATGAATACAGAAAACTGTGAATATACTAATTAAGGGCATTGTCAAAGGTAGGAGACTGGGAGATGTGTGGTGTGCTTACCAAAGTAAAAAGCCGTCTCTTTTTAATGACCGTCAGGTTGGGATATTAGTAGCTATCCATTTGTACATAGCAGTGTTCTTTATTTCTGCCAAAAAAAAATGTTTTGTCTGAATTAATAGGAAAGTTGAAGAATTATTTTTCAGAGTACACAAAAATAGAGGTGGCTCAATAACAAAATTTGTATAAGTGTCTGATGATTTGCAAGCAGCAATGTCACCAGCATGACTAAAGTGCACTAAGAACATAGGGTAGTATCGATTTCAGAATGAGCGAAATAATCTGGAGGGGAACCGCACAAGATGACGACCGCTGGCTCCGTCGCTGGTGTGGCTGATGGTGGACATATTGGCACTAAAGGGATAACATGTCAACGTGACCTACCTTCTCAGGCGTCTCTTGTTCTTCCTGGCAGCATATGTGCCTCACTCGCTCCTTCAATGGTTGCGTTACCTGCATTTCCCACTTCAGCGACAACAGGGTATAGTGTGACATTATGATACCACTCAAGAACACCGAGAATGGCAATCAAATTAGTTAGCTGCCATAAAAACAACCAGTAACTATGCAGAAATACTTGAGTTCAGTGCAAGGCAGGTGAATAGGCTCAGGAAAAGATGACTAAAACCGGTGAGCAATCAGGTAACATTGAAATCTAAATTCAGTTGTCGAGTTTCTCTGAAACCTAAAAAAATAGAAGATCAGGTAAAAAAAGGTTTTAATTTTATTTTGCAGAACTTCTATACACGATTAGCACTCCTACTAACAGCCCTCACCACACATTTGCATTGGCTGAAGAATTATTTTTTTTTCTTGACTGAAACCCTTAACCAGGAGATCAACCAAAACTGAATGCAAAGGAGATAAAGCAAGCCATCTGTAGAAAGGCAAACAGCCACATGTTAGGTAGATAACAATGGTGTCTCTCATCTATTCAAATCAACCAACAAAATCAATTTTGAAGAGATAACAAAGAACCAAATGATGCGATTCCACCCCTTTTATATTTTGCCAGAAAGGAAAACGAGATCCTACAGCCAAGAATGCAAGATAATAGAAAAAAAGAAAATGAACCAAACATTAAAAGAGAATCATAGAAAGGGCCATTAAAATAATGAGAAAGGAGAGGTCTACCCAGGCAGGCATGCTAATTTGTCAAATTACTGAAACATTTGTACATGATATGCAATGCATCTGTATCTGTATAGAAATCAACCTATGAAACAAGAGTGTTGAATTTAAACCAGTGCTAGAAAGCAAGAACAAAGCACCCGACGGTCCATTCCCTAAACATGACCAGTGCGCCTTATACAAAACAACCCCTCCCTTCACTGAGCACCTGTATTGCATGGCACAGAGAAAGAACACCCCCCTGCTTCCAGATCCTGCATTACAGGGCACTGAGAGAAACCCCCTCCTCTGAAACCCTCACGAGGCAACTTGTTAAATGTTGGCTTTTGGTAGGAGAAAAGCACAAGCATCCACATTTGGCAAAAAAAAATCTGAAAACTATAGAAGCTAAAATATCAAAAAGTAACAACAGGTGCATTCATATGGAAGCTTGTTGAATATGCACTAAAACAATTTAGATGGCTGTTCATATGGAAGCTAGATTGTTCTGCCAATACATCAACAGCAATGGCATATGCCGAGGCTAAACTAAGAAAAAAATAGGACGACCAAAAGTGACTCCACAAAACCAAAGTGTATGGCAACATAATCCTTGGGAATAGGGCATGAACTCAGAAGTGACAGTCTATAGTTTGATGTCACAGCCAATGATGATAGATAATGAACAATCAAAGGAAGAAATTACCACAGGCAAAGGTGTTGTAACCTCAGATCACATAACTACGAACTAATTCCAGCCGGATAGTAGGTGATTAAATAAGCAACGAATAGTAGCTCTGATTGTTGGGTCCAAACAATACAAAACAGAACATGCAAGAACGAATGCAAGAAGACAGAAGAAACAATTGACCATTGCCTGGCCTATCATGGGACAGTCAGGAAGAGATGGCCAAATCAGGATCAACAGCGGCCATGGTCAGTAACTAAGTCATCAACATAATAAAAAGATGTCAAAGGAAGAATGATCGTAGATCATGAGCATTGCTTCAGGCATCTAAAAAAGAGATGTAATAGTTTTACCTCGCAGATATAAATGACGGGGAACCCTCAAAGGTTATTTACAGCCTAGGCTGAACAGTAAAGCATAACCGCCTCTAGTAATACATTTAAGTTGGCAAGCTCACTAAAATCAATGTAGCAGGATCCGACCCACTATATTATTTTCTGCCTATAGACCTCGCATCAAATGAAGGATGACCAACTTGGTTAGTCTACCGAGAACAAATTAACAGGGGGGAAACACAATATTTGTTGGATGTGTCAGCAAAACGGATAAACATTAAGATGGTCAACAAAAAATTGAAGGCAAAACTTCTGTGGTTGGTGTGGCGTTCTGAGATTTTCATACCCATCCTCCTATTTATGTAATTACATGGCAATAATATTAGAACAGATTTCATAACCAGGTGTCTCACTATATGAAGGCATCCGTGCATGCAAAAGAGAACAGATTTCATAAGCAGGTGTCTCACTATAATATTAGAACAGATTTCATCAACTACTATGGCATGCATCATATTTCCTAGGGAATTATCAGTTGTATATCAGTGTAGAAAGCAGTGACCACCTTTAAAAAAATAATCGTTCATGATTGGAAGCCAAGCATCCCAACAACAATGGTAGGTAATTTAGTATGGAAAGTGGTGACTGCCTTAAAAAGAGAAAATCGATAATGAATACTACATAAAAAAAGAGAGGAATTACCAAAACTATAAAAATCCATCCAGGTCTTGCTGGTTAGGATGACTTATCTATTTGCAGTAACAAAGACCATATTATCTGCAAGTTGATAAACTGGCATATAACTATCTAAAATTCGTGTCAAGATGAAATTTGATCTGATGGAAATAGGAGCAACTGGACTTTGATTCTTCTTTCTCTTAATTGGAACTTGTTGAAGTGAAAATAATTAGTGCTTCTAGAAATTCTAAACAATACATCTCATGCTGCATAGAAAAGCATTGACCCGTCAGTGCTTTAGCAAATTGAGTGGCCGGCCAATTCTGTGGAATCCTTTTAGGATCTAGGCCTAAGGTCCTGCAGTATGAAAGTAATATTACCTGTCAGTTCAAACTACATAACACCAAAACAAGGAAATCCAGTCATCACTACATAAATAGCAAATTATGAATGTGTGGATGAATAATTTTATTTTCTTTCATGCAATTTCTGAAGTGACACACCCTTACATCTTACAGTCAGAGACAATGTAACTCTAATATGCAGAAATCATAGTACATGTTTCAGTAACACACATGCGTAATGTGATGAGGGTGGCATATATAGCATGCTAGCACAATATCCAAATTAAACAAATGGATGCATGAATAACAAAGGCATGCTACGGATTAACAATATGCAGCAAGATAGAACTTTTTAGGATGAGAAAGAGCCTCACTGTGCCACTGGAGAGGCTCCCTGATGCAGTAGCAGCTCGACCTTCATCTCTTCAGGATTGATACGGCGAGGTCCCTCATATCACTCGCGCCCATCATGTAGCGCTCGTGCTTCAACTGTTCTAGGTCGTGCGCGTGTTGCTCCTTCATACGGTTTGCCTCGGCCGCAAGCTCCTCCTTCAGCTGGGCTCTCTCGGCGTCATGCTCTGTCTTGAGCTGCGCGACTTCAGCGTGGGCCATGCGCAGGTGACCGATGAGCCGGTTGCGCTCCTTGTCGAGCCGGACGATCTCCCCATTCAAATGGTTATTGTGGGTGATGATCTCTGCGATCTCGGCGGCGTGCTTGTCCCTGGCAAGTGTACTGGCAGCCGTCACCTCATTCTGCCATTGAGTGTTCCAGTTTTTCACCACATGCAGCTCCTGATTTAGCTTCGCGATCATGGCCGCCTGCTGAGTAATTTCGACTTTGGCCTGCAATAACTGCAACCACGCATCGCTCTGGAACATTGTGTGCGGCGCCGGCGAGGTGACTTCGATACTAACAGCTTGAGCTTGAGCTCTCATTCCTGGCGACTCACCCAAGCTCTGTTGCTGCTGCGGCGGAATGTGCCCGTTGTGGCCTCCGGTGCTAGAAGCTCTGATAGGAGCCAAGCCCGGCGGCGCTGACGTCGGTAGGGGTTGTGGTTGGGACAAGACGGCCGCCGGCGACAGCCTGCTGCGCTTACTCGTGGATGCGTTCTCTGCAGCAGCACCAGCGGCGGCGGCACCGGGTCCGGCGGCTCCGGCTTCCATTTTCAGCGCCGACTGCTGCGGGGCAAGAGCAGCTGGGTCGCCGACGGGCATCTCGCGGTTGGCCAAGAAGTGCTTGATATCGACGCACCCCTTCGCCTTCAACTTGTCTATCGCCGTGCTGGTGAGCTGCACTCGGCGGGCGTCCTTCCTCTTCGGCTTGCCCCACCTCACCGGGCACTTCCACCCCGATGGGCAGTCAAGGAAGAAGAACCTTGACTTCCACCCGGTCCAGGTGGACAGAGTGCCGGCCGTAAAGAGGCGGCGCCTGACGCTGCTCTGCATGAAATGGTGGCACCCCGTTGGCTTGCCCTTGTGCGTCTGTGCGGATATGGTGAAGAAATGCCGGAACGCGGACTCGGCGTCCTGACACCGCAGCACGAAGGCGGCCAGATAGGTCCACGAGTTGGGAGTGAGGTGGGACGGTGCCAGGCTGTAGTGCCGGAGGACCCTGACGTAGAACCCATGGAGTGGGAAGCGGAGGCCGGCGTGGAGCGCGTCAGCGTAGACGCACATCCTGTTGGAGCCCACCGGCGGCGGCGTGCAGGCTCTCCACCCCAAGTGCTCGGCGCAGACAGGAGCGAGCTCGCTGGGCACCCCGTGCTTGCTGCACAGAGCGACGAGGTCTTGGGGGCTTCTCAGCGTGGACTCGATCTGCGACACCGCAGGCCAAGACACGGCGGCGCTGGTGTCGCTGAAGAAGAGCTTGGTAGTGGCGTCGTCGAGGTCGGCCGCCTCCCCGAGGTCCACGACTATGTCGTCGAGGTCGGCTGCCTCGCCGTGGTACACGACTATGGAGCTGCTAGAGGAAGCCATGGCGAGGGAAGGGCGTGTGCGTGCGTGTGCAGTCTGGCGGCGGCGTGATGGAGATGGAATGCCCCCTTGAGGAGAGTTGGCCTCCTTTTTATAAGGAGAAGCTAGGGCAGCGCAGGGTTGAGGTGGATGCGCTGCCATCGATCGTTGCGGAGGAGCCGAGAGACTCACGGACGTCCTGTCCTGGCGATGGCGTTCAAACTTTGAATTGGCCTTGCTCCCGAGCGGCACGGCCCGGCGATGGCGTTCAAACTTTGAATTGGCCTTGCTCCCGAGCGGCACGGCCAGGCGCTGCCTATCGATCTGTTGCCGCCGAGACTCACGATTCAGTGCATCGCGTCTGTATAGTCCATCCATTACATACGTACTCTCAGCGCCTGACGCGTGGACAGTAACCAAAACGAACGCTCGCTCGCGCCTCCGCCGCCGCTTCTCCCGTACACTCGGCTTGGCTTCACAGGCTCTTTGTACATTGCAGCATAGAAAGAGTACCTCTGGACTTGGGAAATCAGTAGAGATTCTACATAATCTGGGCAACTGGTATGCCAAGTTTGAGCCCTTGACATATATACAAATGTACCAGTACGTGCAGCTGATGATTACATTGGGTATTTGTTGGTGTTGACACAAACAACTGAATCACTTCACCATCCTTTTAAGCGAGTGATAGACCAGGTGAATAACAATCTAAAATTCGTCATGAACGTTGAGAATATATGCGGCATTTATGCTTTCTGCCTTGCTATGGGGGTCGCAATGATCGATAATGTTTATGATCAGACAAGACATGTACCTTGCTATGGAGGATCCATATATGGAAGTACAGCTACTGTGCTGCCATTACTGAATTTTCTAATTGATTTCACTGTGCAGATCCATATATGGAAGTACACATACGAAGCTGTGCTTTTGTTGTTGAATTAGTGATTCATATTCATATGGTTGTGCCATTAGTCCATTATTATTGATGGATGGATTGGTGGCATCCTCCTTTTGCTTTCTGGTATTTTATCCATGCTGCAATGTGCAAACTCAGTTAGGCTTGGACTCCAGTGACATTTAGAATTCGTTGTTGTTTAAGTTTGAAAGAAAGAAAGAAAAAAAAAAACAGAGAAAGCATAGTATGTTCTTGTTGAGCTGCTTTGGCCTTTATTGTGCTCCATCAGGTATCTCATGCAAATAATGGCTTGCTATTTTTTTGTGACTTGATGGAAGAAAAGTATATCCTTCTATTTGAGTGAATTGCACATCCATTTCATCTGCTATACTTCTGATGGCTGTTTCAACTGCTAAAATCACAGGTGACAAGAACAAGGATTTTATAGAATTCAAAAGAGAGGTGGTATCCTTCTCACCAAATGACAAGGCATCAGTTGATAGCTTCCTTCTTGTAGGATTTTATAGAATTTACCAAGCCATTCACTCTGCTGCTCGGTTGCAGGGAGGAAAGCACTTTAAAATGCCAAAGGAATTTCTGAGATCATGTGAATATTGACCGTGGCATTTAAGTACATATATATGCTGAGGCGGCTAATGTGTAACCTCCACTGTTACTGCTACCCAGTATGTCACACCTGTTGCCGGCGATGAGGTCAAATCACCAATGGCTTGCCATGATAGGATTTTGTATACGCAGCATAGAGGTGTCAAGTCTCTACTGATGGAGATGGACTGTCAAGTGCTGCTCTGTTTATGGGAGAAGTGCAATGTTTGATTCTAAAATTGGTTCTGTGCTACAACAGATCAAGGACCTAAGCCGGAGAAGTGCATGACATGATCAATGTAACATTTTTTAATGTCAAATACATGTGCCATCTTGGATGGTTTTGAAATCTGGAATGCGATGACTGTTTTATAATGTAAAACTACATGCTCTTTTTGTCATCAATTAAGATGGTCAAGATAATCTCAAATGTACATGGAGCTACAATGATATTGCCTGTCTGATTTCCAAAATTTTGCTTCAAAACTACAGGCGACTTAATTGAATCAAGGCGACTTAATTGAATCACAATGATTCAGTCTCCGTGCAGCTGTATAGCTGACCATGATTGATGTGAAATGTAATTCTTCTGAAAGTGAAATACATGCCCCTTTTTGAGTTAAACATATGCCATGTTGAGTGGTTTTGAAGTCTGGAATGTGATAGTGATTTGTGAAATATATACAAGATTGACATAACTGATACAAAAATAGTTCTAAGTTGTTGCATTAGTGGAAACAAACATAACCAATTCACTACTTACATTCCATAATTTATTACAAAGTAACACACATGTATTACTTATTTTCATGATTTCACACTCCACTAAAATATAATTTCCTAGCGGCTGAATGCATTGTAGCAGCTTTATTAACTCCAAGTAAGAGACTTGTGTATCCTCCTTGGATATAATGAGCGCCCATTGTAGAAGAATTCCCATAAATTTGAATGTCCGATGGCATTAGCGTACTCTTCTTTTGACCAAAGGATGGGATATGGTCGAAGGCTGCTCGACAGTAGCAGGTTGAACTCCCTATATCAAAGAATTTGAAATTGTACATAAAAATTGGCACGAAGTGAGTTAAGGAAAAAAAATTACTGTTGCTGCATAAACGAAGTTGAGTCAAGGGCAAATCAATGAGTACCCAAAGAACGGAATTCTAAGGATGCTCATCACCTCTAATCACCCTGTTGCAGAACAACTGCTATCTCTCATCTTCCTTTCAATTTACAGGCTACAACCAATCTGTACTTATATAAAATAGATCTGGAGGAAAAAAAAAAAGAAAGCTTATCGGAATCAGAATAAACACAAATATCAAGGCCGGTATCACTATTTTTTTGTGGGGAATTGAATGAAGTAAAACCTATAATGTCTTTTTTTTGGGAAAACTGAAGGCCAAAGCCCCTACAGAGGATTTTATTAGATTAAAACAAAGAAAGAACAGAGAACCGATGTGATCCATTGATCTAACTGAAAACTAAGGAGGGCTGAAGCCAAGCCAAAGAAAAAAGGGAGGGGAATAATCTGCCTACAATCTCAGGAAACAAAAAAAAAAGACACAAAGAAAATATAAAGGGAAAGCAAGCCAAACACTAAAAAATAGATGTGATCCATTGATCTAACTGAAAACTAAGGCTTGCTTTCATTCTGTGATAGATCGGTAGGATCTCCATGTGAAAAAAAAAACACTCTGCAATCCTGAATCCATTGTGACAGATCAATAACTTTTTTGAATTAACTGAAATGGCAACAACCAGTACAGATATCTCAGTATGCATCTCATTCACGTGTGGGATCCATGTGATTTGAAGCTACAATTGATGGCAACCTTTCGTTTCCCCTAACCCCTTCCAAGTGTGGATAACAAGTTTTGAAAATATCATTATCTGTATGGTTTCCAATCAGCAAAAGATTGACATAGGACTAAATACCTGGGTAGATGTGGCGGAGCTGTTGGCGACCGGCGACACCTTGGGTGGTGCAGCGGAGGTGGATGATGAGCGCGTACCGCCGACCGGCAAGAAACGATCTAATCCCGATGTTTGAGCCCTGAGGTGCGTGCAGTGGTGTGTGCGTCGGCTGAGGCCGGTACCTTGTCTCCGAAGTCAAAAAAAGGTCCGCTATTATACAGAGGGCCGGCGCTTAGCAAATGGCCGATGCGCTGCTGAAGCCAATCCGAGGGAGGCCGAGCTGAGGGAAGCCAAGCCGAGTGTGCTGAAGAAGGCGGCGCCGCAGCGTTTTCAGGAGTCGTCCGATCCGTCGCTTGAGCACGCGTCGCGCGCTGGGTTATGTATGTAGCGGATGGAGTCTACATACGCGATGCAGCGAATCCGCCTTCGAGACTCACGTACGTGCAGGCGATGGGCTTCAAATTTTGAACCTGATACTTGTTTTCCTCTGAATGCATACTTTTGAAGGCTTGTTGTCAGAATCTGAATAAACCATTTTATCGATTACATGACATATAAAATATCGGTGTTACTGATCTATATATGAGAGGCCAGTGTTTTTTTTTTTTTTTTTTGGAGAGGGAAGGACGCGGTATATATTTAGTGGGAAGAGACATGTTTTTTTTTTTTTTTTTTTTTTTTTTTTGCAAAACTGCAGGGCGGGCGGCTAAACGTAAAAAAGTACTGTAATTTTAGAATTTTTCTTTCTTCGGGTGTAGGATACTGAGTAATAGGGGGTTAAAAGGTAAAAACGTAAAACTGATTTATCATTTCGAGGTATTTTCTAGACCGCTATGCGATTTCGAAATAGCGAATGGACCTATTTGAAAAAAACCCGGACCAATGAAATTTTTGAGAGACAACGTGGCTACGGTCTCCTAGTCCGGATCTTTTCCGGATTAAAGGTCGGGAATGGGTGCTTGCTAGCACTAGCAGTAACGTGGATGGACTATGGAGGGATCCGTCCCAATTCTCTTTTCACGGTCGACCGCCAAGCTAGCTTAACTCGCGCCCGATCCAACCATGCGCAAAGCAGACCTTTTTCATTTTTTGCATGCGCGATGTCGTGAAAAAACAAAATATTTTTTTAAATTGCTATAATTCCCGAATGGTGTATCCGTTTTTATTTTCGTCTACACCGGTGTGTTCTACGCGATGAAACGAACAAAACTAGATCCCACTCGACTATGTTTTGAAGATTTTATTTTTTTTTTTTCTAATAGCAATTTATGTATATTAACTTATGAAATATAAGTAATAAATTAGACTTAACTTTTGTAACCAAGTATAAGTTATGTGCTACATGCAAAGGTTATAATTTATAAGTTAGACGTAACTTTTGTAACCATCATAAGTTAGGTGTTTGGTAAAAGTTATAAGTTATAAGTTATAAGTTAGACGTAACTTTTGTAACCAGTATAAGTTAGGTGCTACACATAAAAGTTATAAATTATAAGTTAGACGTAACTTTTGTAACTAGTATAAGTTAGTGCTACATATAAAAGTTATAAGTTGTAAGTAACTTTT
This sequence comes from Hyparrhenia diplandra, assembly GCA_015847255.1. Taxonomy (NCBI): domain Eukaryota; kingdom Viridiplantae; phylum Streptophyta; class Magnoliopsida; order Poales; family Poaceae; genus Hyparrhenia; species Hyparrhenia diplandra. Next base: position 54,511 of record JADLZK010002174.1, on the reverse strand, counting down.
GTAACTCGTTTACGTGCTATATGTAGTGTACAACTTTATAACTTATTTTTTACTAAAAGTAGAAAAATTTCCAAAAAAAATTGTGGGAATAATTTTTTTTTCTATCTAGAAAAGTTTGGTTTGTTCAGATTGACCGCGAGTTAACTTAACTCAACTCACGGTCGTCCGCGATTTAGTCGCTCGGGGATCCGGTCCATGCTACAAGTTTGTATCTTAGCTGTTCGGCTCATGGTTTGACTGATTGTTGTTTTATCGTGAGAGAAACACTATATTATGGCCAATTTGTTTAAGCGAAGAGGCAAATGAACCTCTAGTTAATTAGCAGTGAATGCCTCTACATAGTATTCAGTACAATTTACAGGAGTCCAAATCATATGAACCCATGCATGCACACAGCACAATGGCAGGAGCGCAAGTTTGTTTTTCCCCAGACTGGCAGTATTTGGCGACGGAAGTACGTGGTGTTGTCGCGGGTTTGCGGTGTCGCCCTTGACAATTGACACAAGGACATGGCTCGGCAGTATATGAACCCATGCATAGTGGTGGCTCGGCAGTATATGAACCCATGCATAGTGTGACCGTGTGTTTAGATGCGGGATCACTGAGTTGGGAGGGCTCCAACCCTCGTTTGGGGATGAAGCCGCTCCATTCGTTGTTTGGTTACAATCTGGATTTTGGTGATGAAGTGGCTCCATCTAGTATTTGGTTGGAGGGATGGGGAACAAAGAACGGCCGTTATTATTAACAAATTACATCATGACCCTTAGAGTTTGTTAAAATCCATTAGGACTGGATCTGAAGTTTCTTCTCTCTAGCACTCACTACGGAAATTGGGTCTTCGCCGACGGCGGTCTTTGCGTTTTTGCCGACAAACCAAAAATCGACGTTCGGCAAAGAAATTCTTCGCCGATAGCCCCGCCGGGCAAAGAAAAACACCGGCGAAGCTTCCTTCGCCGAGCACCAGATTCTCGGTAAAGAAGCACCCTAGGCAAAGCTTGGCTCGACCGGGCGAAGAATGGGCCGTCGGGCGGCTTGGCTTCGCCGACGGCGACGGTTGGCGAAGGGTAGGTCGTCGGCAAGATAGACGGGTCCGACGTAACGCCGTCAATTTTCATAACCTTTGCCGACGACTTGTCGTCCGTTCTCGGCAAAGTAAAAACTTTGCCGAAGAAAAAAAAAATGAGCTCTCGGGCGTAGTGTTTTTTTTTTATTCCACCAAACGCCGCCACGTGTCCCAAAACTTCACCGAAGCATATGTGCTTCGCCGAAAGTGTTCACCGTAGGGTGCTCGGCAAAGGTTGGCTTTGTCGAGAACCCTTGTCTCAACTCTCGGCAAAGATTATTTTGCCGAGAGCCCTTGTCCCAACTCTCGGCGAAGCATAATTTTTTTTTGGCAAGTAATACATTGCTCGTGTCTTGGGTACCTCTCATTTGCTTTGGGTGCAAGTAGCCTAAAGGCACTTGGCTAGGAGTGAGCTCCACCTTGCCCCATACGTGAGAAGGTCGGCACAACGGAGACTAGCTTGAGGGTGCTCAAGTGAACTTCGGGTTAAATCTCGTGTCTCCACTTTGTGTGATTGTTGTCTCTTAGTGATTGGCTTCAATTCGGTTATCTCATTGTATCATCCTTGGTGATTGGATTGACTAGCCTCGACATTGTGGTATATCACTTCTACACACTTTCATTACTTTCATATATATTGTGTTTGTTTAGTTTGAGTAGACTTGCTTAGTTTGTTAGAGTATTTAGCTTGTTCACCTAGTGGTAAAGTAGAGACTTAGCCTTTTGTGTGAATTAGAGACTATAGCAACTAGAATTGTTAATAGGAGGCTTGCCGACAAGTAGAGCTAGAGCAAACACTTATATCGCCATTTGTTATTCTAACAAGTTTGTCTAGTGTTTTGTAGAAATTTTTATTAGGCTATTCACCCCCTCTAGCCATTTAGGACCTTTCAAATTGCGCGGCTAGGGGCAGCGCTGGGCGAGGAATCCTCCGCCGCGCCGGGCTGGGGCAGCGCCGCCGCCGGGCGGCGCACGCCGTGGTCCGCGCGCCTGAAGAGCGTGGAGACGACCGCTTGCAACGGAACCCCGAACGGAGAAAACGGGGTTCGCTTCGTCCGCGAAATTTCGTGAGACGGAGCAAACACGCATCTGAAGAGAATATTCCCTCCCAGGTTCGCTCCATGCCCGCAGCGCCCCCAACCAAACACCCAAAAAACGAGCCAGTTTCGTCCGGGTTGGACATATTCACCCAACCAAACAGGGAAGGATCCACACACACACCGTACCGTGTACTCAGTCACTAAAAAAATAAACGTGCCGTGTGTACGTACTCGACGTGCGTAGAGGAACGCCTACTTCGTACATACTGACTGGTCCTCGTCCAATCGTCATGAATCGATCCAATCCAACACAACAGTCGCGTGCGAGGAGAGGAGCATCGGACACGGCAGCGTGCTCGGCAGACGGCAGTCAATGCGAGAGCCGGAGAGGGCAGCACCGCACGCTGCACTGCATGCTGCAGCGAAGAGATGCGCCAAATCTCGCTGCTCTCTATGGCCGCCGCCAGCTTTGGCCGGCGTCAGTACAGCGAGGTCATCCATATCCACCGTCCACCGGCACAAGTCACACCATGGAGTAACTACTGCTCCTCCTCCGTCCACTCATTTACCCCTCCACCACCACCAACCGTCCTGCTGCTATTTGCGTGCAAGCTGCTTCGCTGCTCCTGCCATGCCAAACCCCGGCCCTTGCTTCGGCTGTTCTGCACATCGATCCCATGCATGCGTAGCTAGCTGGAACAGGAATGCAATAGTAGCTCATGGAGTACATGCAAATGCAATAATGTTTCCATTACATGCAAGTATGCAAGCCCTAGTAGTGAAGTGCGGTAGAGGTAGATTCCCGGGATAATGCGCTTGCAATGAGTTGGCTTGAGATATACCTTCGGCCCGTGGCATGGCCCGGGCACGAAAAATTGGCCTGGCCCAAACACGGTCCGGCATGGTCGGCTTCGTGCCCGGGCCGGCCCGATGCCCGCTCCAGGCCGTGTCTGGATTGACCTCTAGGCACGCGGGCTGGCACGGCACGGCACGACATCTAGAGGAAGGCCTCCCGGTGGCTCGGTATGTGCATGGCCTGCTAAAGGCCCATCTCATCAAACCCTAACATCATCCAGTCACTCACCTCACTCGGTCACATTCCCCCAGCCGCCGCACGCACGCGACTCTCGTGTCGTCACTCGCCATCACCCCCGGCTCGCTACTCGCTGCCGCCGCATGCACCACCGCTCCTCTCCGCTCGTAGCTTCCCCTCGGCCCACATCGGCAACCATCGTCCTGTCTCCATGGCGCTTGGCATCACACCGCTCCTCAATCCTCTGCCTCCATGGCCACCACCGCGCTGAAGGAAAGTGTGCCAGCGTCGAACTCGTTGCGGGTGAGGCGGCCACTGCGGCGTCTTCAAGCTCCCTCCCCTCCATTGTGGCAGCGTCTTCGAGCTTCCCCTCCATCACGGCGGCATCGAGCGGAGCAAGCTCCAGCACCGCCGCACTCTCTCGGCCTCTCCTCCCACTCTCTTTGGGCTTCGGGAGGCCTGGTTTACTATTGGGCACGTGCCTATTTGTGTCGGTCCCGACACCGAAACAGATTTCCACGTGCCGTGCTTGGGCCCGAACTCAAGCACACGGTGGCCTAGATTGACACGGCACGACGCCCGGCCCGGCCAAACAAACCCATGTCCTAGCAGGTCGCGTGCCTAGCATGGGCCTATGCCCTACCGGGCCGGGCCGCCCGTTGCTCAAGCATTGAGAGCAAGCAGTTGAAGCCATGATCGAGCGACTGACTGACTGGACTGCCCCTGCCCGTTCTACTGCGGCCGTCGCACCAGCGTAAATGGCAGCTAGCAATGCTGCAACGGGCAACGTCAGCTCGTGTCGTCGCAACAGCAGCGCCTCATTTCACGGTATCATCACAATTTGACCAGAGCCTTCTTGGTAGGAACGGTAGTCATGTTAAGCGCCGCCCAGCCCGTTCACTAGCTTGTGTGAAGACAAGGTAGTCATCGACAAACAGGTCATTTTATTTTATTTTACTCCACATGCACATATAAATAACACAAGTTTTTTTTAAAAACGAAGTATAGGCAGCAACATGTAATTTGTATTTTTTTCCCTCCAAGTGAAAACAAATATATGAGCACAAATGGCACTGACAATATTCTATAAACACTGAGTTACGTTTTCATATAATATAATGGACCTGTGACCGCAATGGAAAATTTGCAATAAATCAGAGTATTTGAACCAAAATTGCCTTTATCACTCTTTAGTTCAATATATCATCAGACTTTTTTTTTTTTTGATCCTGCAACCGGCTTACTGCCTTGCATTAATAGATGGATGCTCAGCTAAATCGCGAGCCATCAAACTTGTTACAAACTCGAGGAGGGGTCGATCCAAACTTGTTACGACACGAGCTGACGTTGCCCGTTGCAGCATTGCTAGCTGCCATTTACGCTGGTGCGACGGCCGCAGTAGAACGGGCAGGGGCAGTCCAGTCAGTCAGTCGCTCGATCATGGCTTCAACTGCTTGCTCTCATGAGCAAGTTCATGAGCACACACATTACAATCCCTTGGGATTTTACACACGCTTAAACAAGTAAAGTTTTCATGAAGTAAACTACGAATATCTTGAAATAAGGCTCCACCAACAGCCTGATCGAATTCAGATGAACGTGTTGCCTCCAGGAGAGTCACCGAGTCTGTCTCCACTGCAATCTTTGAAATGCCAAAATGAGATGCCGCTTCCAGGGCTTGCTTGAGGGCGTAGGCTTCAGCCACGAGAGCATCGTGAGTGGCGCCCAGGTTGCCCGCCCCAGCAACAACCCCAGATCCTTCATGGTCACGAATGATAAAGCCCCAAGCTCCCATCCTGGATTCGGTTTGGAAGGCTCCGTCAGCATTGATCTTCAGGACATCCACTGGTGGAGGCGACCAGTGGTGATCCACAGCAGGTGCACGATTGACCACGCAGCCCCCAGCACTCAAAGTTTCAAGGCTCTTCTGCATCACCAGCCACACCATTTCATCGCAAGACGGCATGAGTTCACCTGCATTCACTTTGTTCCTCACATTCCACCATTGCCACAGCAGGGTGGTTACCAACACACGTATGTCCAGCCTCAGCTTCATAACTTCCCGAACAAACTCTTGAGCCGACTCCGCTTCAGTCAGCTGTACTCTGTGTGCTTCCAAGCCTAGTAGCCGCCAGCACCTGCGGGCTTCTTTGCATTTCAGGAAACAGTGGGCACCATCTTCATCCTGGCGTGAGCAAACCGGACATGAGGTGTCGAGCTCGATTCCCTTCTTTCTAATATTCGTTTTGTAGCTAGGCTGTTATGTGCGACCCTCCATATAAATTGCTTGACTTGGTCCACACTGGATGATTATCTCATTGCACACACACAAAAAATATCTACCTCATCTGCAATAATAAGCATTACTAACGGTGCCTACATGCAACTTGTCACTGCAGTGATGAAACTTAAAACAACAAACATCAGATTATTTTTAACTGAACTTCCACATTAGCATCAACATGATAAATATACACACTTCGATTTCTTCTGACAATTGTTTGTGTTCAAGATAGGAGGCTCCCAGTGTAGAAGACCAATGTATATGTGCACCCCCATTCCATCTCCATGAAGTCTGTAAGCGCCTTTGTGCTAGGGTCATAAAATAGAACAACTTCTTGCATTGCTCCTTAATTGGTTGTCAAACACACCCGACCACAATAATATTCTGCCATCCACCAAAACACCCAATGGCTTAGTAATCCTTATCTGATTCTTGGGTAATGGTATCATATACTCCTTGACCCAGACACTCTTGTTAGGATCAGTTAAGAGCCATATGCTCATATACGTGTAGTTGTTCGCACATACTACTACCTCGTGAACCAAAGCTAAGGTTCCCTTTGAGCTCGACAAGATGAGCAATGGACCGTATCCTCCCCTGCTTGTCAGGCCCCAATGCGGGGCCATTGATCGCCTCCGCCTTCCACTCTTCGCTCTCGAGGTCGAAAGCAGCTATGTGGTTCCAGCTCGAGGCATGAAGTAGACGACCCCATTGACAACGGCCTTGCGTTCACCTATACAGCATTCTGTAATAACAACAAACGGCGGTGCCGACTTTTGCCTCCATGTCAGTGGTTCTTCTGCGACACCACTACTGCTGCCGTCCATGATTGTGGCAATCTCGCAGAGCTGCTGATGGTCACCGCCATCGTGGTCGTCATCCCTTCGGAAAGGTTTCTGCTGCAGGCGGAGGCGGAGGACCTTGAAGACGCCAGATGGAGTGGCACGGCCAAAGCTGGTGGAGTAGGTGTCGGTCATGTTCTGTGGATCAGCCCTGGCAAAGGTGCCGAACGCTCGCCCGGCCGCCGGATCGATGATCACGCCACAGTGCACTGGTGACAGGCCATCTCCATCGGTGCAGATGAGGTCCGGCCGCGTGGGCAGCTGCTGCGGTGTGCTCCTCGTGATCTCGAACGCCTTGACGACGTTGCCGTCCAAGCTGAGCGGACGCATACATGGATTGGTTTGCATTTCAGTCCGCACCTCGGGCAGGTGGCGGGCTCCCATGAACACGCCGATGAGGTGCGGATCGTCGGCGGCGCGGGATCTCTGCGCGGCCACGAAGGCAGGGTCGGATATGAGGGCGCACCAACCCTTGCACACGCACCGGAGCCGGCATAGGGTCTTCGACGGAAAGCCTGGCTAGAACGTCGAAGATGATGTCCTCCGGCAGCGACACGCCGCCGCTGTCATGCTTTCTTCGTTTCGCTTCCATTGTCGTGCGTGTGATTTCGTCGCCAGCACGAACCATATCTGGCGTCCGCCGGGTCAGTCGAGTTCGAGTAGAATACGGAGTCCGATCCGTTTCCAAATTCCAATGATGCAACACGGACAGTTTGCCTGGAACCAAATTGCCTGGGCGATGTATGCTGCCTGCAACCCGTTGCTGGAGCCTAAAAAGATCCTGCCAGATCCAGGCAACTGTCCACGTCCAGGTGTAAGAAACAGGTCGCCTGCCTGGAGTAACGCTATTGGCTGATGTTACTGTAATCAGTACCTTCCTTGATAGGTACTGCAAGAGTATCTTTTCTTTATATCGCAACAAGTTAATTATGTTTATGTTTGTTTTAGTATAAATATATATTTGTGCTTTAAATTGGTAGTACAATTTTGTAGTGTTAACTTTTATGAAATACTTATTGCGCCCTACATATATATTGTGCTTGTGTAGACTTGTGAGTTGAATAGGTTACTTAGAATTGTTAGAATAATCTAGCTTTTCCACCTAGTTAGAGAAGTAGAGACATATAGCAATTTGAGTGCTCTAGAGATATAATTGATTAGAATTGTCAATAGGCGGTTTGTTGGGAAGTAGAGCTAGTGCAACCGTGTTTATCGCTTTGTTAATATCGGAGAACGTGTTCTAGTGTTTTGTAGAAATTTTATTAGGCTATTCACCCCCCTCTTCGACCTGCTCGGGCTTGCGCCCCCAGATGCTACGCGCCCCCCGCCGGGTGGACCCAATGCTTGATGTGCTCGTGGCCTCGCCGCTGCCGCCCGCCCACCGCTGTGTAGTTGGAGCCTCCTTCGCTCTGCGCATGGTCGCTAGCTCGCCGTAGTGGCGGAGGCTTCCGTGAATCCCGCGGTGTCGCCGATCCACTCTCGCCACATCGCGCCGCCCAGCCCAGCCCCCTCGCCGTCCGGGGTGGGGCTTCCCGCGCCAAACCGCGGGCGGAGGTGTCGGAGGGGTCCGAGGCCCGGACGCGCTGGCGTCCCACCACGCCGCCGCCGCCCCGGCTCGTCTCCGGCCTCATTGGCGCTGACGTGTCGGGGGTGGTAGGTGTGAGCCTGCGGGCCCCTCGCACTCCTCCATCGGCTCCCCGAATGGCCGCTCCCCCCAGCAGCGACTTCGTACCAGCTTTCTTCGACTCGTTGACACCGCCCGTTGGCGGAACCACCAAGGCACCACCTGCAGCGCCGTAGCGGCGGCCGGCCACCAAATCTACCTTCCACGATCACCGCCCTGGATAATCATGCGCTGGTGTGTCCAGTTGAACAAGTGGGCCAACCCGGGAACATGGTGCCTACCCTGACCCCACGATCACCATGACATTCCACGAGGCCTTCAGGGGAGCGCCGCGCGCCGTCCACTAGGTGGGAGAACGTCTTGTGCTCCTTCCCCCACTCGGTGTTCGCTTTTGGCGGGAGAGAGAGTTGGGAGATGCCGACACGGAGTCCACACCGCGGCGCCCGGCCGCCTCTCCTCAATAGCCCTCGAATCACTCGTCGTCACCGGGGTCACTTCGAGCACGCCGGCGCGCTCCACCGCTGCTTCCGTCCAAGACTTCTGTTGGTGCTCACCCCCGGCGGCTTGACGAAGCCAGTCCTTAGCCCCTCCTTCGCTCGTCCAAAATCACCGATGAGGAATGGACCATAAGGCGCGCAGCGAAAACAGGACTAGCGCGATCCACAACCGAGCGGCAGCGCCGTTGGTGTTGCTCGCCAGCTTGAGGGACGCCCGGTCGACGCGTCGAGCACTCCGCACTCCACCCCCGAGCCACGACCAAGTTCCGGACACGTTTTGGCGACGAAGTTTTGTCCGGTAAGAGACAAGATCTCGCGCGAGCTCTTCCCCATGATGCGGACCCGGGGCGGCACCGAAGGAGGTTCTTGTTCGTGGTCATAGCCGTTTCTTTTCCACCCCCTCTCGTCGCGCAAAGTAGTTTACATTTTTAGTATATCCATACCGCTCCGCCGTTTAAGCCGACGATTATTGTCTGTATGCTTTTGTGCGCTGCGGGCAATTGTTTTGGCTAAAGTGTGAGTCGTGTAAAACTATTCTCTTAATGCAATACTTGTCAATGGGCACGCTTTCAAAAAAAAAAAAAAAATGTCTACCTCATTTGCAAAAATTATCATTACTACGGTGCCTACATGCAACTTGTCACTGCAGTGATGAAGCTTAAACAACAGACATTAGATTATTTTTAACTGAACTTCCACATTAGCATCAACATGATAAATATACACATTTCGATTTCTTGTTTGTGTTCAAGATAGGAGGCGCCCAGTGTAGAAGACCAACGTATATCTGAACCCCTCTTCCAACTCCATGAAGTCTGTAAGCGCCTTTGTGCTAGGGTCATAAAATAGAACAACTTCTTGCCTTCCTTCGCTGTCAAGCACGCTCGACCACAATATTATTCTGCCATCCACCAAGACACCCAATGGGTTAGTAGTTATCATCTGATTCTTGGGCATTTGTATCCTATACTCATTGACCCAGACACTCTTGTTAGGATCGATTAAGAGCCATATGCTCGTACACTTGTAGTCGTTCACACGTACTGCATCGTGAACCAAAGCTAAGGTTCCCTTGAGCTCGACAAGAGTAATGGACCACATCTCCCCCTCCTTGTCAGGCCCCAATGCGGGGCCATTGATCGCCTCCGCCTTCCACTCTTCGCTCTCGAGGTCGAAAGCAGCTATGCGGTTCCAGCTCGGAGCCACATCATCATCTTCATCTACCTCGAGCTGATGAGGCATGAAGTAGACGACCCCATTGACAATGGCCTTGCGTTCACGTATACAGCATTCTGTAACAAACGGCGGCGCCGACTTTTGCCTCCATGTCAGTCGTTCTCCTGCGGCACCACTGCTGCCGTCCATGATTGTGGCAATCTCGCAGAGCTGATGGTGGTCACCGCCATCCTGGACCTCCTGGTCATCCCTCCGGGAAGGATTCTGCAGGCGGAGGACCTTGAAGACGCCAGATGGAGTTGCTCGGCCAAAGCTGGTGGAGTAGGTGTCGGTAATGTGTTCCATGGATCTGCCATGCCAAAAGCAGCAAACGCTCGCCCGGCCGCCGGATCGATGATCATGCCACCGTGCAGCGGTGATCGGCCATCTCCATCAGCGCAGATGAGGTCCAGCCGCGTGGGCAGCTGCTGCGGTGTGCTCCTCGTGATCTCGAACGCCTTGACGACGTTGCCGTCCATGTCTATCATCCGCACCTCGGGCAGGTGGCGGGCTCCCATGAACACGCCGATGAGGTGTGGATCGTCGGCGGCGCGGGATCTCTGCGCGGCCACGAAGGCAGGGTCGGTTGTGACTTGTGAGGGCGCACCAACCCTGCACACGCACCGGAGCCGGCATAGGGTCTTCGACGGCAGCCTGGCCAGAACGTCGAAGATGATGTCCTCCGGCAGCGACACGCCGCCGCTGTCATGCTTTGTTCGTCTCGCTTCCATTGTCGTGCGTGCGTTTGTGTTCGACGCCAGCACGATCGAACCATATCTGCGAGCGCGCGTGCTCCGGCCCAGAGATTTAGGTCAGTTCAGCTCGAGTAGAATACGGAATCCGTTTCCAAATTCCAATGAAGCAACACGGTCTGTTTCCGCCCCAATGAAGAACACGGTCTGTCGCCTCGCTCACGAGATGCTGCCTGGAGTAACGCTGTTGGCTGATGCTACTGTAATTAGTACCTTCCTTTGATAGGTACTGCAAGAGTATCTTTTCTTTATATCTGAACAGGTTAAATATGTTTCTGTTTGTTTTAGTATAAATATATTTTATTTATGCTTTAATTTGGTAAAATTTTTTGTACTATTAACTTTTTATGAAATATCTACTCCACCCTAATATATTTCAATGAATTTAAAGTTTTATAAGTTTAATTATATTAGAAGTATGAAGGCGCGCCGCCTAAGCCGCCTTTCAAGATGTCCACGTATCCTTCATTCGGTTCGTACATTAGATAGAAATTCCACGATCCGCATGAAGTGGTGCCTCACAAGTAGCATCCTTGCATGCATGCAAATATGCAATAGACTAGCTCAAGTAAGTGGATGCGTCCAATGAAGTGAGCATCCTTGCATGCATGCATGCATAGGTAAGCGCAAGCAAGTGGATTTGTCCGATGAAGCAGATACACTAAATGAGCATGCATGTAGCCACCGTCCAAAACTGTAGATGTCCTTTGCATGCAAGAAGTTACCACGAGAATTTACATCATTGTGTCTTCTCCTCCTACATAGATAAACTTATCGCAACCTAATTTGTACATGGAAGGAAGTGACCCACATGACACCATAGCAAGGACTTCTTTACCTACATGAATGGAGCAAGCGGACACATACATGAACACCATGTGCTTATACGCAAAATGTTTACTCAGTAAAATTGAAAATAGGTGCCATGTCTAGGACATACAATGCCCTTTTTTTAACCGACAAGAATTTACTATCGTGGAAGCAAGTGAATAGATAAATGAATAGAATCCACGTATATATGTTTCATTTAATTTGTGTGTGGGTTAGAAAAGTAGTACCTCACAGATAGCATGTGAGTGATTAGAAAATTGAATAAACGTGCATGCATGCAAATCCACAATGTAAAAATTGTAGGTGTCCTTCACATGCAGAAAAAGTAAACTCCAGTTGTCCTTTGCATGCAAAAAGTAGATTCCATACATGCAAGGGAAATTCAACGATAGAAAATTGAATAAACATGCATGCATGCAACGACAATGTAAAAATTGCAACTGTCCTTGGCATGCAAAAAAGTAAACTGCAGTTGTTCTTTGCATGCAAAAAAAAGTAGATTCCATACATACAAGGGTAATAACCTGAGATTCTCGTGTCTTTGCATGCATTCAGATAAGGTGGATGCACTGAAAGTAGGTAAATTGATAAAGGAACAACATCCATTAAGATCAAGTGGACACGTTGAATGAAGTGAATAGGTAAATGAACACCAATAACCTATTACATGCGGGAAGCAACCTAAGATGAGACCACAACAAGGACAATATAAAAATTGCATGTGTCCTTTACAAAAATTTACTACGACATGAGAAAGTTACATCATATGTGGCTTCCTTTTTTACATAAATATTTTTCATACACACAAGACACCTTCCAAAGCTATATAAGAATTCTAGGCCCCCTTACACACATAAAACTTACTATAGGCTGCAGAAATTTACAGCACATGTAATGTCTTCCTAGGCTACATAAAAATTGTAGACCCCCTTGACATCGATCTTTGCATCTTGATTTACCATGAACATATATATCATAGTTATCTAATATTACCTTTTTTACATCATGCATGTTAGGTTTTGTGTTGGTTCAGTAAAAACATAACAAGAGCAAGATAGGTGAAAAGTAGGTGCCTATTTAGCACGTCTCCTATGAGTAGACAAAATAGTTATCACTTCAAGGGCATGCATGGGAATTTTTACTCTCCGCCATGCATTGCATCTACTTTTCATCCATTGGTAACTGAGGCGCCCTTGGCCTATATAAGCATGTGGTATGCCATCCCACCTTCATCGCCCTCCTCCCAGTGGTGTGGTGGTGGCGGTGTGCCATCCGTTAGCTTCATTGCCCTCCACCTAGTGTTGGAGGGCATCCCTAGTAAGAATTTTGAAAGGTTATGCATGCTTCTTGATTTGTATTAGTTTCTAACCTTTGTCGGCTCCTGCTCTAAATGGCTCACTAACGTATACTTATGCACTCTGTGGCAGGAACACAATCACCAAAGGCCTCTAGGAAGTGCGGGGAGGCAGTACGTCTAGAGCCCTATGCTATCCTAGTAGTCTCCTTGAGGACATTGTTACCTATGGCAGAATACTATATACCATCCAACGAATATACCATCACTAATACTAGTGCATGCGCAAGCACAAGGCCAGTAGGGCTTATTTTGTCCAACTACGTTCATGTTCTCCAGTATATTATTTAGCAATGTTGGCTCATATGCATTCTACCATAAGTACCTTCGTGTATACCTTTGGCTGTGTAATCTCGTGTATGTACGTATCCAAGTTCCTCTTCGTCACCATCAGATAAATATGTGTTGTGTGTTTGTGATGACATGTATCCCAAATTGGATGAGTAGGAGCATCCCCTAATTGAGGTCTACTATCTGTTACCATGTTAACCCGCAGCAAAAGCACGAGCAACAATGGCTAGTGTGAAATAAATCATGGGTTATTTAGAATGTTGCTACTAGTAGAGATTGATTTAGAATTATGTTGGAGGGGAGTTTTCTCAAAAAAAAACTCTTATATTTGTATATTTATGAGAGTTTATTTAGTGTGTCGAGAGTTTAGTGTGTCTTCGGCCAGACGATACTAGACAGGCAACTTCATATACTGGATTCACGATCAAGCATAGCGTGGTGGTACACAATACAGACAAAATTCACTCTGATGACAAGATTACAATAGTAGTTATACTTCAACGACCAAGCATAGCATGGTGCTACACAACATAGAAAAAATTGCTATGATGAGAAGACGCCACTCACAATAGAAGTTACTTCAACGACCAAGCATAGGATAGTGGTACACAACACTGACAAAATTTGATGTCAAGAGAAGACGCCATGGAAAGTTCACAAACATGACAACACAGAATAAATAATAGAACACTGAAAGTGCCAAGAGATCAGCAGAGACATCCATACAGTCTTACAGACACGAGACGGTGAGGAAGCTAATGGTGGGAGGGATGACAAAGCTGGCAGACAGCATTAACCGTAGCCTGCATCGGTCTGATCAACTCGGGGAGCCCTAGTACAACCACACCACCAAACAACATGCAGATCACCAAGTTCAGACTACCCCTAGTTTAAAAGACAATACTAACAAGCGGTGGAGCACAACCACCAGAGCGACACATTAAGTTGAACAACAAATGATGACAGAGCAAAGATCACTCCAACGGCCCTTAGTCGTCAGGTGAATCATCAGGCACTTCAGCATTTTCTTCGCCAATGCTCTGTCTGTCAGTCATCTGTAGTCCTGGAGGAGATAAATCAAAAGATCTGGGAAGCCAAGTGACCTGAATTGAAGTAAGAGCCGCAGCAGAAGGTAGTGGAAATTTCTGCCTGCAAAAACAGGAAAAATATCATATACAGAACCCAACAAAATCCGAGATCCAATCATGCACAATGAGGCCATGGAGGATAATAACCAACGCCAACTAAAATCTTCAACCGATCAAGCACTGCTACTCAATTCAGACCAGGCGCTAATATTAGTGTTTTGTCAGAGTCGTGTAACCACGGAATGGAGCACAAATAACCATCTGGAATGAAGCTAACAGTTTAACAGAGCTAAAGGGCCATCGACTTTTCCTCCATGCAGTCTCATAAAGATATCACTATTAACAGGATACACCGTGTAAATGTAAAATACAGTACTGACCTTGTTATCTCACACCATTCGCTAAACTCAGTAGGCTTCCAGTGCATAAACCCATCATCCTAGCACGAGGCCTGAACTTCGCCAAATCTGTACTAGTGCTAGTCCTTGGATTATAGATCATCAATAATCCCCTTGTTCCAGAGTAAATAACTATCCTCCCATCATTTAGCACCAACAAGGGATGGACAGAAAAATGCATCACCATGGAGACTTGGCTTAATGCGTATGCTGTGTTGTTTGACCCACAAGCCTCTTTCAAAGTCCATCAGGTACCAAAGGTCAACTGAAGAATGACGCATCCAATGAATCACAGCTAAACAGTCATTCAGGGAAGCCAGTGAGAGTTGGTTATATAGATTGTTGTCAGGGGAGACCATAGGAATTATCCATAAACCTGATTGGGGGTCCTTGAAAAGTTGGCCTCCATTCTTCTGACTCAAGGTCAAATGCAGCTATGTGCTCTGCCGAAACAGAATCATCTAGAACACCCTCTCTCAAGAAGAAATAAGCAATCCCATTGATGGACGTTGGGCTAGTAGCGTGACGCACATCTACACGCCGTGGAGAGGCTTTGCCCTCCACCGAGCATCTCCAGTGCCACAACCAAGGGTGAAGACCTCACACAGCTGCTTAGCAAACATGTAGATGTGTTCAAACACACGAAGCACCTTGTACTCCCCGTGGAGGCAACCTTCCCAAACACGACCGCATCCCTGTAATCATAGATTTCCTGTCGGTATGCCGCGTGCTCATCTGCTAATCCATCAGGCAAGTCGAACACAACTCCAGTGCCTGGGTTGAGCAATCGGCAGCTGCCGCTCATCCCATTCAGGACCTGCACGAAATCGAGCTGAGCGGATACAACCAAATCGTTCCCTATATCGTCACCCGCAGTCCAGACTCGCTTAACTATCTGCCCGGAGAGGTCCACGATGTCACAGAGTATGTAGCCCTTCGGATAACCTGACCCCACGCCGTATCCGGCGACGAGGAGCGGCGCAGGGTGGCGGGCGGCGTGGGCGGCGATGAACTGGGGTCGGAGAGGAGGGAACGCCAGGCTTGGCAGACGGCGCGGAGGCGGCAGAGGTCCTTGGCCGGGAGGCGCAGCAGGATCTCGTACAGCGCGTCGAAGGGCAAGGGCAAGGGCAGGACAGCGCCGCCCCGTCCGTCCGATCTGGAGCGCCTCCTTCGCGGAGCCATGCCCGATGTGCGCGAATGGCAGGCAGATCTGCAGGAAGGGGAAGGATTGAGAGGGGAAAAAAAAGTGGCGAGGGAATCAAAGTAGGAAACTAGCAGGAATGGGGCTTTGTGCGAACGGAGATGGGGAAGGAGAGCTTACCCGCGAGGATGTGGAGTTCGAGCGAACCCCCGCCGCTGCCGCCGATCGATTTCGTCCTCGCTCAAACCCCCGCAGCGTGGAGTAAGCGACAGCGGTGCGATTTGGGGGCGCCGCCGCCGCCGCCGCGGGTGCGAGTCGTCAGTCTTTTTTTTTTTTTTTTTTTTTCAAGGAAGGCAGCCATCTATCCATCTACTTACACCTATGTCGCAAAGACCACTTTCCCGTGAAGCCACCTCATTCGAAACTGATATGTAGACTATTGAAACGCACCGCTGCCCCTCCATATCAGAAATCAAATATATTGGCCACCGCCGCTCGCCTTCACGGCTGTCCGCCTCCACATTCCAAGGTGGATGGCAGAACTCGAAGAGACACCGCCGCACCACTCATGAGCATTCATGCATGCGGCCGATGAAAATATAGTATTTATATGCCGCATTCCTATGGACCGACCGACGACACACGCTGTAACGGTTCAATGGACTCGATGGAGTTCCGCTGAGCGGCGAACAAGAACGGCAGACCTTCGCTCGACGATGCCCTGGCGGGAGATGCCGCCGCCACCGCGGACGGGCTTCGACACGACGCTGCAGCCAGGATGTTAATCGCCGGCCCGCCCGAGGTCGACGCGCTTGCGCTTTGGCCGGCGTCGCGTGACGGCGCACCTCGCCAAGATCGGGAGCGGCCGCCGCCCACGGCAGGCCGCATCGCCGACGCCTCGCGCACACCATCCGCGAACACATGGTTGATTTAGGTCACATGTGTTTAGTTTTGTGATTGAGTGATTGTCACAATGTTTCGTACAACATTCTCCTTCTATTTTCATTTATCATTTATCTTTATGCTTCGGACTATGTTCACCCAAGCACACGTGAGTGTGTCGAAGACGATTCTGGTTCGTGTTGTGCAGGTGTGGAGCTCGGAGATGGTAGCCGACGGCGAGGTGAAGGGGCCAAGGAGGACGCCTGCCGGCCGACGGACCGCGGGAGGTGAAGGACGGACGTGAGGCTTGGACCGGGGGACCGGATCGTCGGGTGGCTAGCCATGGTGGTCGACATCCGGGACATCGACGATGCAAGAGGACGGGCGGTGACCGTGGTCGATCGGGTCAAGACGGCGAAAGAAAATTAGCGGTGCGAAGCGGGAGCTCGATGACTTGGCGACTGAAGCCAAGACGGCGATGACACATGTCGAGGAGGTTTGGTGGTTTGCCCTCAAAACCATCGGGCGCTGGTTTCGTGGGTTTGGGCCTCAAAACCATGGGCGCGGGTTTCGCGGGTTTGGGCCTCAAAACCCGAGGTGTTCCGGGGACGGAAGGACGGCACGTGGCGATCGGGGAGGTTCGCGTGGATGCAAGGCTACCGATGAAGAGGCGCGGTGGCCGCCGGATCAAATTATCCCGAGTCGACTAAATTAGCCTTAGGTTACCTCTGCTCGCTCATATGTATCTAGGGTAGTTTTGGGAAAGAGGATTTCACTATATAGCGAGGGGTATCCCCTCCCATCCTTTGCCTCTCATTTTCATTTATCCTTTTAGCTAGGTTTTCCCCTGTGTTTTTGCTGTTCACGAGAGAGGTCACCAACTAAAAACTCGTGGGTGTAGTTGCTGTGATTCGTGATGGGAAGCCGAGGCCCTTCTTCTCAAGTGTGCCCTCCGGGCTTTTATTGTCTGCTGAAATCTCGTTTTGACTGAAGCTGTGTTCTTGTTTTCTTCCTCTCTTCTTGCTCGAATTTCTTCGATTTCCAGATTCTCAGTCGATCTTGAGCAATGATTTCGTAGGAGTAGGCTTTTGTCTTTGTCCTGAATCGCTGTGCCAAGTTTGAGGCCTTGGGGTTTCGATTCGAGCAAGTTTACTGTCTTTTCGGATCTGGGGTGCTGCTGTTCTTCGTTCTGTTCAAGGGTGCGTTCGTCGGTCTTTTTTGCTTCAGAGCAAATGGCAGCGCTAACATCTCCGATGTCCGCATCGTGTGAAGCTAATCAAAGCGGCGCCTGCTATTAGAACTGAAAAGCCTGTCCGCCCCTGTTCCAATCGGTGAGCAGCCCTTCTCTGTTCTTGGCGCCGGTGTCTCTGTTTGTTCCTCTTCGGTGTTTTGCAGATCAGCAAGGGATCCGGTGTCATCAGGACTGCCGCAGTCAGCACCGAGTTGCAGCTACATGTCAGGGTGCAGCTCGTCCACCTCTTTGAACATTCTCAGGTAACAGCATCGTCGAATCCCAAGGTAAAGCAAGCTGATTTCATCACGTAACTAGTTAACCAGCTTTCCTGAATTACTACTTCTTGCAATCTTGAACTTTGGAGCATTAATATATTTTATATTGCCTTGAGTAGTATTCACGACATGCAAAGTTTATCCATCTTGTACTATAGCTGCTGTTTACAGCAGGGTAGTAGATTGTCTCGGCTTGAACTAGCAAAGAAACTTGTTTTGATCATTAAGACGCCCCTTTCAAAGAATAGTGTGGAGTTTATTTAATTATATGCAAATCTGATCCTACTTTGATTAGAATATTTCCTATTGCTCCAAGTTGTGCTCTTGGTTCTGATCTAGCGTATTGTTGGTCAGTAGCTGCTCGCCGTTGCCGGTCAGTTTTTCTAGCCTCTAGTTTTTCTCTGCAGCTTTGCCCGCTTGTGCTCCGCTTTGTTTTCCCGGTTTGTTCGCTCGAGCCCGATTCGATCTCTATTTGTTTCGTTAGACTCGTTGTACCTAACTCTTTGCGCTTGATATCTTGCTACCGCTAGCATGTGTATCACTCGTATCTTTGTGAGTTCGCTTTTTGAGGTTGGGGGTTGAGCCGATGACCCGAATTGAAAAGGAAAATCGAGGCCCCATTCAACCCCCGGGTCGCCGCCGGGTCCTTCACCATCACCGCCATCCGCCCAAGCCGCCCACGCCAGCCCGCATCGGGGTCCCGGAGCAGCCTCTCCGTGATGTCGCACTACGCGGCGCCGTGGCTCCCGAGACGCAAAGACGCCCAACCGGGCGCCGCCCTCGCTCCCGCCGGAGAGCCCCCGGCCGCGCCGGACGCTGGGCGCCGGTTTGGAAGAGACGGGGAGATAGATTTGCTATTGGGAAGACCTGAGAGCCTCACGCTCCTTCTCCGCTTCCCACCATGGGAGCATCCGGAGCAGGCCTCCTTGATTTGGCGCCCAAGGCCGATCCACCGGGCCGGCGGCGGTGTCGCAGCCCGACTCCAGGCCACGCGGGCTTCATCGATCAGCACCGCCGGCAGTAGAAATCCCATCTCGCCTCGGACCTTCACACAACCGCCGCCCACGGCAACACATCCTGCCGCCTGCAGCCATGGCTACGCAGGGGCTGAGATTTGGAAGAGACGGGGAAGATAGATTTTGCTATTGGGAAGAGAGAGTAAAGGGGACGAGGGGCACTGAGGGAGCAGTCCGCTCGGGTGAGGCTCAGTGGGGAACGGATGATTCCAACGAGTGGACAAGAGCAATCAGACTCCAGATTCCATCGGGTTTTTTTTTTAAAAAAACGATCGGTTCGCTCAATCGTGATTCACCTGACCGCATGAGAGATATTTTGGTTTTTTTTTTTTTTTTTTTTGATACCAGAGATATTTTGGTTTTATAGGTCTCAGGAAGCCGGGTGTACGGGATTCTAATACGATCTGAGCCATGCGACGGGTTTTAGATTGCTCTTCAGTCTTCCTCTCTATTTTCACGTCCCAGGATTATGGATGCTGATTAGGATTGTTAATTGTTGGAGCATCTAGAAATTTATCCACAATATACTTCATCGTCATTCGTTTGCTAGCTAGGTCATTATTTGATTATATATCAGTAAGTTTTTATATCCATATCTATCAATATTTTCCTTGCATACCCGCAAAGAACGCGCTGTAATCCTTCTAGTTTGTATAAAATAATATCACAATGTATGTGTCGGTGTTTTGAGAACCGGAGTATCTCAAGGACCGCAATAAATTTGTAGGTTGTGCACTTCCCACCGTAGATGGCGTGCGCGAGATGAACACGAAGGGTTTATCCCCGTTCGCGCATGGGGCCCTACATCCAAAGAAGTGACGGTTTGTATTATTTCGCACCACCAATGTGCGCCTCAACCGCGTTTACAAGTAGTTATGGGGAATGAAGTTGGCCTTCAACCCCCGGATTGCCGTGTCTAAGTGTGAAAGCCTAAAGAGTCGATCCCTGCTAATGGGCCATTACTCTTCCTTTTATAGTGGGAAGGAAAGTAATGGTGTACAATACGTGTCCAATACTTATGCTAATGTGTCTACTGTCCGGACCCCCAAGCGCCCATGCCCGAGGGCTGGGCTCCGATGATCCACCTGGTGTACCGGAGTCGTGGACACGCGGTCTTTGTGTCTTCGTGGTAATGCGGTCTTGCAACCTAAGAGGAGCCGAGGACTCGAGGGGGGGGTCCTTTGAATCTCGCTCGGGTGAGCTTCGCTCGGAAGCGCCGCGGTGGCGTGTCAAGACCCCGAGGGCCATCGGATACGTGGCGGGAGGCGTAGCGCGAAGATGAACAAAGGTCGGCGTGGTTCCCGCGTGCGGGTGGCGTGTTAAGTAACCCGCCACTTTTACGCCCCATCGACGGGTACGCGAGGAGATAACGGGGGAGGAATCGACAGGGCAATCGATTGCCCCGCCACCGCGGACCTTTGAGGCAAAAGGCATTAAATGCGGCTGCCCCCCACTACCTGGCCGAAGCCTTCGATGTCCGGGGTGCCCTGCCCTCGGGCGAGGCGGAGGTAATGCGCCCGGGGCCTCCTGCCCTCGGGCGAGACGGAGATGATGCGCCCGGGGTGTAACACCCGTGTTTTTGCATCATTTTAAAATTCACTAAAAAAAATTTGAATTTTTCGAATTACAACTAAAACTTGATTTATTTTCCGCTAAACCAAAACCCTATTTTCGAAAACCCCGCATCGAAAACCCTCACATCTAGAAATAGGAAACCTTGCTTTGATTGCTTGTTGAACTTTATGGTTGCAAAGGATGCAAGGTAAGTTTTAGATTTTAATTATGGAAGATGTTGCATGAGAAATGGTTTACAAATTCTTCTCTCGAATAATAAATACCGAAACTAGTGTGTACCAAAAAATGCATATAAATATTCTATAAGCACAATAAATAAATATTCTCGACCATAAAGGTCACGGAATATAAAGGTGCTTGTATAAATATTTATAAAATGTATAGTGTACATGAAATAACGAGAGCTCTGGGAAAAACATGTGTGCATAAATATTTCTTCAAAGTACAATATAATAAATATTTTCATGAATTAAAGTGATGAGAATGTATATGAGTGCTTGTACAAATATTTACAATATACACACACATGGAATAACAGGAATGGGGAACAGGTGTGCAATTACATACATGAATATATTTACACAAGTTCCATGGCATAAATATTTCCATGAATGAAAAGTCATGGGGATAAATGGATGCTTGTATAAATATTTATAGTACCTATACATAAGTATTTACACACATGAGATACCAAGGGAAAATGAGAAATAGGAAAAGAGAAATAGTAATGGGAGAAAGGAAATTGAAAGGGGAATAGAAATTGGAGAAAGAGCTTCGGGCTCAATTCTCTCACCTCCCTTCCCTCTGGCCCAGCCCAACCGACCCTTCCCTCCTCTTCCCTTCCTTTTTAGCGCGAAAGTGTGCCGGCCCACCATCACCAGCCCCAGCCCAAGACAATGAAGCCCATCCCACTTTCACCTCTCCCCACCGACAAGTGGACCCCACAGCCCCCGTCGTCTTCCTCCCTTCCTCCCCGGACGACGCCGACAAAGCGCCCACAGCGCCCGCCGGCGACACCGCTTCCCTCCGTACTTCCCACCCCACACCGCCGATGACCAGACACGTGGAGCGAGACGGTCAGTATCCTCTCGACGACGACCCGCCATCAATGCTCCCCATCGCCCCGGCCCCGACCGCATCACGCGCGACGCACTCCATCACGCCATCGCCCAAGGCCGCAAGCAAGTCGGACGAGACGACGACACCCCGCTACCGCCGTGGCATGAGACACGCGCCGGCCGCCCCCACACGCCAAAGCACTGGGCACTCGCAGTACGGGCGCCGAGTAAACGCGCACAGCCTCACCACGGACGCCATGCCGCCATGATCAACGGCAACCGCTGCTGTAGCCGACGCAACCTGACGGCCAACTCATCCACCGGAGGTGAGCACGACGCGTCCCGGCTCATGGAGCACCAGCTCAGCCGTCCCACGCGCCGCGAGGAGCGGTGAAATGAAAGATCTAAGGCGGGCGAAATATCTTGCCGGGCGACCGCACCACCCGGCGTCCTATAAATACCCCCCACCAGCCCTCAATCCACCTCGCCCCTCCCATTCTGAGCTCCGCCACGACGTGGAACGCACGGTGCTCCCCTCCAATCCCCTCCTCCCCCTCTCTTTCGTCCACAATCCCGATTGCCCCCAATACGGGCATCACCGCCGCCACGGCTAGACAAGTCGTCCCGGTCAAGTCTCCTGCCGGGCGCAATGCTCGACAGGAGTCCAAAAGCCGCCACCGCCTCCCCCTTCCGCTTCCCCCTATTTCCTCTCGAAATATTGCCTTGTAGCCCGGTGTCCGCGATACCGCCGACCGCCCGCCCCGGGGTGCCCACCGCCATCATAGGAGGAACATCGCCCCGCCGCCACCACCTACCCCAACCGGGTTCGACATCGAGAGGAGTCCAACGGACCCTCTCGCGGGCGAAGCTTTTTGGGCGAAAGAAACGCTTACTCGGGCGAGGACTCCAGGAAGCGCCGCCGCAAGGGGAAAGCGGACGGAACGAAGCCCGACGCCGCCGCTTTCCGACGTAACGACGCCAAGCCGCCGACCAATGAGGAGCCGGCAGACGCCGCACCACCGCTCCTCCGTCACGGTCCAACGACAGCCCCGTAATACACGTGGCGCCAACATGGCGGCCACCGTGGCGCCCACTGACCCACATGGCACCCACGTGTAGAGAGGGATTCCTGTGTACACAAGTGTAATTGCTACAGCTACCCGATAAGTGTACACAATACTTTAGAAATCCTATTTCCCGTGTCGAAAAAAATTCCCGAAAAATTTGTAAATTCATTATTTGATTTATAGAATTTTATCATGTAATTAGTTCCAATTTTATTACATGATAAAATTATATTATAATATTACCCTAATGATTTAATTAGGGATTAATGTTATAAAGTCCATATCTCATGTAATTTAACTCCGTTTCTCGTGAAACGATTTGCATAATTCATCTAAAATCTAGCTCTATGCATCTAACCTATTGCCCATAATGTTCTATGTTTGTTTTACATGTTCTAGTTCAAGCTAGGGTTTATCGCCGGGACGTAAGCTAGTTATCGACGACCCGATTAGGAGTTTCCGTCCGGCACGCTAGGAGACGTTCGACGCCGTGCCGATTCGTAAGAACCTCCCAGGCAAGTCCTTACCCCCCAATCATGACCTTAAATAATGAGATGATAATGATGATGATGATGATAATTGGATTAGTATATAGTGGTATGAGCCTGATAACGTAGCTATGGAGCTAAGCCGGATGACGTAATCATCCACGCTATCTACGCCATACATTGTAATCAAGAGAAACATGAGATCACCTAATGAACCCTAACCAACAAAAAAGAGGTGAGTAGTGGTAGTCCGGGTAGAGCCTAAATACCACGCCTGAATCGCCAGGGGGGTTCCCGCGAGAGAGATACTACGCCCCCCCCTAAGGACCGGTTCATAGACCTTCTACCTAGTGTAATATTACGCACAGCCACACGCCGGGATGGGGCGGCTTGATTCCACATCCCGCTGGGTTGAGGTATAATCTGGAACCAAGGTGGCCGGGCGTAGGCAAACGACCTATTGGGAGCGCATATGGGGAGAGTGGCCCCATGGTCCCGTTGGCGTGGATGCCGAAGTGATCTTCCACGTAAGATGTTTAGGCACAAGGGCGCAAAGGCTAGGTGCACATATTTATGATTAATGATTGGGTGTGTTGCGTGACAAAAGATAGGTTGGGTAATAAGGTATTACCTCGTAAAGCCGTGGGTGATTTGGTATCACCATATTGTCTAGGATGATGCGTCATCCTTCCAACCCCCGAGAAGTCATGGTGAGGATTATACCAATATACCTAGGTTGGCTACCAAGCCGGTGCGGGATCTCGTTAGGCCTGCCGAACCATGGGCCATGCCGTGTAGACAACGCCTATCGTGTGGGGAAATTTGTACACCTCTCAAGCAGAGTTAATTGAATCTATTCGAATAGCCACGTCCTTGGAATGGGCAAGTGCTAGGTCTGAACATCTATGATTAGATATACACTTTGATGATGACTAACCTGTGGTGTCATGACAGCAGTGATGACATGAGACAACCCGGGAACTAGCGAGAGCAGCTTTTAGAGACTCGCTAGGGCCCAAACCCTTAATAATTACAACCCCCCCGTTGGGACTTGCCGAGTACGTTTGTACTCACCCCTCTATTTTTACAGATATCGGCACATGTGAAGGTAAGATCGATGACAAGGTAGAGGACCAGCGTGTCGTAAGGAGTTCGTAAGGTGTTTGCTTAGGAGAAGGACGTTGAAGCCCAGATTTCATCCATGCACAAGTCTGCCTGTGGAGTACGGGGTAGTGTCATAGTTAATCCACCGCTTCTCGGTTGGCCAACTCTGATATTGTAACCCGACTCGGTGACCCTTCATCGCCACTGTAAGCCCCTTCCCATCCTATATTTCTATAGCTCGGTTTACTATTAATTTTGTTTACCATCATCTGTTACTAATAGACGTGTTTGTGGCGTGATCCTGGCGCAAACACGTGTGATTAACGACCCATTAAAAGTGGGGCGACACGCACGGCATCCCGCCCCCGGCGAGGCGCAGATGGCTTGCCCGGGGCTTCTATCCCTCGGGCGAAAGGCTAAGATGCGGTGTTGTGGGGATGCGTGGTCGACCCCTGATGGAGTTTAAGATTGGGTCGTGGTGACCGATGTCATCAAGCCTGGTATGGTTGTTACCTTTGATCCTTTTTCTCCACACTCTTGATGACTCCAACAACATCCGTGATGGGCTACTTTCGTGCTTCCCTGGGCCGATCTGTGGGTAGCAAGTCCATACGTGAGCATGTGTCTTTGAGCCTTTTGGCAGAGTGTTTGTAGACGGGCCATCGTGGGCCATGTTGTAGGCCAAAAGGTGGCGTGTTTGTCAAATCCTCCAAGCTTGTGGATAAGGTGATCGCAACTCGCCTCCTCCTATCACCAGCCCGCGGCCCGCGACGTGTCCGGGGGCCTTTGGCCCAAGCGGCCTTGGGCCAGATTCCTTCCGACGAAGTCGGGCCGTGGTATCCACCATTAGTAAGGAATGTTCATGGGCCTATTATTTTGGCCCCGACGATGTCTCCAACTATAAAATATATTCTCCGATCAATTTATTGATATTTATTTTGTATTATTATTTATATAGATTCTATCAAACAAAAATTATGTAAATATTTAAAATGAGAATTACATTCTTTCGTAGATTTTGCCAAACTAAAATTATGTAAATCTTTGAAATGAGAATTACATTCTTTTCTGACAAAAGAAAAAAAATCTAAATTATTAGTTTTAAGCATATTATAAATTAATAAATTCACTGATCTATTATTTTGTTAGATTATGTTTATCTTGTGTATATTTAAGGTATTTTAAATTAAGAATATAAATATATTGTTTACTTCTATCAGACAAGAAGACATATGTCTCCTTTTATTAGCTTTGGAAAAAGTCCCAATTCCCTCCCCAACTATCACGAAAAAGTTCACTTTTCCTCCCTCAACGTCAAAACCAGCACAAATCACCTCCCTCAACTTTTCAAACCATGCAAATTACCTCCCTCGAGCGGTTTTGAGGGCAACATTGCTATAGTAATGCAAATGGTTTATCTTTTTTTTTTTTTTAAAAAAAATCGCTTGAATCTTTGAAAAATCATAGTAAATTACGTAAAAATCATAAAATGAAAAAATCCAATTTTTTTAGACTCCACATGATTAAATCTACACATTGAATATATAATATGATATTATTTAGTACAAAGGTTTTGTTTTCTTTTTCTTTTATATTTATTTGGTCAATCTTTAAACAAAACATAGTAAATCACAAAAAATCATAAAATAGAAAATCTATTTTTTTATACTCCACATCTGCATGTCTACACAAAGAATATATAATATGATATGCTTCAAGACAAAATTTTTATTGTAGCTTTAGATCTATTCTTTTGTGTAATTTATTAAAATAATTGTAGCTACAACTTCTATAATTATTTTTTGGAGTAAAGCATACTATATTATATATTCAATGTGTAGATCTACTCATGTGGAGTCTAAGAAACTTGAATTTTCTATTTTATGATTTACTATGATTTTTTAAAGATTCAACCGAAATTTTTTAAGAAAGAAAAAAGGCAAACCGCAGTTATTAGCAATACCGCTCTCAAAACCGCCGAGGGAGGTAATTTGCATGGTTTGAAAAGTTGAGGGATGTGATTTGTCCGGTTTTTACGTTGAGGGGAGAAAAGTAAACTTTCATGATAGTTGGGGAGGGAATCGACTTTTTCCATTAGCTTTCTCAGGCCAGGCTTGCAACCAATCGGATAACTGTTACCTGGCCAAGCAGAGCTACTAAGAACATTTCCAAGGGTTCTCTAAATATTTCTTCTAAAAACTCCATGTTTTTGAACTCCTGAAAAAGGTAATTAGAGAAAATAAAGAAGCTCATCTCCAATAGTTTTTAATATTTCATTTCTAAAAAATCAAATGTTGGTTGTACTTGTTTTTTTTTCTATGGCTCTATTTTCTTTCTGACGTGAAACTGTTTTCTCACCGCCGCCTCCTTCGTGGGGCGGTGTAGGTGATAGCAGCATTCAGCAACAGTACACAATGCAGCCAATAAGTAGCAGCATGCAATTCGGTAGGACGTAATATGGAAGCAAGCAAATACCATGGTAGTATGCAAGCACAACAAATGCCTTCAACGAGCGTTGTGGCACCAAAGGTCAGAATTGTCAGGCTGTCTCCAACAGAGAAGGTAAAAGGCAAATATAAGTCCGGCACAGTGTGTTTGCATCATAAAATCGCCCTCCAACAGACGATCCATTCGACGACCGCAGAATGCATACGAGGAGAGAGAAAAGGCAAATATGAGGCGTTCTCTCTCCGTCGATGCATCCCCGCGGCAGCCGTAGTGGTGGGCCCAGAGGCGAGGCGGACGGCAGCGCTTCAGCCGGGCCGTTCCCACCGCGCGACGCCGGCTCCACACCACCGCCGCCGTCACCTCGCGACGCCGGAGCTCCCCGCATGGCGCCGCCGAGGCTCAATCGGGTGGAGGAGCACCACGCCCGAGGCGGGAAGGGAGAGGGAGAAGCGCCGCCGCCGCGCGCCGAAGTCGGAAAGCAGGGACTCGACGCGACCGCCAGCCGCGTCCCGCCGGAAAGCCGCGGACGGGAGCCCGCCGACCGCTGCGCGCCACCGGCGCTGCCACCGGCCTCCCGCTGGCAGCCCGGCGGCCACGGGGCGGCCGGTCCGCGCGGCGGCCGCTACTGCCACCGGAATCGAGTTCTAAAGCTTCCCGAGGCGGCCACGGCGACCTTCCATGCGCCGCCAACGCTACCGCTGGCACTCTCGGCGCCCCGAGGCGCGCCACGGCGGCTTACGCTGGCCGCTGCGGCTTCGCCGTCAGGGCTCCCACGTGCTCCCGAGGCGCCCACGGCGGAGATATCCATCGCGGCGCCCGCTGCCCCCCGAGGCGCCGAGGGCCCGCAAGCAGCTTCCGCGCCGGGACGGAGGCGGCGCTTAGGTATGCCGCCGGGCGAGGGAGAGAGACGGGACCACGGCAGACCGTCCGTGGCGGCCCGTGGCGGCCACGGTAAGGAGCGCCGCGGCGGGAATCACCGGGCGGCGAGCAAAGAACCACGCGAAGAGCGGTGGACGCCTAGCGTGGACGAGGCAAGGAGATGAGGAGATTTGGGTCTAATGTTGCCTACGCTGTTGGAGACAGATGGTTTTGCCTCACGTGAGATTTCACTGTACACTGCTCAAACTGCCTATGCCTCTCGTGCATCTGTTGGAGATAGCCTCAGCCAAAGCTAAATGCCTCGCAAGACCTTTGCCCAACAACCCCACACCTAAACCCAAAACAGCAACACATGGAGGAGGACAAACAAACCGCCACTAGTACATCTTTTTGACACCGGCGAGGTGAAAGGCATACGTGTGACTTGCCGCCGCCACGCCAAGCCACAAGAGCTGCCTCTATCCAACTCTACATGGCACTCTATGCAAAAAGTGACGTCAACACTGTTGCACACCGTTATCTCTGGCCCCTTTGGGCTTGTAGAGAAGCCACGAGACTCAAATTTGAGTAACACAGCAATTCATCCAAATAACGTGAACCTAAAAACAACAATAGACATTTTAACTTTATATCAAGTACATCAAAGAAACTTTGAATCTAGATATGGGTCATGTCCACTTGCATAGAGCTTTGTATGAATCTAAACCATTGAATAAGCTGCCAAAACGTCAATTAATATGGGACACAGGGAGTAGGCCATAGAGATTTGTCTTGCCCCTCTTCCTCTAGCACAAGCAACAAGAAGCTTGTGAGAGCCATATTTCGGCTCTCTCATTAAAGCAAAGGTAAAAGCTTGCTCACACAACAGATCTCAAGAAAGCTTTGCTTGTACCAAAAACCACTTTGATCTATATCCTTGCTTAACAAGGCTACACAGTAATGAGGAAGGAAACCAAACAGCCCCCGCCTTCTGTGGAGCTGGCATCCTCTGAGGAGTCATATGATCCTGATCAAATCTGCTGAAGCCTTTAATAAGCAGCTAGCCATGAACCATGATCTGCTGCTCTTGACTCGGGGGTTTGCCATGCCACCACGCATCGATCGTACTAGTACCTCACAAGGCATCGGCCGTGTAGTTCACGACGTGCGTAGATGCACGCCTACATACGGCCCGGTCCGTGTCCAATCGTCCATGGATCGATCCAATCCAACATCGCGTACGAGGACAGGGGAGCGTCGGACACGTCAACGGTCAACTAGCAGTCAATGCGAGAGCCGAGAGGGGGGGGACAACGCACTGTATGCACAGCTGCAGCAAAGAGATCGATGCGCCAAAAATCCGGGAATGTTATCTGCAGTCGGCAGATAACATCCCGCCGACCACCCGGCCCAGCCCAGCAAGTCACGCTGACCACCCGGCCCAGCACAGCAAGTCTGTTTCTCATTTCCAGCCTGTTTCTAGTTTCTGTTCCAGCAGAGGCCTGTTTCTAGTTTCCAGCCCAGCAACGACTGATTCTCGATGCGCCCAGCAGAGGCCTGTTTCTAGTTTCCAGCCCAGCAACGACTGATTCTCGATGCGCGCTTAAAAGAAAAAAAAGAGGCGCAACAGGGGATTCGATCCCAAGATGTCCTGCTCTCACGTTCAGCACCTACCACTACGACACATGATCATTTTGTGATAAACACGAAATATCGCCTATATATTTATTTCCGTTTCGCGGTTCTGTACTGTAGGGCTGGCATAGGTAACTTTCTTTCTTTTTTTTTTTCTTTTTTTTTCTTTTTTACGTATCGTGTTTTTATTCCTGTTTCTCAATTCTGTAGGACTGATTCTCGATCCGCCTATATATGTATTCCTGTTTCATTGTTTTTATTTTTTCTATTTTATTTCTTTGAGCATTTTTCTTTTCTATTTTCTTTTCATTTCTTCTTAAATTCTTTATTTATTTTCCATTTCATTTCTTCTTTCTTACTTACTTTATTTTTTCATTTTAGCATTTTTTGTATTTTATTATTCTTTTTGTTTTCTCTTTCTATTTTTGATCTTTCTCTTTCTATTTTTTCTTTCTTCTATTATTTTTTTTTTTCTTTTCTATTTTTGATTTTTCTCTTTCTAATTTTTCCTTATTTTATTCTATTTATAAAGTTTTGTTTTAAATTTCACATATACAATGTCCTCTCATGTATTTTAGAGAAATGCTAAATTATACCAGTTAAGAAGTTCAGATGTATATATGGATGTTCTCTTAGTATACATGTGATGTTTTGTGATGCATATATGGATGTTCTCTTAGTATATATGTGATGTTCACTTGGTATCCATGTGATGTTCGACGCGGATGTTCTCTTCGTATACACGTGATGTTCTCGCGATGTGTACAAAAAATGTTTTCTTAGTGTACATGTGATATTCTAAGATGTATATAGGATGTTCTCTTATACATGTGATGTTCTAGAGTGTATCTATGGATTAAAATAGCCGGTATCCTAGCGCGATGTTCTAGAGTGTCTCATTGCGATGAACCTAAAAAATCCGGCTATTTCGGGGTTGAAAATAGCCGGTCTCCTAGTGTGTTTGAGCGTTCTACGTGTTTCTTGCGATGTTCCATAAAAATCCGGCTATTTATTATGTTTTTTAGGATATATTTTTGTGATGTTCGGTAAAACATACATTGATGTTCTAGGATATATTTTGTGATGTTCAGTAACATATACGTTGATGTTCTACGATACATTTTGCAATGTTCTAGGATATATTTTATGATGTTCGATAAAACATACACCAATGACCTAGGATATATTTTGTAATATTATATGATATATATATTTTTCCTTGTTCTATGATGTTTAGTAACACGTACAATGATGCTCTAAGACATTTGAAATAAAAGGGTGTTTGATTGAGGTCATCTGCTGGACTCGTGACCTCGTGTAAAGTTGTAACTATAGATTTACTAAACTTCTCCAACCAGCACATGTATGTATAGTCCTACAATGTGCGCATGCAGGAGAACGAAGCAACCTTGGTTGCTCTTTGATGCCGCACACGACGAAGTACCACGAACGGCTCGATGGATCAGAATAATCAGCATAGTAATATGCGATTCAAAGTATTCAGTGAGACGTCGGTCACGTTGCTGCTGATATTTATATATTATATATAAATAAACAGTATAATATAATACTAATAGTGTAGTTCCAACACTACAACGACGTTTGGTTAGCTTTTTATTCTTTTTATTTAACTCTAATTTATTATTTTTGATGTTAAATATAAATTTTCATTATTATATTTTTATTTCATTCTTCCTTTGATATCTTTTATTTTTCCCTTGACATCTTCTATGATATATTTCAAGTGTTATATTTTGTAAAAAAGTTTAAAAGGTATGAGTAGTGTAGTGGAGTGGAACTGCTTTGACAAACCAAAGGTGGGCCTTGACTGTAGCGATTTTTATAGTTGGGCTGCGCGCGCCGGTGGGCCTTGGCTGCTGCGCAAACGGTAGGTTGGGCCGCGCGCCTGCTGTGGGCCTTGCCTGCTGCGCACACGGTGGGCTGGGCCGCGCGCTTGCTGCGCACACGGTGGGCTGGGCCGCGTGCTTGCTGCGCATGGGAGCTGGGCCGCGCGCCTGGTCGGCGCACGCATCCGCGCCGACCAGGTCGGCAGCTAACAGCCCCCAAAAATCTCCAAAATCTCGCTGCTCTCTCTGACCGGCGTCAGTACAGCCAGCGAGCGAGGTCCGTCCACCGTCCACCGGCACAAATCAGGTCACCAGCGTGGTGTAATAACTCGTGCTCCTCCTCCGTCCATTTTCATTTACCCGTCCACCACCCACCCACCCACCCTTACACTTCCATGGCTCTTACGTGCAAGCTGCTTTCTCAGACAATAAGAGAGAGGATAATAGACGATGCACCACTCACTTAACTTCCTAATCTATTGAAATATGATCTTATTCAACATGGTAATCACTGGTTTAGTTTCCTTAAAGGGTGCAATCTTTTTTGTGTATCAAATGCAGAGTTCCCAAAGACTAGAATGCACTCTATTCCCTTCGCTGAGGTGCCGACAGAGAAAGACGTACGGCATCTCGGATGACGCCGCCGCTGATTCCCAGCCGGGCCCTGAATCTTGCGCCGGCGGCAGGCCGGCGAACCACAGGTTCGTGGTGCGTGGCTGCGTGGCTGCGGCCTGCGGGAGGTATGCCGGCCCCAAGCTGCCAGGCCGAAGATTGGCCTTGCAGCCTTGCTATGTAATTCGGCCTGAATTTAATTTGGTTGGATCAGGGCCGAATTTTGGAACTTCCCAAGCAAATTCAGCCCCCATGTAAAATCTCCGTCAATCTTGGGCCAGCAAAATAAAACCTGCGCCCAAATTTGACTTGACCTAGTTGCCGTTACCTACCACTCCGCAGCGTGACAACATCCTGGTTCTCATGACTGGCTTTGTGCGTCCTTTCTTGCCAATCCAAAAGACCAAAACGAAGGACCTATTGGCCTCTACAAATCCCCTAGTATACCAACTGCTTCATTCTATAAATCGTAAATCGTTCTGGCTTTTTTTATAAGAAAGATATTTTCACATGTGTCCCTCATCAGAACCATCTGTGCAAACAACCAATTTTAACGGAAGGTTCCTTGTGTGAGTCGATTGGGAAGGAAAATGACTGAGAAAAGCTATTCTTTTATCATTTATAATCAAATTAAGGTTTGTAAGAAATTTTGTGGAGCGGTATTCATGTCTATCTTTAGTAAAATTTATAAAATATGGGTTACCAACCGTTAATAGTAATAGTGTATTTGAATACAATCTTATCAACTAAGAATTGTTAATCTATTTGATTTTCCATAGGAAATTTTCAAGTTGTCCAAGATTATTGTTGTGTCTCAAGAACTATGAGTGACGTCCCAACTACCTAGATCAAATTGAGGTTTGAGAATAGGCAATTCATCCATCAATCCAATAATAGGCATAGCCGTGAAGTTGTGGGTTTGTGGCCTCATCTAGCTATGATTTTATGTTTTGTTTATTTGAGCCCCATCTTGGCCCACTGTTTCTGTAACAATTTCTATAGCCCTTGCGACTTGCACGTGTGCGTAGTTTTGGTACGGTTCAAAGAGTTGACATTGGCGTGTCAGTTGAACTGTAAACGTCTCCGACTGTCATAATAATCAATTAATTAATCAGATGATAAGCTAGAAGAATTAGCGATTAGCAAGGTCCCGTGCCCGCATATTCATTTACTTTTTTTACTGAACTTGCAAATATTTCTATGTGTTGCAACAGATTTACATCTTGTGTCAGTTGTTAATTCTAATATGTTTTGGAATAAGAATTTTGCACTGTGGTTGAACTTGGCTTGTTCTAATTGTAACTTATATAACATTTAGTTTAACGTCATATTTTTTTATCCTATTGGTATGATGTTTAGCTACTAAATTTTAGATCAATTTAGCTCTTGAGGCTCCAAAGAGGAAAGCTGACATGTTGTCTAAAGTTTAGCCAACCTCACAAGAACTTTAGACCGCGCAAGTGAACTAAAATGGTCTAAAGTTTTAGTCCTCAACTTTAGATTAGAGAATCCAAACAAACCCTAAGATCCACCTAGCTAACAGTTGGTTTCTAAAAAAATTAGCTATGTAGATCAAAACGGGTCTAGTTAATATGTCAACTAAATGTTAATAACTATCTCACTAGCTATCCCAACTTACTTAATAGTCACTTTTTAATTGCCAAAAGAACGCTTTTATCCTCCTACCAACCTTTATTCATATGCCCTATCAATAGAAAATAGAAAAGGAACGTGCATTATAGATAAAACCACCAATATATCCACCTTTTTAGCCAGTGGATCCAAACAATAAGCAGTCTATTAATTCCAAGAGCCTCTTTATTTGGTTCTATATGAATACTATATTTGGTTCTATAAAACTTAAGGCAAAATGCATAATTAATCCTATATAGCTATATAGATAGCTAGCTGTGTTCCTTGATTTCATTAATTAGATGGGCAATTCATTTTCAATTTTTATTGCTCTTTCGTGTTAGGGAGAAAATTATGTGTATAATCGGCCGGCACTAGTTCTGAATTTGAACTGATTGTAACGTGAATAAAAAAAAAAAAAAAAATCTTAAGAGGGTGTAAACAAACAAATAATAAGATGAGAAGCCTCTCTTCTCTTCTCGACATTTCTGTAACATCGGCCTGTTGCATTGACCAGACATAAAAAACTGGCACACGTACTCTACCAACCATTACAGGCCAATACAACAATCATAGAACCAATGCTAGCTGACCTCTAAGAGAATTCTCTACCTTGTGCTACGCAACTATTTGTTACTGATATGTTTCAGTCACCTAGAACAATCCCAGCGACAGATCACAAGCAACCGACACTACACAAACACAAGTAAATAACAAGATACAAGAAGATGACGACATCAAAAACCGCTGGCTTGATTGATTATATATGCACGCCTAGTCACCAAACCATGCACACAAAGAAAGAACTCAAGGTGGAAAGAGTGAAGAGATCGAACAGGACCTCGTGCGCTCGAAGACAAGGGCGATAGCAATGTCGACGACGGCGTACCTGAAGAAGCCGTCCCACTACACCGTCTCCCTCATCGTCTTCCTCCCTCTCACCCTGATCTTATGCTTCGCCGTTCTCCTTCCGTTGTCCGCCTACCTCCGCAACCCGCTTGCTGCCACGGCAGTGGCTACTACAACTACCAGCTCCGCCTGCGTCGGTGATGCCGGTAGCCAGCGCCCGGCCCTGGCCCCGGCCCGGCGGCGGCGGAGCTGATGAGCGTCCTCGTCGGCGTGCACACCATGCCCGGCAAGCACTCCCGGCGCCACCTCATCCGCATGGCGTACGCGCTCCAGCAGCGGACGACGCCTGCGCTCCGCGCGCGCGTCGACGTCCGGTTCGTGCTCTGCGCGCGCCCGATGCCGCCCGAGCACCGCGCGTTCGTGGCGCTCGAGGCGCGCGCCTACGGCGACGTGCTTGGTGCTCGACTGCGCGGAGAACGCCGAGGAAGGGAAGACGTACACCTACTTCGCCAGCCTCCCCGCCATGCTCGGCTCCGGCGGCGGCGCCGGCCGGCCGCCGTACGACTACGTGATGAAGGTGGACGACGACACGTTCCTCCGGCTGGATGCGCTGGTGGAGACCCTGCAGTCGGCGCCGAGGGAGGACATGTATTGCGGCGTCGGCCTCCCGTTCCACGACCGGCAGTTCCCACCGTTTATGCTCGGCATGGGCTACCTGCTGTCCTGGGACCTCGTCGAATGGATCGCCACCTCCGACATGGTCAGAAGGGAGGCCATGGGTACGCACTTGCATTTCATGCATCCGTTCTTGCACCTTTCCTAGCTTGTTGACTACTAACATATATACATATACTACTCTACTACTACACTTCTCATGAAAATGTTTTCAGAACATGCATGATAGTTTTTAACAATGTTTAACAACGACATGTATATATGCATATATATGCAGGTGTAGAAGATGTGACCACAGGCAAATGGCTGAACATGGGCCACAAGGCCAAGAACCGGGTGAACATTTTCCCCAGGATGTATGACTACAAGAGTGCCAAAGCTGAGGACTTTTTGGAGAACACCATTGGGGTGCATCAGCTGAAGCAGGACATAAAGTGGGCACACACACTGGAGCACTTCAATATCACTCGGTTGGAGCCCTCCAGCAAGCTACACAACTTCTAGAGAGGGGGGATCAGAATCCTCAGATTCTTTCGCAAGGAATATGTAAATTTGTCGTATTGTTGATTTGTGGCGTGTAGAGAATTAAATATGAAAGGGTTGTTGATAGCTTCCACTAAGAAGTTACATATACATGTAGGTGACGATATCTTTTCATAATGGCATGTTAATATTTGAGAAGGGCAATTGTCAACTGAATAGGGACTCAAATAAATCAGAATTCAGAAACTCAAATAAATCAAGATTTGTGACCAATACTAGGCCGTTCTGTCACAATTATTCGATGGCAATTCAGCATTGTAAGCTGTTTCATTGTTTTGAACTCTCACTGTGCTCAGCATTCTAAGCTACAGCATATACAGCATGCGAAAGCAACCTTTGCATACATTTTTCTGAATCAGTTCAAAATGCAAACTCACTGCCGTTACATTGCCAAAAAAAAAAACCCCCATAAATCAAAGGCATGAACAACATTCATTCAGCTACTGCAGGAGTTGCTAGTCACGCATGTATTGAAGATAAGTTATGACTTAGAAGCAATGCTGGCTCACAATATATTACACTTTCCATTGATCCCCATTCAAAAGGAGAAAGAAGCATAAAGAGATACAGTACTTCCTCCATTCTAAACATACTGTATATATCTAGTTTCATAGCAAAAGTCATATATACCTAGAAAAGCCAAAAGGACCTATCATTCTAGACTGG
The DNA here is from genome assembly GCA_015847255.1 of Hyparrhenia diplandra. Classification (NCBI taxonomy): domain Eukaryota; kingdom Viridiplantae; phylum Streptophyta; class Magnoliopsida; order Poales; family Poaceae; genus Hyparrhenia; species Hyparrhenia diplandra. Next base: position 18,594 of record JADLZK010002174.1, on the reverse strand, counting down.
AGTACAATCTTGAACGTTAGATGATAAATTTGTTTTACTCCTAGGATGTAGGATCAATCCATATATGTAGTATTTCCTCGAGGAACTCAAGCTGTCAAAGTCCACTGGACTTGTCAACGGTCAATACAAAAAAAATTCCAGGTATCAGGCCTGGATACATTTCTCTATTCCCAGTACGCACAATGAATGCAGAGCAACTAACCTTTTTGGTTGAATTTCCAAGGCACATTACATTTAACCTTTGAGGATGTCAAGGTACAAAACTCCCAAGTCAATCGAGGAATTCGTCTCACAACCTTATTCCATGGGAATGCTTTCTCCGTCACCAACGATTTATTATTTGTAAACATATGTTCCAGATACTGAGCCAAGATCAGCATTTCAGTCTTGCTATCCAACGAGAGAATCCATATATTTGGTATGCTCCTCTTGCTGCTATTTTCACATGACAATTCGAGCTAAATGACCACAGAGAGGTTAGCTAAGGTTGCTTGCTCCAGCATGCGCTGCATAGTCATTGACAATAATCGACCCAACAACAGTTGGCACATGCAGTACATGAATAACATAATAAATTAGCCTTCATGTAATTTGAAGGCAAAATTGGCCTTCATGTTGGGGTCGGAGTTTTTCTAGTTCTTGAATCATTGGTCTTGTGTTCAGCTCTTGACTGTCCATGAATCACTTTAGAATTTCTGGTTTTGCTCCGACAAGTTTCAGCTGTGCGAGAAGTGGACGAACGTTGGATCGTCCTAGATCCTGTGCACTTTGCAGTTTCTGGCTTCAGCTTAGCCCTCACTGACCGAGAAGGAACTTGTGTTTTCTGCATTGAGCTTGCACCCTGTTTATCCTTTTGAGCAGATCCTTGCTGGATTTGACTCTGGTCATTACAAACACAAAATTCCCCACACAAAACTGATGCTGAGATACCCTGAACAAGAAATATATTTACATACATTAAAAAAAACAACAAGAAATATTTAAACATATAAAAAATCAGAAGAAAAAAAAGAGAAAATTGAAATAAAGAGTAATGAACAGAAAAGAAAATTTCTGACAAATTAAGTTTAACCAGGAAAGCAAAACCAATCATGTATGTTTATGTTCCTGGCATGTTATAGAAGAACACAGCAATAAAAAAATAGAACATCTTTTCCAATGCCATGACATTTTTTAAGAACAAATCATAATACAATGCCAAACTAGGATCATGAACATTATAATACTATAATAGGCGTATCCAAATACATCACCTTATTTTGAATTGGAGAGGCTTCTGGACTCTGAACTTGCTCCTCTTCAGAATCATCCATTTCTTCACATTCAAACTCAACATGCTGGCTATCTTCATCGGAATCACTTAACTCTTCTTGCTCCATTACAATTCCTTGCATTGATTCTTCATTAGGTTCTTGAATGAAATAATGAGAATAGGAATTTACAACCTCGAGTTCTGGAACACTAGATTTGTCCTTCATAGAAACTTCTGGAACACTTCTGAAGTCATTTGAATCATTTATGGCTGTTGAAGAACACAAATGAATGTTCAAGTCAATACTTGTCTCCCTCTCAGAAGGGCTTGTGGATGCTTTCCCAGCTGTTGATTGGTCATCTACTGGAACTTCATTCATGTTATTATCATATTCTGGTACTTCATTATGCATATCAACTTCCGTTCTTTGCAAGAGAGGATGGAAATCAATAGTGTTAGCATTTACAGTACCATTTTTGGTGGAACCTGTAATCTGGTTGTTACTTCTCTCAACTTGAACTTTCTCAATGGGGAAAATATCATAATTTCTCGACTGATTAATAAGATTTTGAACCGGGTGAATATATGACGAAACATCTGGAGGATACTGAAACAGTAAAGGATGCATCTGCAAATCTTGCTCAGCACCATCTTCTGTAGCATTATCACTAGAGATCCCATTCTGCTGCAATCTAGAATTAGCTCTGTGATCAGGGAATAGATTTAGCTGTCTATCAGCACTTTCTGTAAAGGAGGTCAGAGGTGGCACAGGATACACATCCTTTGCTGCATTATCCGTGGTGCCATGAAAGTGTGTTGCGTTCCCATAAAATTCCTCCTGAGATAGGACACGAACAGAAGGGGGAAGGTTCACAGGAGGCAAGTCTGGAGCCAACTTGACCACACAACTACCTTTCTGTTTACTCAATTGGGAAGCTGGCAGTTGGTTAGCTGCAGTGGAAGGTGTTCTCACATATGATGGGCCATCAGAGGGGCGGTACATAAAAGGTATGTATGAGGTGGTTACATCAAGTTTCGCACCACTTAGTTTCTGGGGTTCAATGTAACCACCTGTAGTACCACATTCTTCATCGAGGCCTGTGCCTGACTGCTGACAAGGCATACTATCTGTATCTTCCAAAAGTGCTTCATTGACATATGAATCATCATCAAATTCAGCATCATCAGAAGCATTGTTATCAGCCTGTGATGAAAGCATTAAAAATTATGCTCAATGACATCACTTTAGATGGAGACAAGATATTATTTGAATATCCTAAAGAAACATACTAACCTCTTGCCCATGGCGTGAATCGGGCATGGATACTCTCAGCTTTCTTCTCTTTGCTTCATATGCTCGCCTTCTTTCTTTTTGAGCATCACTTTTACTGTAAGATTTCTGGACTCCACCTGCAACTCTCCATTGACGTTGGAGCAGTGAAGGATCTCTATGTGGCACTACAAACTTCCAAACTGATGTCCAGTCATTTTTGAATATCCTCAGCCCCTGAAATCACAGTAGGCATGGAAGAAATTATGTGACAAAAAACAAACATGATAAAAATAAGATAGCCCGCGGCCACAAGTTATCACCTTCTCGATACAGTCTTTCTCCTCGACAGTCAATGGAGATGCCTTCATACGGCGCACATCCTGCATTAATTCAGATAAGAATATAGTTAGTTGGAAGGCTATTAGGTTGGGTTTTGCTGAAAGCAGTCAATTGTGCTCAAAATCTCCCATCCTGATGGTTGACCACGATAATACATAACATGGAAAAATCAACCAAACCCAAACCAGTACCAGAACAAGGGAAGACACAGACAAACTCTTCCACAACATATATATACATAATCTTTTTTTTTTTTTGGAAAACGCAGGAGAGCTGCGTTTCATTGTATTAAAGAGAGTGAAAAAAAAGGGGTCCCCAACAGGATCCTCACTCATATGGGGACCAAATATGAGTGAGGCGATTACACAAACTCAAGAATGCAACTCATAGGAAACAAACCTGGCACGACCTTAACTAGAGGGACCTAGTCTGAACAAACCTAGACCTTCTAGCTTTTTCGCCCCAGCCAAGCACCAGAGTATGTATATTTCATCGTGATGGGGATAGATCATTGCAAATATACATACTCTTTGAAAAAATATATAGCCAGAGGATGGATAATATAGCTCCACACACAAGCAGAGCAACATGTGAAGAGAGTAGTAAAAAAACATCTCTCCAGTTTGCTACTGAGTATATTATTAAATATAAATGTGATTTGTCCACAAATCTTGCCAATAAATTTAAATAACATATATTTTGTTGGCACATAAACAAAATGGTATAGATATCAGAATGGGCAAGATAAATATTATCAACAGTGTAAGTGCTGCAGCAGAAACTTCACTGCGAAGATTTTATAAAGCACTCTCTTCAATGTTTAAAGATCAGTTCAAAAGTCAAAACCAAAACTTCAATTATTGTGCAACTCAATGAACACCTTGACCATAATGTTGAATATTGAACCCTAAAAGGCACATAAAAGTGAATTCAGCATCTTATCTTCCACTAAATGAAGGGCAAAGTATTTACCTTAACTGGATTATCAGGAGCTTTGGAGGAGCTACGATTCTTTTGTCTCACAAATATCTGCACCAAAGAAATTATTTCACTCAGCAGGCATAATACACAAGTCCAGAACAAGAAATTACCAAAGACAATAGGCATTACAGAAATTTAACAAGGTTGTGACTGTATGCAGAGATTAGATGAAGGATTTTTCTCCCTTCGAATAAGCAGGAGAGTTGTGTGTTAATTCATTAAGAAATTTCGACCAAGCTTAATTGCTTGTGCGGTCAAAAGGAAAGAAAAGTAAATTGGCAACCAGACCTTTATAACAATACATGTTCAGACTTCCAAATCTTTATTGAAAAAACACCCTGCTTTGGAAGTACTGAGAGCAGACATCAACTTTAGGCCAAGAGTTAATGCCACCAAGGTAAAAAATGTTATTGCCATGTCAATACACTCAAAACAACTTCTTTTTCTATACTGAATCCTTGAAGGCGTTTCATTTCCTTCATTACTCGCAAATTTGTTTTGTTAGATTAAGATAAAAGAAACTATTTCAAGACATGTCAATCTTCACCAAATAGATGATAAAAGAGCTGTTGATTTGTGCCTGACAAATCATAAAAGGAAACTTTTTTTTTTTTTTTTGCAATCAAAAGGAGTAACCAAAAAATACCTGATGCTTTGATTTACATGGAAGAAAGCGCCTTTGTATTGCTTCCCAATCATTATTATATTCCAGAATCCCTAGAGCTAACAATCTGCAGGCAGATAATATACTATAAGATTAACAATGAAAAGAAAGTGACATGCATCATATCAGCTATAAAATTGAGGAGGGCATTCTACATGATGTCCTTTTAGGAAAGTGGCAATAACAACAAAGCAAATATGATACAATTAACCAAACAAAATAAGGCAACCTTGAGGAAAGTTGACAAAAAGATGAATGGAATAGCTGTGATGCAGATGAGGAAGTAAACACACAATCTGCATAAACCAACATCACCAATACAGAAATAAAAACATTATGCAGTTCAACAAAACCTAACTATTCATCTTTCTTGATTTCTATGTTTTGAAGTCAAGATGGCAAGGAAGCATGCACGAATCTATAATTCTATATATATATATATATCTTATATTTCAAACCCCACTAGAGGTTCTATCTCAACATGCAAGCTATCCGCATCAACAACCCCACTAGCACATACAACTATAGCCAACTCGCACATGTAATAATGATAGTTTTATCTCTTCCTTCAAGCTACCAAGCCTCATTATCCACTAACAATCATTTAGTTGTCCACAACAACGTGTCAAACCATTCACTAACATTAATTTATGATAGTTTCCTTCATATAACTATTAATATATATAATCTAATCTCAATTCAAATCATCTGTGATCCCCGCAGCAACGCGCGGGGTATCTTCTAGTTCTATTTCAAAATAAATCTTCGAGAAGATGTAAAACACACCTGTCCTCTGCATCAGTGAAACACACTCTATTGACCATAGGTGAAGGAGGTGGCTTATAAGGAAAGAGTGCAAAATTGAAAAGTGAAAAGAATCTCTGTGCTAATCTTGCAATGTCAGCAGGAACAAGAGCAATTGTGCCCTTTTTAGTATGCTCAAGCATGGTAGCAGCCAATGATTTCTTCTGCTGCAACTGCCCAGATGAAGGAGATGATGCTGTAGGCACACTATTTGATCTATCTTGAGAAACATTATTCACTTCTTTGCAACTGTTAATCAATGGTGATGGAAACAGGGGCTCTTTCCTGTGGGTTTTGTTAGCAGTGCCATCCACATGACTTTTTCTATACTTCACAACAACTGTAAATTCAATATGCAAGCAAAGTTACCAATCAAGTGGTGACAAGAAAAAGAAGCAAAGTATACAAAATTGGCCCATGTAACTTACCAGTTGCGACATCACTTAAATAGCCGAGGGCCAACTCAAGTGGTGCGACCTCAAGGATGGATATAACAGGACTCTTGATTAACGGCATCCATTGGCATCCCAAATCTTCAGAAGAAACAAAACTAGATGAGAGATGCCTGAATTCAAAAACAATATGCTGTCGAGGAGAACTCCTAGCCAATGCTTGATCACGATAGCCAACCAACTCAACTATCATCCTTTTGACATTATTAGCCACATCTTGTTTAGACGAATCAAGAATACATAGGGAAAATGTTTGGATAAGGAGCTGAACATGTTCATATATCATCACATGCAGTTGCCCGAGTTGTTTATCAGTAAATCCACTTGCTAAAGGTGCACACGGTACTGAAACCAAGGATGAAGGGGAAAGGGCATTCTGGGTAGGAGTAGGATATTGCCATCCAAAAGCATGAGCAGGAGTCACCAATGCAGATGGAATATATGGCAGAATTGATCTAAAATTAGTTTTATTGGATTCCTGATGATAGCTACGAGCCCCAGACAACTCGGTAAATGGCCACCTCAGCCTAGTCTGAGGCCTACGTCCACCTTTCTCTTTCCTTTGATTTTTGTTGTCATAGTTCTCAGCATTTTCATCACCATCACTTTCTAGGGCCTCCTCAATCTCGAGCTCAAAGTCTGCATCATTATCATCTTCATCCTGGTTTTCATCCCCCTGGAGTGCATGTGTGTCATTGCCTGTACCAGACAGGACAGCAGCAAGAAACTTGCGGTATTCCTCTTCTTCATCAACATTTTGCAGACCACTATCGTCATCTGATTCCTGGAGAAAGGTCTCCAATTCCTCAAGTGAATGGTTTGCTAGTGAGTATCTTGCCCTTGTCCGTCTGCAAATTGCATCTTCCTCACTAATTTTGAGAGATAGGTGATGAGGGTTTTGCACTGTTGGAGAGCAAGCAGCTTCGCTTGCTAAAACGTCATTTTCCAATCCATTCTCAAGATTAACCTGGGTAGATGTTTCTTCTGGGAATACTTCGTTGACAAGATCTTGAGATGACAGTCTATCTTGACGAAATGCACTGTCACTTGTATTTTCATTAACTACACTATTCTGCAAATATGCCTGGCCACTTGGTCGATTGTCAGAACTATGTACCTCACATTCTGCTTCTGATGTAAGGCTTGATGAGGTATCAGACGGAGATCCTTCCCTAAGGAAAGGGCTAAAATCTATGTCATCCTCCTCCACATCATCATCAACTTCCATACTTGATGATGCAATAGTGTTTTATTCTAACCAAAACAGTAGGATACCTACAACATACCATCCATAAAGTGTAAAAAATTTTGTTAGGATCATACAATGCGTTGCACTTTGCAAGAAAAAAAAAAGATGAGCATGCAACGGCAAGTCAATAAAACTAACATAAGGATATGAACAAACACCCATGTACAATCAAAACTTGGGTTACACTGATCACCCACATAACCATGTTTTATTGGCACATAGAAATAACATAGCTCCAACATGTTAAAAGTGACTCTTTATAGCAGATGTCAGGCATAACATAATCATCTATATTTCAAAAATATGAAGTTTGAAATAAGCCAACTTAAGCCAAACATCTGAATCTAAAAAACAAAAAAACGATTGCATCATAGGTATAATAAAATATTAAACCATAAAAAGAAATATCATGAATAACAACGATGAGCTAAAGCTTCGATATCAGAGAATGTAACGCGCAAGATTGTGAAATATAAATTTAAATGCTAGATGGTCAGATTATGCAGAGGGGATATGGCTGCACAACAATGTTTATTTCAACATGTAGGTTTGGTGGAAGTTTGTGTGGTTCTTTTGTAAGGGATCTTACTCCGTATTTTGTTCTCTTCTTAATATAATGACACACAACTCTCCTGCATGTTCGAGGAAATTAAATTTAAACCATAATAATCTAGAAGATGCCTTTTTTTTTTTTTAAAAAATAATAGGAAATTGTGGAGGATAAGCAAGCAAGAAACTTGTTCTGACATGAACTTAACCAAAATGTCAATCAAAATCCACAACTTGCCACCTTGGTGCTCTTCCAAACCAAATGTCGCAATTCTCTAACACAAAACAAAAGATATAGCAAAATAGCATTGCAACAACCTATTTTCTCTGGATGTGTGTGTGTGTGTGTGTGGTGTGGGGGGGATCAGATAGATGAGCAGATTGTGGCAAGGAGCAGATTGCAGCTGCACCACAATTGGGCACTAACTAGTGTGGCGTCTATCGATCCTGCGAGCTGAAGTTGAGGAACACGAACCCAATCGAACCATCGATGGATGGATTGGCCTCCTGGAGCACCACCTACACCATGAAATTATGCACCGAACCCGCGAGGTGAAGATGAAGAACACGAACCTAATCGAACCGTGGATGGATGGATGGATTGGCCTCCTAGAGCAGCACTAAACCACGAAATTCTGCACCGAACCCATCGGAGATCGAAGGGTTTCAGAGTTGAGTAAAAGCCGGAGACATCGACCCTAAGCAAAGTAGGGTTACTTACCGAGAAGAAGAATACAATCCACGCCCAAATGGGTATCGACTTCACGCCCCCAGACCAGGGTCGTAGCGACCCCGCTCCCGCAGAGGCGGCGGACCGCAGCGCCGCAGGCCGCGCCGGCGTCGAGCTCGGCCCCGCCGGAGAACTGGGTGCTCGCGAGCAGGATTTTTTTTTTTTTTTTGTTGATTCCCGCGCGTGATTCAGTGGACGGTTTCAGGCCGCAGCCAACTCTTCGCCTGTCCCGTGGCTTTTCCTCTTCCTGAGACCACTAATTGTGTTTCTGGGACAGTTGGGCCGGTTATGTTGCCATTTCGGCCCATCATGGCCCAGATGGAAAGACAGAAAAAGTAAAGAAACCCATGAACCAAATGGCCCATTTAAGCTCGGCACCTTAATAAACCCTAGCTTCCTCACGAGAGCCCTTGAGAACATCACAACCGTCCGCTGGACTCTACGAGACGATCAGGGCCGTTCTTCTCTCCTTCCGCTGCTACATACAAAGCCTGTCTCGTTGTCTTCCCAATCTGCACGAGCTCTCTCTTGTCTCCGGCGGCGGAAGCGGAAGGAAGCAGGCGGCGGCGACCATGGTGAAGGGACGCACGGGGCAGCGCGTCAGGCTCTATGTCCGGGGCACCATCCTCGGATACAAGAGGTGAGCTAGCTCATCGCATCCGCTTCTCAGCCCCGTCCTTTCCGCTGACGGTAGTTGCGGTGGTGGCTGTGCTGTGCAGGTCCAAGTCGAACCAGTACGAGACCACGTCGCTGGTGCAGATCGAGGGGGTGAACACGAAGGAGGACGTCGCGTATTACGCTGGCAAGCGCATGGCGTACATCTACAAGGCCAAGACCAAGAGCAGCGGCAGCCACTACCGTTGCATCTGGGGCAAGGTCACCCGCCCGCACGGCAACTCCGGCGTCGTCCGCGCCAAGTTCAAGTCGAACCTCCCACCTGAGTCCATGGTCAGTGACGCCCTCTCTGTACGCCGTGTGATATGTTGCTTCCCAATTGATGCTCTGTCCTCCTGATGCTGTTTTGTTTTCTGATGAGTGCAGGGGCGCAAGGTCAGAGTGTTCATGTACCCTAGCAGCACCTAAGGTTAGGATCCTCAAGCGTCTGGCATTCTCTATTTGTTTAGCTGGTTGATGTTGAATTTGTTGTTTGTGATCGAATGATATGACAACAGATTCTGCTTAGAGTTCATTGCTGTAGCCTGTAGACCTAGGTTATGAGTTTTGGGTAGTGAAACGCATCATAGTTTGTGGTTTCAGCAAGCAGTGCCTATTCAGCTGTGAATCATGGTAATTTGGCTTTTGTGGTTTGGTTTGCTCGTGTTGATACTTGCTTGAATTTGACAAGTTATAGTTGGCTGAGTGAGTAATTCACTTCGTGAAGATTTCAAGTTAAAACTGCTGATTGCTATTTTGAGTTTACATGTCTCAACAATACAAAGTACACGTGGAATATACATTATCTAATTTCATTAGTCTCAGTAGTGCTCCCCATCTGTAAACAAACAAATGTATGCCTTTCTAGTAGGGAAGGTAATGATACAACTCATCTATCATTAATCAATATATTATAAGAGATTTAGAGGGGCCAAACTGCTGGAAAATTAACAGTGAGGGATGGGGATGGCGTCATATGCTAGAAATGTTTACCTTTGTGGAAACTTTTGAATGCTAAAAAATTCTAACTCTTATGTATGGAGTATATAGTTGTTCCAGCTAATGTTTTTCCAGTTCTCTATCAGTTATTCTGTTTAATGAGATGTCTATCACCATTTGATTATATCAGGTTCTTTGCCTATTTGAGCACTTTAGACTTGGCAGTGTTTATTTTTACCATTTATATTTCTGTCCAAGCACTGATGCTTAGGGAATGTTTATTGCCTTTTGATACAATAGGATGGTTGTAAACATAGCTTACCCTGTCTAGAAAATTGGACATGTGGCCCCCAACACAAAGTTTGAACTTGTAACTTGATCAAATGCTTAACCCTTTATAAAGTTCAATATACATAGCCTTTGATGCCTTTGCATATGCTCTTCTGTGATTTTATTTCTACAGGTTTTGTTGCAGTAAAGATGGATGGCCATGCGAATTTCTTACTTTTCTCTGAGCTTAAAATGCCATGTGTTGGCAACTTAGATTGTTCTTGTACTGGACCTGTCAAAGTTCTGCCAAAATTTGTTGTCGAACGGATGAACTATTGTAGTATTGTTATGCCACCTGCAGAGCTTATTTTGCCCCGTGCCATAGATGTCAGATTGCAGTATTTTCAAATTCCTATGGTCATATTTGCCCTTGTCTCCATCGTGCTGATCTTGGTGTGGATGTGTAATAAGCTCTAGGATGCTTTGATGTATGCTTCTCCAAAACCATTTTGCAAAATTTTTAGACACGATTAGCTGGTGGTATGTACGCGGCTTGAATCCTGCGATTTCTCCGGCTGCTTGCATATAACCGTCGTGAGTCAGGTTGCAGGTGGGGCGGGCCCTTACCGCTGTCTGCAAGGCCGTCCCATAAAATTTCGTTTTGTGGCCATTGTGGCCCAGCCGCAATTGCTTTGTGGCCTAAAAATTTAGAACCCGCAAAGACTATTGGGCCTGGTGCCAAAAACCCGCAAGGCCTGCAAGAATCCTCCTCCCCTGACCCTATCGCGGTCTCCGCTCGCGTCTTCCTCGCGTCGGCGGCAAGCATCTCGCCGGGGAGCGCCGGTTCCGGCATGGCTGGCGGCAGAACTTTGGCCCTCGGTTCGAGGGCCTCCACGGTGGAGCAAGGAGAGGACCCCGGTGTGCGGAGTGACCCGGCGAGCGGCGTCGGCGCGGCCGTCGGCGGGCGGGCGGATCGGCGCGGCCCGGCGTGGGCGAGGCCCCTGGTGTGCGGAGCGACCCGGCGAGCGAGGAGGCTCCGTCGGCAGACGAGGAAGCCCACGCGCCATCGAGGTGAGACATAGGGATTACATCTAGCTCCGTTGTAATGAATTTCCTCCCATTAGTCTATGCTTGGGTGACGGTGATGGCAATGGAGACAATATCTGCTAGCGATTAGCCAGAAACAACTGTTCGATTAGCTGTAATCATCATCTTCCAGTCTTGTCACTCGTTAGTTCGATTAGCTGTCAGACAAGATTGATTCAACTATTTTCACCGGCCGGAAAAACCACACCTCTACCCAAAAAATCATCAGCCCACATTGGTACAGACGTTGCTAATTCCTTGTAACACACATATGGACAGACGTTGCTAATTCCTGAAAACAAACACATGCATGCCATACACTTTGTATTTTAGCTCTTGCTAAAGCACGCAGCAGCATGACGAGGTTCAGTATCCTTTAGATTTTGAATTGAACTCCATCTGTTCAATCCAAACTGGGCTAAGTTGGTCTGCAGATTTGCTACCAGCGTCTGCAGATTTGCTACCAGCTCTAGTAGGTGTCCAAAAAAGATATTTGCTGCATAGCACTGTGGCTTGTGCATAATCCATGGATTTGTCATATGCTCTGGAATGTCTGAACTGAGGAAACATGATAGCTTAGTTTTTTAAACACCATATCCAGAAATGAAGAGCTAATAAGAAACTTTGGAGGAGTTAAAACCATTTTATCTAATAGTAAGAAATGAAGAGCTAATAAGACTTTGATGAGAACATGGTGCAGCCGACCATTTTGGGTTTTGCATTTAGATTACCTGACAATGTCAGTGTAATTCCAAGTATAGTTTGTGAGGACGTTCAGTCTGAATATTCAGTCTGACCATTCACTGATGAAATGAATGGTAACTTGGTAAGAGTATGGAAGGCATTGCTGATAGATAGACACTGACCACTTCTATATATATTGATGACAGATAAGATACAGTTTCCAACAGATTACACTTGTCCTCTAGAAATTTCTGGAAACTAGACATAGCGCTACAGGTAGATTTGGTCCTGTACGCAACAGTAAGACACAGTTTCCAATCGAGCTGTGCTTGTTTCAGCTTTGAATTCAGAGTTTGCAAGATCAATATTAGTGTAATTCCCGATCGAGTTTGGGTTTTGCATTTTGATTCCCTGACAATATTAGTGTAATTCCAAGTATAGTTTGAAATAATAATTATTGTATTCTACTATTCTATCCAGATCTGCTGGTGGTGATGAGATGGCGACCATACCATTTGAGGTTGTGCGAAAAGAGATGATTGATCATGAAGTAGTGGAACAGATGAGTAAGAATGCAGCTTCAATGAGTGTGGATGTGACGAAGTCACGGAAGCCATCTGCTCGTAATGCTCCAAAGCCTCAAGCCAAGAAGCTAGAGAAGAGAGAGGCAACTTCATGTGGCCTTAACGCAGCTACAGAAGCTACGTCTCAACTAATCCTAGATCATTACTACATGATACTGCTACTAGTTTATTAGCAGCACGTACGGTACTGTCGTAACGTAGTCTTGTATCCAGTTATCTGTCAGCCATGTTTAGCCTGATATTATATTTAGCCTTGAAGAAAAGGATGCCGATGACAATGCTAGAGATATATTGTTGTGAGTGCTTGCGGACGTTAGCGGGCTCCACATGTTTGTCCGCTAAGCCCACTAGACGTTCGCGGCTATAACTTTGCGGCTAGCGGACGCCCGCATAACCCGCTAAATAGCTCTGTGGACAGCCTTGCGGCTCGTGGACGGTCTACAACCCTCCCCGTCTGCATCTTTAGTCGTGAGCTTGAAAACAAACACGGCCTATGCATTGGTATTCTCATATACATGCAAGGTCTCATCAGGTGCATCGTACCACTAGGAAACAATCATCTTCAATCTGTTCTAACAACCTTGACAGTTACAACTTACCCATCGTTTTTCAAGTAAATCAGCTACAATTCTTTTTAATGAAATCTGTCATTTTGCAACCTCAAAAGTATTTTTTTTTTATGAATCCTGCCATTATGTGTTTCACGTTGTAAGTAAAATATGTTTATTTTGCAACTCAAAGCAGGAGAGGAAATTGTAAGTAAATATGTTTGGCATCACATTCAATACTGCAAACTGTTGGCGGGTTTTGGATACTCTGAAAACAAAAGGCAAATCTGAATGCTACACTAAAATAATCACATCATGTTACACGTGTGACAAATATATGATTGTCGACCTTGTGAATCCACCAATGGAGCCACAGCCGCAAGATGGCATGTCTCAGTCACGTGAAACTTGCCTGAGAGGACATGTGCGTACTAATCTCGGCCTACATAATGGCATGCGTGCTTGCCATTTGTGATAACACATCATTGTAGCAGCAGGCATATATTCCAAGAGCCTCTCGCTGGAAAATGACAGGCATCACCGTGTCGAACATGACCAACTTGAAGCTAGCACTAGCAGCACAGTGCAGCGGTGGACGCCGCCACAGCCATGGCTGCCGTCCTGCCGTTGGCCCGTCTGCCAGAGCGCCGCCGCCAGCAGTGATCATGGCCGGCGCCGTGGCGTCGCCAGGCAAGCAAACGATGCTGGTTCGACGGCACTGTACAGGGCTGGGGAGGCATGTCAGGGCCGCCGGTGTCGTCGTTGCTAGTGCCACAGCCACCACCGCCGCCACTCAGCCAAAAGAGGAGGATCGTGCGATCAGAAACATCTCGGGTTTTCAGCCATCCATCTGGGGAGATTTCTTCCTTACCTACTCCAGTCCTCTGGCTGCTGAAAAGGTTTGTAACAATCTGTAATTAAGTGGCATCTTGTTGATCTAAAATCAGTTTTTTTGTGTGAATAAACTCTGTTTATTTTAAGCTGGGTGGGTATGCATTGATCCGCCATGCATCTGAAAACCATTTCAACAGGCATGGATGGTACATCGAGCAGAACAACTCAAGGAACAAGTGGCAAAACTGATAGTAGCTTCAAGTGCTTCTTGTAGCCTGTACCATAGGATTCATCTCATTCATGTCTTGGAGCGTCTTTGCCTGGATCATCTTTTCGAAGACGTGATCAATGATATGCTAGCTCAAATTAGTAACTTTGATGTTAGAGGCTGTGATCTTGGAACGGTGGCCATGTGGTTCTATCTTCTCCGAAAGCATGGATACAGGGTCTCATCAGGTATCCAAAACACATAAAACTCCTAATTTGCAGCCTTTACAATTCAAAATTATGTTGCTCATTAAACAAAAAGTGTTTTTTTTTTTTTTTTTGTTCTCAGTGTAAAAATTAATTCTTGAATTATCTGTTCTAGATGTCTTCGCCAAGTTCAGAGACGAACATGGGAGTTTTGCAGCAAACAATCCAAGGGATCTACTGAACCTTTACAATGCTGCCTGTCTCAGGACACATGGAGAGATAATACTTGATGAGGCAATTTCCTTCACAACGAAGTGCTTAAAATCAATAGCACCGCCCTACATGGAAACATCATTAGCAAGTGAAATAAAGTGTGCGCTTGAGATCCCCCTTCCTAGAAGTGTAAGAATTTATGAAGCCAAATCTCATATAGCTGAATATGGAAAAGAGACTGGAGCTAATGAACTGGTATTGGAACTAGCAAAGCTCAACTATAATCTTGTGCAGCTCCAACATCAAGAAGAACTGAAAATCATGACAAGGTGAAGTGACTTACTCCATCCATTCAAAATTATAGGTCACTTATTAGCAATGTCGTTAGTCAAACTTCTCTAACTTTGACCAAGTTTATAGGAAAAGCACCATCAATTAGAGAACATCAAAGGCCTTGTTTAGTTCACAAAAATTGAACCCAAAAAGTGCTACAGTATCCATCACATCAAATCTTTTTGACGCATACATGGAACATTAAATGTAGGTAAACAAAAGAACTAATTGCACGGTTTAGCTGGAAAAGTGAAAGACGAATCTTTTGAGCCTTGTTAGTCCATGGTGGGATAATAATTATCAAATGCAAACGAAAAGTGCTACAATAGCCAAACCTAAAATATTTCACCAACTAAACACCCCAAACTAGATTTTATTAGATTCTCCATAGGATTAATATATTTTTGATAATGCATAGTAGATGTTAGTATATGTTTCTAAAAACTTAGTCAACATAAGAGAAGTTTAGCTTATAACAAACTAAAAGTAACATATAATTTAGAACTAAAGGACTATCTTTTTAATATAATAACTATTGTGACACACAATTATATATGTTTCTACCTCAGATTGTTCATGTATACCCAATTTCTTTACTTTACATCTGTAGAAGTTCAATTTAATGTGTCGTCGTGGGTCACCTAATGGTCTACAAAACAGAGTTTGCATTCCTAATTAATCGCAACAAAAGAATATGGAGACTATACCATGGATATCAACTTTTTTGTGAGCATTATACACATTTCATATTTGTAGTTGTGGTTTAATTGAGAATGAGCAGGTGGTGGAATGATCTAGAACTTCAGTCAAGGCTATCATTTGCTCGAGACAGAGTTGTAGAGTGCTACTTTTGGATGGTGGGAGTATATTTTGAACCAAGTTACTCACGAGCTCAAATAATATTGTCAAAAGTACTCGCCATTATATCCTTATTGGACGACACTTATGATGTCTATGGAACTTCACAAGAGTGTGAGTTATTTACCAAGTGTATAGAAAGGTTTGTGTTCTTGATGAATGAAATTGAACTCTTTATCTACTAGGAATAATACTAGAAGAAAAAATAATGTAGCTAATAATGGATGAAAATTGCTTTGGTCCAGCTGGGACACTGCAGTCACCGGAGGTCTCCCAGAGAACATGAAGTTCATCTTTGGGAAAATTTTGGATACTTTCCAAAGCATGGAGGATGAGCTAGCACCGGAGGAGAAATACCGCATGCCCTACTTAAAAAAATTTGTGAGTGAATTTTTCCTATATTGTCTGTGTATTTTTTTTTTTTTTGCCAAGAATATTGTCTGTGTATTTGGTATTTAGTTTACATCTCCTATGCAGTCAATTAATTGACCTTCAAGCCATATATTCATTATCAACACAAAAGCAAATGTGCCGATGTTTCGAACCACTGGACCAGCAAATAGTAATTCAGAGCTCTTTGTTTAATATATAGATATTTTCTAGAATATTGGATACAAATTAAGATAGTATCCCCTCAGATATTGTTCAAATATAAGAACAATTAACAGTATCCATCAAATATATATCTGATATTTGGTCGGATAATTTAGATAGTTAGGTCAGATATTTTGTTCAAATAATTTGTGTTGGATATCCATTATTAGCCATGGTTGTATGCCCAATTTTAATAAATCCTTAAATGAAATTTATCCCAAAAAAGATATGTAAAGTAGAGTTGCTTATTATTTTTCCTAATGTATTTATACGTACGAGGTACAGCTAATTTGAGGTATTACCTACCAACGTTTTTGTCCCAAATATGCAGATTGTAGATCTAGTAAGAGCCTATAATAAGGAGGTAAAATGGCGTGAGCAAGGGTATGTCCCTGCAACCGTTGAGGAACACTTGCAGGTTTCAGTAAGAACTGGTGCTTGTCACCTCTTGTCGTGCGCATCATTTGTTGGAATGGGAGATGTGGCAACTCAAGAAGCTTTCGAATGGGTATGCAGTGTGCCTAAAATAGTACAGTCGCTCTGCATTATTCTCAGGCTTTCTGATGATCTCAAGTCATATGAGGTAAATATTTATATTTATTTTGGTTTTGCATACTATATGAGCTCAGTTTTTTTTCTGATGATCTGTAATGCCTGGAGTGTTTTGCCACAGCTGAGCCTTTAGGCAGCTGTTTAGTAGGGCAGGCGCGCCGATACGCTATGAACTTGAACTGTTATGTGGAGCTTTTGCAAAATGCAATACAAAAAGCAGGGGAAAACTCTTTTTCTAAAAAAAAGTTCTAGCAGAAATGGGTTTTACTATTTACTGTACCATATCATAAATAGGCACAAAGTACATTTACAACTGCCGCCCTTTCCGGAAGTATAACCAAGCAATTGCATATATATGTGTGTCTGCAGCGAGAGAAAATGACCTCACATGTTGCTTCGACAATAGAAAGTTGTATGAAAGAGCACAAAGTCCCACTTGAAGTGGCACGTGTGAAGATACAAGAAATGATAGAGGAAACCTGGAAAGATTTTAACGAGGAATGGCTGAACATGAAAAATCACCAGCCGAAGGAGTTACTCGAGAGGATCTTCAACCTGACAAGAACAATGGTGTATATATACCAACAAGATGATGCGTACACAAACTGTCATGTCATCAAAGACACCATAAACTCGTTGTTTGTCGAGCCTGTTTCGATAGCGTAGGACATTCGTCTCTGATCGAATAGTCGTGAAGCGCTATGGTTGTGAGGGTTTGATTACTGCATTCCTTGTGTTCATGTACTTCACACAGAGACTTTGTGGGGGCATTCACTTGGTGCTTGGTTTTATCTAGTCACTAAACTTCTTCATGTAATTAGTTAGCTGCTATTCAACTTTGTTGGTGATTCTTGTAAGATTCGCCTTGCAAGGATTGTGTTGTAAACTCTCTCTTTCTCCAAATAAAAAGCGTGCTCAAACAGTTGCAAAAAATGGTATAGCCATATGCATTTTATCATTTAATTAGTTGAGAACCATAAAGTTCATATATGTTATATGAAAAATGTACTTGTTATTATAAGTACAATACCTTGTAAGAAATATTATTTTGTCAATCTTGGAGAGGTAACTGCCACAAATCAGAAGGTCCTTGATGCTTTCTGACAGATGTCACAAGTGGTGACAAAGGAGTACATACCACAAAAAATAGTTTCTTCAACTTGGCCACTCAGGGGCAACGAAGAGCAGCCAATACCTTGTGATGAACAGTTGTGTTGTTTCCAAGCTGAACTCTGTTCTTGAAACAGAGTAATCCACCTTTCAAAGTCAAACCCAGCATAACTGAAGGAGAAATAACCAATTTGGATAAAAGATCATAAGACATAGAATCCTTAATGTAGCTTTGCATGACCTCGGTGCACTATTAAGGAGTGTTAGAAGAAATAATTAGCCAAGCAATGGACCTGATCATGTGGCGGGACAGAGTATCAACGACACCGTTACCACACACTTTTTTTTGTATACAATGCGATAGCAAATACCAAATATCTTAGTAACGACACGGTTACCACTAACCACACAGCATTTATTTGACATCAGTCAGCTTAAGCCAAGTCGAAATGGCCTCCAGTTTGGTAGGATTAGTGGGAATGTCGTGGTTGGAAATTTGATGGCCCAAATAGTGAATTTTTTTGTGCTGAGTAAATGTACACTTGGACCATTTGAAACTCCACCCGTCTATAATTTTGAATTGATTCCTTATCTATAACGCAAATGTCCTTGTTTACCTATTTGTAAA